>JBAMCF010000784.1:0-495626 GCA_037075285.1 Drosophila lutescens | reverse complement strand
AAAAAACGTAGAATCACTCAAAATACTCGGACTAACCATAAACAAGAAGTACAACTGGAACTCACATATTGACACTCTCATACCATCACTCTCCAACAAACTTAACATCATAAAATGCTTGGCCAGCCCCAAGTTTAACTGCAACACAAACACTCTACTAAACATCACAAAAGCCATACTTATATCTAAAATTGACTATGCACTTCACACATATGGATACGCCCCAAAAAATACACTAAACAAATTAAAAACCACACTAAACGCAGCTCTTAGAGCAGTCCTAGGTGCGTTTCGCACAACACCAACATACAATTTACTTTACGAATCTAACATCCCAACCATCGAGCAACGGCGAGACCATCTCACAACTAAACTCTTCAAAAACCTTATGCGCTCCAAAGACACACCAATACACAAACTTATCAAACCAACAACCAGAAGAAAAAAATGGACCTCAACACTAGATCGAGCCATAGAAAACTGTCAAAAAGTTAACATACCCTTTAAACCAACAAAACTATACAAAACAAAACCGCCATGGCAACTGCAACAAAATATAATAAACACCTCGCTGCACAACTACAAAAAAAACAACACCTCACCAGAAACATACCAAAAACTATTCAATGAAACAAAAGAAAACTACAAAAACCATACATTTATATACACGGACGGATCTCAACAAAATTCAACTACAGCCTTTGCTATAACCACCGAAACAGATATACTGCACTACGGTAACCTGCCACCGCACTCATCAATCCTAACAGCAGAGATAATTGGAATACTCGAAGCCATCAAAATCGCTACTAGCAGGAGCGGAAAATTTGTTATCTGCTCTGACTCCTTAGGAGCAATCGAAGCAATTCGAAATCCACAAAATCTCAACAAATACCCAGCACACATCAGATCACAAATACAACTAAAACCACCTAAAATTAAAATCTTATGGACCCCAGGACACTCCAACATTAAAGGAAACGAACTCGCAGATAAAACGGCAAAAGAAGCAACAAGAATGCCACTTATATTTACACAAAATGAAAATATAAAAGACATAAACAAACTTCTAAAAAATAATCTAAATCAAGAAAATGAAAACTTAATAAACAAATGCAACACATGGTACAAAAACATTAACACAAACAACACCCACATATCAACACTTTCAAACTTAATTCAAGAAGAAACCAGCAGAATTGACCAAATAAAATTCATTAGACTCCGCCTTGGACACTCAAACATAACACACAAACACCTTCTCGATCCACTCACCTCACGCAACTGCCCCCTCTGCCAATCAACTCCAGTTAACATGGAACACATCCTAGACACATGCCCAGCAATAACCCAGGACAAGCAACTTCTTTTTAAAAATCTCAAAGCCACAGACTACCTCAAGCACCCAACAACAGAAAATATAAAAACGGTCATAAATTTCCTAAAAAATACAAACTTATATAATCTAATCTAAAATCAAAATTTGAAATATTGTTAAATTAAGTTCACCTATTAAAAACACGTAGTTGAAGGCCCCCGCAGCTAGCACTACAACCCCTTATGTTAGTCTTAGTTTTGTAAACTTTACTATCATCTTTAATAAATAAATAAATAAATAATAAGAAACAAATTCAAATTAATTATTTCGTACCGTAGTTGACAATGTGCGTGGTGTGGCACACTCTGAAAATTCCATCAAATTACTTTAGGCTTTTTTCAAGTAATTTCTATGGCTGCCATTTACCAAATAAATTACTCAATTGATGTCATTTAAAGATTTCAATTGAGAGGGGAATTGTGGAGGAACACAGGAAATGTCGCCTTCATATTTAATTATACAGAATTTCCTTTTGAACAAAAAGTGGTGCATTCGAGATGAGGCCTGAAAATCGTCTTACAGTGCGTTGCAAAACTTTAAGAAGACATTTATTTCTTGAGGGCAGGGATTTCTGTAACACTCCTATGTACCTAAGAAAACATAATTTTTGGAGTCTTTTTATCTTTTGAACACAAAGTTTTAATAAAAATACCAAAGAAAGGAATAAAAATCTAAGATGCCTTATAGTTGCAGGTCAGACTGTATCAGCAGAAACACATATGCTTGCATTAATATATATTATTCAGCATATGGTGTCCATACGGAATACAAAACGTTAAGTCTTGGATAGACGTGCGAAAAACAGCAAAAACTGTGGGTAAGGTAAGGAGAGGAAATAAGATATAAGCAAAGCGAATGAAATATACCAACTGTTGGTGTTATTTTTGCTTGAAAATTAAGATGATTTATCGGAGGAAAATAGGATTGGTAAAAACGCAATCCTTTATTCTTCCGTTTTCTACGTCTTTTTCTTCATTTCCAATTTTGTGATCTTTTTATATTAACAACGCTTTAAAGTACACCTGCCTTTAATTTGTGCTTTGCTTTGCGCTGCAGCAAAGATAGCAGGTGTATTTTATTTTACTTTTTTCGTTTCCAAAACCTAAAGCTCTGCGAACAAAAACATGCAGAACGAAACCGGTTAAGAAGCCGGCTTAAAAAGCAAAACAAAAAAGCAAAGTAAAGTAAAGCACAATCATAAGCAAAAGCAAATCCAAAGCAAAAGCAGAACTGCGATGTCAACGGCGGCAAAACTCAAGTTAATCAAGCGCTCGAATTTTTGCTTGTGGAATATGTTAACTTTTTCGCCTCGCAATTTTCCACTCAAGCGGGCAATTTGCAAAAATTGATGATAATTCCAAAGATGATGATAATGATGATGCAGTTGCCAACATCTAAGGTCACTTTATCAAGTCTAAGGAGGGCAAGTGACTCAGCTTGAGGTGTTTTTTCATATTTTCATGGGCAAACAGAAGCCAAGAACGAAGAGAGGGCTGAAAACATAAGCAAATAAACTGGGTAAAATAATAATAAACTATAACTAGGGGAGTGGCGTACAGAACCAACAAAAAATAGTGATAGGACATAAATAACTGGCGAAAACACGCGATTCGAGAGGTGTCCAATTACGACATCCAAGCCGCAATGAGAGCAAAACAATTATTGAACCGAAATTTGAGGTCTTTAAACACGACACTTGAAATGGGTTTACTTGTTGAGGAATTAATAATATATGAGCTATTTTCGAGAATTGAATCGTCTCCATCGAAGTGCTTCCGCCCTGCTAATTAGCTTATTTCGTGGCACATACAAGCCCTTAACACCTCTCGAAGGGGGAAATTGGAAACTAATAACTTCCGGCTAAACAAAAACAAAGGGCCTAAAAGTTCAATAAGCACACACGCATGACCCCGCCCACCGAAATTAGTCCACATCACGCACTCTTGTCATCGAGGTCAGCCACAAAGGAACGGACTGCCCAGGATGGAATGGATCCCCACCCATCTCAATCGAAATATTCGCTCTCTACCTGAACCAAATGAATCTCGACTATTTCACCGTGATTCCGATCGGTGAAAGAAACATCTGCTCGGGAGTTCAGAAACCAGTTCGACAGCTGTTCGGCGGAGGAGTGCTGGGGGAAATGGAGAACAGGTATTGGAATCCCAATGCCAGCGTTACCCACTCATTCATGCGAATCGTGCGGCATTTACCCACACACTCATCACGATCAGTTACAGTCCACAAAACATTACATTACCAATTACATGTGTGGATAAATAAATGAAAATATATAAATTTACACAGAGGAAAACTCATTTCGAATTTAAGTCAATAATTTAAATTGAACACAAGTTTTTGAACAGATTGGAGAAGTCCTCAAATCAAGATCAAGTTTCTGAATTATTTGATAAATTTTAGATTGTGTTTTGAAATTTATTTATCAGATATTTTTATAATGGAACGCTATTTTTAAATTTCGATTTTAATATTATACATACACAATTAATTATCTTACCATTTTTCAAATATAAAGAGAATTTTCAAATAATCAATATTTATTTATTTTCATCATTTTGGAATCTAAAATATAATCTTAATAATTCACATAAGTTCTCAGTGGACAGACACCAACCAATTGTGTAATGTGTGACACAGATAATTGCAGACGCACTGCCCACGCGATTCTAACTGCTACATGGCTGGCACCTCCAATTGCCGCCAACTGCAAGTCACCCGTGAAAAGGTCCAACACCGCAAGCTACCCGTTAGCTCACCTGTCCACCTCATCGTAGCTCGGAAGATGACAGGGAGTCACGGTGACGACACGCCGCACTCGACAGAAGCTGCCAAGAGGAACAACAAGAACACCAGTGGCAGAGAGCAACAAAAACCGCAAGCCAGGTGCGAGAACCGGGAGCGGAGAGAGAAACACCGTTAAGTCGACAGGAGACAAAAGTGGGACGAACTGGGGCAGCCACGTGGAAGCTAGATACATTTTAGGGGGCAGTAGGAGGGCCACATATGATGATGATGCGGCTGATTCCAGTGTCAGTAAATGTCAAGCCACAGTGGAAATAATGAAATAAATGTCAATTAGGTATGACTAGATATCGAACCTTAGGGTAAAAACCTCTTTACAGATAAGAACCCAACGGAAACAGAAATTCTTACATATTTAACCCCTTATTAAAGGAAATGAAACGTGAATAGCGATAATAATATAACGAGTAATTAAAAAAAGAATATGTAATTGAACTTTAAATGATGGCCTAGAATTTTCAAGAAAAACATTTAAGACCGAACACCACTGTTCCTGAAGTGGAACTGGTATCAGAAGCTGCAGTGAGGGGCTAAAAGAGAGAGAGATTGAGAAAGAAGAACTTGGGCTTGAGGGTGGATTTGTTGTCTAATTGAAAGCGTTGAAAAACATTTACAGGGAGAAGAGAAAAATAAAGAAGAGCGCACACGTGCATAATTTTTATCATGTATGGGAATGTATCTCAAAGATACAGTAGTCCCAATAAAATTTGCGTAAAAGGAAAAATATTAAAATTTAATTAAATCATTTAGAATTTACTTTTTAATAATTTGGTTCTAAAATATGCAAGTAGGTACACCTAAGTTGGCTAGTCAAAGAGACCACTGTATGCCAACTTCCTATAACCAAATAAAGTCGTCTTCAACGATAGCGACAGTAGCTTTAAAAAGAGAAACATATAAAATGTCTGGGGTATGACGAAGGGAAGACCAACAGAGTACGCGTTTTGCATATGAAATCGTGTTGACGTCGTCATAGTCTCGAGCGCATTAATTAAGACTGCCAAGACGCCAAAAGACTTTTTAAAAACTTGTATATGCATATGTACACATTCGTATGTACATACAATTTAACTTTAAATACTTTTTTTGTCGCATGCAGATTATGGAGATGGAAATAATACAAATGGGCTGAGAGTTGGCAGCCCCCAAAAAAAGAAACGTGACTCAGGAACCATGGAAGAGGTGCAAGGGGCCTCCAATCAAATCCCGCATTCGAAATGCCTGGACGTGCGCGATCCATAGATGATGTGTGCCTGATAAATATCAGTTCTCTGAGGCTGTTGGACTGGAACTGGGATCGGTAGATGGGTGAGGCCATGAACATATTTTACAAATTATTATAGCGACTTGATTCCATTCCATTTTTAGGGGCGCCAAAACGATGTTAATCCTCCCTCACTCTTTCCCGCATTCACACATGAAGTTGTTTTTTGAGATATCTTAGACTCGTATCTTTCCACATAAAAGATTTCATTTCATTTAACGCTACATTATTTATGATATCTTATGTGCCGAGACTAAATTCTCCGTTATGATCTGACTTCTGGAACTCTAAAGGCTACACGAATAGGTCTATAATATAATTATAATTTGATATTGATATATTTGATAAAAATTTTCAAATGTTTTAAAGTAAAAGATGTATTTCAATTTTAGCCAAAATGATAGGTTTCCTATAAAATTGCAATGCCGAGAAAATCTTTTAAAATATTGAAACTGTCTGAACTAAAATTCAGTTAATAAAACATGACTCAACATTTGAAGGTTCCGTACATGGTGCCTAAATGGCAACCATAGTAATAGCCGTGTAATACACCCACAACACCCTTCTTGGCCAGCTAATGCGGTCGCCGGGGACGGCATAAAGGGGAATCCCATCGCCAGGAGCTCGCCGAGTGAAATGCGGCAACGCCGCGTCGCTCCAAATCAGCCTGTCAGGCAGCGAGACATAAATAAGTATAATCATTTTTCCAGAGGGGAGGATACTGTTTTGGCAGAGAGGAGATGGAAATGCGTGCCGACAACGTGGCCCTTAGCCATTACAGCTGTTCGGGCTGCCAGGGGAGCTGGACGAGGGTGGGTGGCACTTATTTTCTCTCTTCTCGGGTAAATCAAAAGTGTGTAGCCCAAAACATTTGGAGCACATCTTGGCTGGCAAACTAAACAAAACATTTCTCATTTTTCACAACTTTTTCTCTCCACTGCGAATTAAGGGTGACAACAAAAAGGGAGAGAGCACGAAAGACTCTGGGGTTTTCCACTAACGGAGGGGTTGAAAGAAAACTTTATTGCCGAAGTTTTATAAGTCCCACTAAGAGCTGCATTTACTCCACACCCACTTAAAAATATCTGAAAATATTTTCTGGCAGGCCCCATAAATTCTTCGACTCGCTGCAGCTCATAAAATATTTTGAGTTAACTTAATACTTTCTACATATATCCACCCAAAAGTTTGGGAAATTCCGGCAGCACTTAAAGAGCTCGCATGTATGACAAATGCTCTTAATGGGCTAACAAAAGCTTTGATGCCCTGAGTTGTCGTGTCTTTTCGGCGGATTTGTAAAGAATTTTAGAAAAGAAAAGCCGACAAGATTCTTTGGAAATGCAATCAGCTCGACAACGTTGCCAACTTTCAGCATCATTATAAGGCAATTATTTACGCAATTATCGAAAAGTTGCTCCACGGTTGCCGCTTCGCCATTCTCCAATCTCTATACTCCATTCAAGTTGACAAACAGCTTTTGAACTATGGCAAATGGGCAAAAAATAGGCTGCAACGGCTCATAAAACAGCAGACTGCATTGTGACGTCACAGGCGAGAGATGTACATTCTCCCTGTGGCTTTCCCCATCTTTCTTTCTCTCCATCCCGAACCGAAGTGGCATTCCTGTGACTGCGGCGATGCAACTAATAATAAGTCCGGCGAGAAGCCATTAAGTTGGGGGCAATATTCTATTGAACCGTCTACAGTTGATGTTTTCCTCGGGCAAGGAAAATTGGATGCACCGAGAAAAATGCTAGTTTCAGCAAAAGGGGGATACTGAACCGAAGAAGCTTTAAAACTTCACTAGTTATAGTAAAATATATTTTTAAACTTAATACGGCAATAAATTATACTTTTAACACATTTTTAAAAAATTGGTAGAATTTTAGGAACTATTTTTTCTAATTTAAGTTTTTGTTTAGTTCTTTTTTTTCTGGGTGTATAAGAAGATGAGAGCCCAGCCCCTCGATGTTGCTCAAACAAACCCCGCGTGCGATGTGCCTCAATCGTCGAGGTATCATAACACATACTGCGAAGGGGCCGAAGAAAGTGTCAGGAGGGGCACATCAATCATTTGTAATTACGGCAGGCTTTTTCCATCTTCCGCAGCTCCATCCTCACATTTCGGCTCCTTTCTTCCCATTCTTTCCCATTTGGTTTTGTGCGGAAACGGAAATAGTTCTTTCTCGGATCGGACTGGGTCTGGTTCAGTGATCTCTCGGATGATCTCTGTCATATTTACGAGTGTTTTGAGTGGCATGCAGTGCATCTAATTGGTTACGAAATCTCTTGTGGAGAGATCTTGACGATAGCTGCTAGGAAAATATGACCTAGTTGATAAGTGGTATTTTCTTATCAGTAAGAAAGCAAACTCGAGAAAAGTAATCTTGAAGACTTTTATGCTGAAAATCAAACAACCAAAGTAATTATTTTAACTCAATAAAAAATTAAAAAACTACAAACTTTTATTACCTTTGTAATTGTTTTTCTTTTCCTGCTACACAAATACTTCGGTATTAATCAAGTCTAACAATTAAGTAGTATTTATTTACTCAATTTTTTAATTCGAAAGCAACAAAGAGCTCACATCGGAAGAGCATAGCAAAGCCTATTCCATAATTCCATCTATGTCATTTGATTCGCACAAATGTGTGTACACAAATTGACTGCTTCCTGTTTATATGCTATGTGTTACATGCCTACTTTTTTTGCTTTCTGCTTTTTGGTTGCACTGTTTCGAACCCAGCTGTGGCCACTTGTGAACTTTAAGCTCCACTACAGTGCTCGTGGTGTGTGAGCTGAATTTCAATTGAATTGAATGAAATTGCGAATTAAATGCGTCCGACTGCAGCGGAGACAGGAACAACAGCATAAATATCACATTCCGACTTTCCCATAACGGAGCCTGCACAATAAATCCCTATTTTATTGTTTAAGTCTGGCTTTAAATATTAAATTTACGTTACTTTTGCCTTACGTTTTCATAACAGAAATATAATAATAACAAAAGCAAAAAATGGCGCAAAATGTTTTTAATCAATTTCAATTGAATGATGACCCGCACAATCAACGTAAGACGGTCACTCATTCAAAGCTTATATCTCTCAGTTCTTGCTGCTCCCTGAGGGGAAAATATTTTTATTTGCGCTTGTAGCTTTTGCATAATTTATTCTTTTAATTTACGTTATCATGTGTACAGATCTTTATGGCTCAGTACAGAAATATTATAAATTTATATGTTTCCCTTGATACTTCCATCTTATTTCAGTTGTTTGAAATTCCAATCGAGTCCCGAGTTTAAGTTTATTCTCGAATAAATATTATGGTTCAATCTTGACTTTAACGACTGAAAAAATTTTGTGTATTTTTCATGATATATCTTCTCCTTTTATTTGTTTATTTTCATGTGCGACTTTACCTTTTTTTGGCTAATAATAAATGTAAATTTGTATGGTGATATAAGGCAAGCCCCTAAATTGGGCAGACTGATAGCATAAATGGAAGTAGCTATACGTATAAATTTGTTACACAGACGAACGCTTTGTTTGGTCGATGGGTCAAGCATACTGGCCTTCTTAATTGAATTCCATTCAGGCAAACGCAAAAGGTAAACTGAATAATAAATATAAGGAATAGTTGAACAAATCGAAACTGAATTTAATTTAGACCATTTTCGGTAAATTTTAGGTAATTTATTTTGTAGAGCATGTGTTTTCGTGGTATAATTTAATAATCTGCTTACGTATAAACGGGGTTAATCTTAACCGCGTAGATAAATCCATTCATAAGGAAACATTGCCTGAGTTTATCTACAAATTGGAGAATTACTCATCTACTCGGCTGGACTGAGTAATTCCCAATCTGACCCACTGATGCTGCACAGCAGCTCCTCCCTACCTCCCTCGCCACCCCAAAACAAACGATTTCCCGGACGGTCGAGGCAATGAACCGCACGTTTATCTGTGCCCCAGCACAACCCTCGCACAAAAAGATACAAATGTATCCGTCCAGACGCACAGTCGAGTAAATATCCAACTGCAAACAACCAGCGAGCGCATTGAAACAAAAAGCGAAAGCCAAAGTAAATGTAAGGAAAACCAAATTAAAAATGAATAGAAACGCTCGGAAAATCCACAGAGGCAGCGACAACGGGAAAAATGGGTAAAAAGTCGAGACGAATGTGTCAACAGCGATAAGAAATGTAGAATTAAACTGAAACCGAAACTGAATAAATGAAAAGAACGTCACTTACAAAGGAAACCACGCCAATAATGTATCAAAACCCCAAAACTAAATCTTTATGATTTTCCCAATTTTTATAGATCCAAAATAAATCAACAAATATCGATGTTTTTAAAGCTTCCGGAATCCATAGATCACCAGTTTGGAATGCTTTAGAACACAAATTTGTAGGGCCAACCCATATCGACACCGAGCCAAGTGCAATTACTCACCAATGAGGGCAACAGCTGCGTACAGCATTAGCCATTTGAGGCGTTCGTTGGGCATATTCATACTGTATGCCGTGTTTCCGCTGAGCGGGTTGTGTGAAGTCGGCAGTAGAGGGTCTATCTGTTTATCGATTTTACGCAAAAATCCACTGAAAAACACCCTTCGCTTCGGTTTAAGCACACGCGAATTATCTGAAAAACAAAGAGAGGCATTTATTAGTTTATCAGCTTACTAACAGTTATACAATGTTAGGGGCATAAGTTTTATATATTAAAGTAACACATTTCCGTTATTTCACTTTTTGCTCTATTAAATATATAATTCAGGAGCTAAACTTTCTGCAAAATATACATTTAAATTCAATGAAATGCGAGTAATTTGATTAGGCAAAGCACCCTCTGCTGTAAAACAGAGTTCCATTCTCGTTCACCCTTTTAACTCAAGCTTTACTAACAACTGCAGGTTAGCGTTTCGTAAGGGAAAAACACTGAAACACATTATAATAAACATAAGATCTATAATATATATTATTATATAGTATTTTTTTGTACGTAATAAATCCTTAAGAAATTCATTCTCATTTATCAGTCCTATTACTTATTATTTTTCAATCATTTATCAATTTACGTTCGAAGAAACAATAAAATTAGTTAGTAACTGCAGTTGTGTATCAAAAATCACTTAGCAGTAAATAAACATATTTTCAAAGACGATCCCATCCAAAAACTGCCTATGAAGTAGTTTTCCCTAGGAGAAGCCCTATAAAAGCGATTAGCAAATGGAATAAAAAATAGAGTGAACCACACGAAGGAGGGAATAGTGACTGCGGATGGATGTCATTAATTAAACCACAAATGGCCAATTGGAGGAGGAGTAAGCAACAGCTTGGAGAACTTCTGTTCGTTTTTCCGCCTTGTGCTATCCATAAAATGTCACGCGCCTCCCTTCCACGCCGCCACCCCAGTTTGGAGGCGAAAAAAACACACTTTATGACAGGCAGGAAGTCACGATTCCACATTTCTGTCTATCTGTCCCCCGATCCCCGCGGTGTCTGTAACTTGACATCGGCCCCCCGAAATCCTACTCCTCCACATGCGACTTATTTTAATCCATGAAGCCTCTAATTGTTCAATATACACATGCCAGTATATAGAAATAGATTCAAAAGCAAATTGCTCAGCTTTTTGACGCTTAATTAACTCTTAAGTGGACTCCTTCATTGGCGCATACCACAGAAATTGTGGAAAAAGAAAAGTTCGTTTTTTATTCCGCATTCAATTCCAGTCGGATCATTCAGCGAGATAGCTAAGTCTTATCTACGACTCGGTTTTATTTGCTCAGAGGGTTGCGCATGCGTATAGCATAGAAACCCTCCCTGCACGTGTTCGCGTCGGAAAGAATTGGATCGGTGGTTGGTGGAGGTTCTACACTCTGACGATGTTAGCTTTTCAATTGGCCTAATGAACTAGCTGTCATTTGCAGCGGGGTTAACTGACTCGGAGTTGAGCAGCTTTGAAACAGCTGCCTTAAAGGGGGAGGGTTCGTATTAACCGAAAAATTCTCCATAAGCTACTCACAAAGTATTTTCAAATCCCTTAGTATTGGAACCAGAGTGGTCAGTAACAACTGAAAAAACTCGTATTTCTTAGATTTAAAGGGGAAATAAATTTATTTTCTTAAATCAAAATCTAAAAAATAATGTCCGAGCAATGGATTTTAAAGATTTTAAAGGAATAAACTTTACCAAATAACAGACTTAACAGATTGATTTTAAACATCTATCAATTCTTGCTTTGCAAAAATAATTAAATAAAATATAATCGTAAAACCCCCAACTATCATAAAATTCTGAAAATGTTATTTACGAGTAATGAATCATCAACACATCTCTCCTTGAGTTTTCAGCTTAAGAATTGCTCGTTTCTCATCTCGACGAACGATTCTGCGATTCTCGACGGGAACAATTTAGAAAACATCTGGTAATCAGTCAACGGTTCCAGGCGTCCATATAGGCAGCCGTATAACATATGTGCGGATACATTAACGTATATACAATGTATCTACATATAGCCCGGCAAACCCTCCCTGAGCAGATCCGTTTGGTCAATCGCGTGGTAAAATCAACGAATCAAAAGCATTTTTTATATTACTCATGCTTGCATTTTGTATTCTTTTTGTTGGTCCGTCTGGCTGGATGTGTAACTAAAAATTGGGGTGACGAGCCAATAAATTTAGGATAGGGTGGTGCAGTGAAGGGGGACGGAGGGGCGGATGGGGGACAGAGGGCAGTGGCCCAGTGCAGGGTCGTCGTCGGTGGCAGAGGACCCATCCATTGTCCAGAGCCGCTGTTATGACCCATTCGCGCTCTGAGTTTTCCGCACAGCGCCCCTAATTGAGTTTCAAGTGCTCTCGGCGGCAGCAAAAACAAAAGGAAATATTTATTCGGTCCTCCATTCGTTTGTCAGCCTTTGTTCACTTTAACCTTTTCCGCTGTGTCATGTTTGTGCCCAAGTGGAAATCAATATTTGCCATCAGAAGCGAGTCGATGAGAGGGTGTTCATCAAATCGATGAGAGCGACCGAAAGAATTTTGCTTAACTGAGAGTATGAAGTAAATAAAAGAAAATTAATAGTGGGATTATAGTTTTAAAAAACCACAAAAACGATTTCATTTCTTAATATGTTTACTAGCATTTTTATTGCCTGGGAAACAGGGAGTCACATGGAAAATTGGCAACTAGCCCAACTAGCGGAGAATCTCCGCCTAGCAACAGGATGACAGGCCGACGAAAATCCAGAAAAAGAAGCAGGAAAATAAAAAGAATCTCGCAGGCAGGCGGAAATGAGAAGCGGAGGAGGCGGGTAGCGCAACACTTGCAAAATCAAATAGTGGAAACTTCAGACACACCAGCGGCCAAAGGACGAAGGCAGCTGCATGGGATTTCAGAGAGTTTACAAGCAGGGGTTGAAACAGCATTCGCATCGGGACGACACATACACATATGCGGACAAAGGATCACGGCGTATGTGTGCCACATGGAAACTGCGAGGGATTTTAAAAGGTTCTTGAGAATGAAGAGTTTTGAGTAGGGAAAACTACCTGACGGGGACAAAGGACCAAGGACCAGGCAGCAGGCGGCACAGGTTGCACACACAAACGAATACAACGGTTAACGCAGAGTTGCTTTTCTGCGGTGCCAAGGGCGCATGCGCCGAAAAAAAATTCGCTGAAAAATTCTGGGACTGAAATGAATTTCTCTAAAAGTCAATTTATAAATGAAAAGGACTGCGAAATGCCTGGAAACTAGCTAAACATTGAACTAGTTATTCCGAACTATAGAATTACACTATTTGAAAACCCCCATTTTCCTCCCTCATCGCTAAACATTTTCACACCCTTTTGCATGTGTGTGTGATATGCAGGGCAGAAAGTAACCATTTTTGCATTCCCTGATGCGGGAAACCCGGTAACTTGGCGAAAAATCAATAGGAAGCCGTAATGAAATGTTTGAATTTCGATAATAAACCCTATAGATATCATCCTACAGCATCCTGCAATAGATTTGCCAGACTACCGTTACTCGGTGGGCGTGGGCAGGACTCACGCACACTCCCGCAACCCAACCTATACATACACGGCTGGCACAAAGAAGTTGCCAGACAACGGCGAAAATTTCCCAACGAAATCGCCGACTTTTCTTACCGTTAACGCTCGTTCTGATGGCCAAATTGTTGGTTAAATGCGATTATTAACTGTTGAGGAACACACGCACACACAACACACACGCAGTGAGAGTGGTGGGCTATTTGCAGCAGGGTGCCACTAATCCACGGGGGTGGCGACTCCGCACAAAAGCACCGCACGCACAAACACAGATACTTTGCTCTGCTCTTGGCTATCTTTTCAGATACTTTGCATACTATTATTCACTTTTATTCTTCCTTTTTCGGTTGGAGGTGCACAACCACCACGGGCGAGGGGGGTGTTGCTAATCGCGTACCGTTCCGCTGCCGTACATCCGTATCCGTATCGGTGTCCCAAAACAACGCTCACACAAACACACGCACGCTCTTGCGATTCGCCGACTAAACGCTGAATCCGGTTCTCGATCGCTCAACGGTCCAAACAAGACTGACTATCTGGCGGATGCTCAGATACAAATACTCGCCCTCGGTTTCAGATACTCCGCTCCGACAGCCGGCCATTTTGTCGCTCTCTCGAGCGCTCTCTCTCTCTCCGAAGGGGCAATTGTTTGGGAAATTTCCCGGGACATTTCGCACCTGTTGCTTTTGGGTGAGAAATTGTGGGAGGTGTTTGTTTGGATTTTAAGGTACACAAGTGGAGTGTCTAGAAAAATATTTACGAAATATTGATCTTTATTAAATAGTAAATATTAAATTGTACAGTTAAAATAGTAAATTTTACCATAAAAATAGTACATTTTACCATTTGTTTGTGAAATGTTAGTCGGCACTCGAGAAACCGTCCCTAAACTAAAAATTAAAAAGAAAATGTATTAACCCTTGCCCCGAAAACCATGATATCCCTATGATAACAAATAATAACAATAACTATATATCTGCTAAACTATTCAAAAACTACTACGTTTTAATTTAAACCATTTTTTCGAGTATTGAATATAATAATAATTGTTATTGTTGAAAATAAAAAATAGATTCATCCCACTTAATCCAGTTTAATAATAAACACTTTAAATAGGGATTAATTAAGTTCATATATATTTATTCGCTTATCCAACAATATACACACAAAAGCAATGCCGAGCGTTTTTAGTGGAAGTTGATATTGTAAGTACACATATTGATATTATTTTTTAGAATGCGCTTGTATATGCCATCGAAATAATATGGAATCTCTAGTAATTACAATAATCTGAATCGCCAAACATAAAATTCGTCATACACAACCAAAAAGTTTAGCATTTAATGTAAGTGCAACATGAGTATTAGATCTTAGCACGAGTATTGTGTATATATTTAAATTTTACAGGGTAAATGATTTGTGGTAGAGTATATAAAAGTTAACACTTGGGTAATCGAGTACGAGTATTTCGGGTAGTAACAAATGTCAATTAAAATTCGAGGGAAGACACAATAGTGTTTACAACTAACCTATAACTAACAAAATCAATTAAATTATGTGGTAAACTAACACAATATAGTTATGTACAAGTTAAACGGTGAATAAATTGTATTCAACACTTTGAGCGAGTTGTATGTATGGTTTGTTTTGCGAGTATCTTAAGTAGCAGGTCAAGTCTTTACAGTTGAATCTCATGAGGATAGTTACTTTCATATGCTAGGTTTATGTGTAAAGGTTTGTAAAATAAATGCTCTCCAGCTAAAGAGTCAGAATGAGAACCGTGTCGAGTCTATTTGTGTCGTGACTGTGGACGAAACTTGTTCAGTACTTGTGGCCGGGCTATGAGTTTTCTTGCCACACATTAATATGCTATTATCGAACTCTAACCATTGAAGTAACGCAGGCGACATTAAGATATCTAAGAAAATTATAATTTATAAAATACTATTTATCTTTAAAAATATAATTTCTTTCTGTCAAATTTGAACTTGTAATGAAGAAGATTTTAAAGAAGGAAAATATGTCGCCTTTGCTATAATGGTGGCTAGTTTTCGATTCGTGGCTATTTATGGCCTATGTCTATTTGGCTTAACCTGATAAAATTGCCCTGGAAATGATTAAATTCGTGTTTAATTACGACGACTGGCGTCCTGGATAATTATCTTGTTCTTCTGGCGCGTCACCTTCGTAGCTGTTGGCGCTGGCATCAGTCTCTTCAGCTGCTCCGGCCTAAAGCTGACCAAGGCCTTATCCTTGACTTTTCCTACAGCTCCCGTAGTAGTCGAAGTTGTGGTGGTCGCCGTGGCCGTAGTGGTTGACTCAATAAGGGCCGTGGACTCTTCAGCCGTCGAGCCTGAGGAACCGCCTGCAGCAGCCGACGCATACCTGGTGAGGACATGGAACTTGGCGAAAATGTTGCGTCCACTGCGCTGCTCCTTATCCTTGTACTTGTCTAACGCCGAGCCAGTTGGCAGAGGTTTAGACGCTTTGACCAGCGCCTTGCCGGCATTACTGCCAGTCGCCTTGTAGAAGTCATCGTAGTCGAAATCGCTATTCGCCTGCGCTGGTGATGATGGAGTGGCCGGGGCCAGGGCTCGCTCTCCGTAACTGGCCGAACTCGCCGACGTTTCTTCGGCCATGTGACGCAGCATCAGGGTGAGCTTCATCTCGTGCTGCCGCTGCAACAGTACCGCATTTCGTTCGCCTTCCAGTCTAGCCTGGCGCACGGCATTGGACAATACGCGCTCCTTCCATTCCCAGGCATCACGTTCTCGCTCCAACTGCACCAGCTGCAACTCCAGCTTCCGTGAGGAGTCACGCAGATCGATCACCTTGTTGAAGTACTTATACAGAAGAGTGCGCATCTCCTCCGTGGAGAGGCGATTCAAGCGGGCCATCAACATCTGCTCGCCCTTCTCCCGCTCAATTCGATCGCTGGTGTCGATGGAGCGGTGACCCGTGATCATCTCGTTTTTAAATTCTATGGCGGCGTCTATGGCCTCGATGGCCTCGTCGCACTCGAGCAACTTGCGTTCTTCTTTCTGAGTCAATACCTTGTCCCGCTTGAGCTTGCGATCCAGATGACAGCGCTCCTCCAGCAGCAAATCGCGAGTGCCGCGCAAGTTGCGAATCTCGTGGCGCAAGCTCTCTTGTTGCTCTGGTCCAGGATGCTCCTCCAGGTTATCCGACTTCTCACGCAGAATGTGGTTTAGGTGTGTGATCCTGGCCTGAACCGCCTTCAGCTGGCGACCATGCTGCTCTGGAGAATCCGGGGTCTGGGTCTTTACCAGCTCTTTGCCCGCAGGGGTGTCCCGAGATTCCCGCAGTTTGGCCAACTCTGCTTCCATGTGATCGCGCAACTTGCCTTCCTTGCGTAGTTTTTTCTCCAGATCATCGGCCTGCTTTCGCGACTCGGCTACTGATTGCTGCAGCTTCTTCACTTTCTGACCACTCTCACCGGCAATGTGCTTCATGGAGCTTAAATCCTCAAGCCGACGCTCGAGGTGCGCGATTATGGTGGTACAGCGTTCGATCTCCGGCTTTTCCCGGCCCTGCACTAGAGCCTTACCCAGCTGCTTCTTGGCCTTGTCGCACTCGGCCTCCAGCTTGGCCCGCTTTTTGTGAAACCTCTGTTTGGCGTGACTACGCGTGTCGCTGTTCTTGATCAATTCGCCGATAATGTTTTGCTTCACCTTAATTGTCTGTTCGATTTCCCGCAACTGCCGCTGTTTGCCTTCAATCTCGGCCACTAATTTGCGCAGCTTCTTCTGCAGCTGCTCGATGGGAGCAATGGCCGCGGCGGCCGCGAGGGCGGCCTGGCGGAGTCCCTCGCCTGAGGAACTTTCCAGAGGATCGACGACCGACTCGGGATCGATGGGCGGAGGTGGCTGCTGGGAGGCTACTCGATTCAGCATGGCCAGCTCTGCAGTACTCAAGCTGGCGCCTGGCTGAATGCTTCTCCTCCGACCTGAAAAACCAGGAAATCTAATTGTTACCTTATTCAGGTGGACTGCTAATGCCATTCACTTACCGCCGATGCTGGTCTTGCGATCCTCGCCGTTTTCTGCTGGCGGCGGCGGCGGCTGTGGGTCATTTTCGCGTTCCTGGCTCTGCATAACCGCCTTGGGGTGTTTGGACAGGTAATCGGCGTGCTTTTCCAGGATAAGCTCGTCCGTCTTGTCCCGAAACTCGTCCATTAGGCCATCTATCTTGTCGTCCAAATCGGGACGCTGCGACTCATTATCCGTGTCGTTTTCGTTGTCGGAGTTTGGCGGCTCGGAGTTGGCTGGCTCGGAATTGGCCGCTTCTGAATTCATCTCCTCCGGGTCCTCCGGCTCCTCTGCTTCCTCAATGGGAACCAGCTGCTTCTGCTGCTGACGCATAGCCTCAGTTGAGCTAAGACAGTCCTCGCACTCCTGCTTTAGGTAGAGCCACTCCTCGATCTGCTCCTTCTCCAGTTCACTGATCAGCTTGGAGTCCATTAGCCTGTAAGTATATTAGTTTTAGAGAGATTCACATAACGTATAATGTATCCTCTTACTTGGCAAACAAACCCTCGGCATTGGTCACCAGCTTGGACCACTGACTGGCAGCGAATTGCAGGCCAAAGTTGTCTCCCAGCCCTGCCTGCGCCAAAGGTCCAGCTGCGGGATCGGAATTTGGTAGAGCTTCTTGCGGCCGGACGATCATCGTGTTGTCATCGGAGTAGGTGTTCATAATGACGAAGTTGCGCACGCATTGAACCTTAAAGGCAAACTGCAGGTTGCCCAGGGTCTCGGACAGATGTTCCTCCAGCGGCGAAACGCACAGGATCACGAGCGTCTGAGCTCGTCCGCCGAAGGAGTCCTTCAGCAGGGCGGTGAGAGTGGTCTGGCCATACGGAATTTTGCCATTGACCCCGTACATGAGGCCGGGATCCGTGAGAATGCTGATCACCTGCTCCAGCATATGCAGGCCGACATCGCGTGGACGTCCGGGAGGCGGTTCACCAAAGCGCTCCGTGCCGCACAGATCAGAGAAACTAGCCGTGGACAGGCGATGCTGCAGCAGCCCCTCCTTGGACACCCACTGCTGCTCCAGCGTGAGCGTGAACAGTGTATGTGCGGGCAAGGTCTGACGGGCCGAGAGACCCGCCTGCATCCAGCGAAAGACGGCTTCCACGTTGTTGCAGTGTATATTCCCCATGCCTAACAGGTCGCATACTTCGCCGCCGCAAATCTCCACGAATCCCACGTTTATAGCATAGGTGCGTTCTGTAATGGTAAGAGATTAGTGTGTATGCCAACTAGACTTCTTGGACGAAACTCACCTGGGTGCGAGGATATGTGCGAAAAGATGTCTCGGACGCAAAGGTGGACGACTCCCTCGGTGGCCTCCTTCTGGCCACTCTCCAGGACATTTCCGTAGAGGGTGTAGCTCTTGCCCTGGCCCTGCTGCCCGTAGGTGACCACGGATGCGTCGAAGCCCTCGAGGAACAGGGTGATAAGCGGAAAGACCGTCTGGTGGTACACCTGCTCCTGGGAGCTGCTGCTGGGCAGGGCGTGGGTGACGGGCACGGTGTGGGAACCCACCTGGATCAGTCCCGCCGCAATGCTGTCCATGGGATCGCCGCCAGGCAGGGCACTGGGCAGTCCCAGGGCGGAGGCGCTGATGGGGATGGCCTGGACGCAATATTCCGACTCCGAATCCTTGGAATCCTTGGGTGCACTATCGTTGCCATTGGCGTCCGCAGGTGGCTTCGGCTCGGAAGCACTGCCCTCCTCGTCATTCCCATTTGGATCCGACCGCTCCGGGGCATCCTTTTCCGACACCGCCTCCGCAACTTCATCCGCAGTGTCCTTGGAGTCCGCCCCCTCGTCCTCCGCCCCCGCATCCTTTTTGAGAGCTGCGGGGGCGAAGCTCTCCTTCAGTTCCTTGAGCTCCCTGTGCGGGTAAATGCGCACGGCCACCTGAATGGGTATTTCCATGGTAGTTGCTTTTGTCCTGGTCTCGGCGGAGCTGTTTCATTCGGCCTCCTGCGCTTTGATGCGCATTTTTGGGCCTCAAAACACTTGCAAAAAACTTAGCCCAGCTCCGAATCGATACAGTGATAGTGTGGCCGCAGCCAGAGCGCCAGAATATACCGAAAATACCAAAATTAGGCACAGATTATATTTTTTAAACAAAGTACGTTCTATTTAAAAAATGACTTTTCATGGATAGGAATAACTTACTATTAATTATGCTTAATTATGGTTTCTGTGACACCGAAATTTACTTCTAGGGGCAAATTAAGTTTGAAGAGATGTCTGTGACACCCCTGATTGTCAAGCAAACAATTTAAAACCAAACGAACAATACGTTGATAGTTTCAATAAATGCTGAACTGTTTTAAACACAAGAAATTCATTAGTAACTTGGAATGTTTTAAAATTGGCGCCCTTATGCATTGTGTTATCGATATAATTTGCATCACAGGGGTCAAGTCTTCACTTATCTGGTATTTATACGGTATATTTAAAAAGTATAACTTGGTATATGTGCTGGGCACGTTAGGTATTCGTTAAAGGTCACACTGAGCGCGTGTTTTTTTTTGCGCAAAACGCTTCGTTTCGAGAATTAATTCTAGCAAAGCAGCATAAATCAGCATGTCCAAGCGTCGAATCGAAGTGGGGGAGACCTACGGCAGCAAGGCGAAGAAGTGAGTGCATCGAACCCACCAGACGGGCCATAGTTTAATCCAGATTTTCCCCCAGGGAGTCGGAGGCGTCCTCCTCCTCGTCGTCGGCGGCCGGCACTGTGGCCCAGATCCTGGGCGGATTTGTGCCGAATAAGCAGCCGCCCACGATGAACCCGCTGACCAACAAGCCGTACTCGCAGCGCTACCAGAATCTCTACAAGAAGCGCATCGCGCTGCCCGTGTTCGAGTACCAGGCGGACTTCATGCGGCTGCTCAGCCAGCACCAGTGCATCGTGCTGGTGGGCGAGACGGGATCGGGCAAGACGACCCAGATTCCGCAGTGGTGCGTGGACTTCGCGGTGTCCAAGGGACGCAAGGGCGTCTCCTGCACCCAACCACGCCGAGTGGCCGCCATGTCCGTGGCCCAGCGCGTCTCCGAGGAGATGGACGTGAACCTGGGCGAAGAGGTCGGCTACTCCATCCGTTTCGAGGACTGCTCCTCGGCCAAGACGCTGTTGAAGTACATGACCGACGGTATGTTGTTGCGCGAGGCCATGTCCGATCCCATGCTGGAACAGTACCAGGTCATCCTGCTCGACGAGGCCCACGAGCGCACGCTGGCCACCGACATACTGATGGGCGTGCTCAAGGAGGTCATCCGGCAGCGCAACGACCTCAAGCTGGTGGTCATGTCCGCCACCTTGGACGCCGGCAAGTTCCAGCAGTATTTCGACAACGCTCCGCTCATGAACGTGCCCGGTCGCACGCATCCCGTGGAGATCTTCTACACGCCGGAGCCCGAAAGGGACTACCTGGAGGCCGCCATTCGCACGGTCATCCAGATTCACATGTGCGAGGAAATTGAGGGTAAGTAACAACAAAAACGTGATTTATGATTAGGATTTCCCCTTGATTCCCTTGATCATTATATTAAGTTAATAATTAAGTTACTAAGAGGTTACATTTATCTACTAATCCAAATAACTCCATCCAAATGCTGAGAAGTGTGTAAATCCATCTCTTAGCTTTCCTTTTTAAGATAAACGTTTCTGCTCCCAGAAGTTGTTTACGATATGTAAAACTGCAAGCTAATCAGCTTTCAAATCGTAATCGAATATGGTTGAAGCTTTTGCTCAATACATTTTCATTCTTTTCTCCCTTTCTAGGCGACATTCTTATGTTTCTCACGGGCCAAGAAGAAATCGAGGAGGCCTGCAAGCGTATCAAGCGCGAGATCGACAATCTTGGCTCGGAGATCGGCGAGCTGAAGTGCATTCCCTTATACTCGACGCTGCCCCCGAATTTGCAGCAGCGCATCTTCGAGGCGGCCCCACCGCCGAATGCCAATGGCGCCATCGGACGCAAGGTGGTGGTGTCCACCAATATCGCCGAGACCTCGCTTACCATTGACGGCGTGGTGTTCGTGATCGATCCGGGCTTCGCCAAGCAGAAGGTGTACAACCCTCGCATCCGAGTGGAGAGTCTGCTCGTCTCGCCCATCTCGAAGGCCTCGGCCCAGCAGCGCGCCGGTCGTGCCGGACGTACGCGTCCCGGAAAGTGTTTCCGCCTGTACACGGAAAAAGCCTTTAAGAACGAGATGCAGGACAACACCTATCCCGAGATCCTTCGCTCAAATTTGGGTAATGCCAACAACCCCGTCCAGATCGTTAGCCTTATCCTAATATCGATTCGTATTTTATAACCAGGCACTGTGGTCCTACAGCTTAAGAAATTGGGCATCGACGATCTGGTGCACTTTGACTTTATGGACCCCCCTGCTCCTGAGACCCTAATGCGTGCCCTGGAGCTGCTCAACTATCTGGCCGCCCTGGATGACGACGGCAATCTGACTGACTTGGGCGCCGTCATGTCCGAATTCCCCTTGGATCCGCAGCTGGCGAAGATGCTGATCGCTAGCTGCCAACACAACTGCTCCAACGAGATACTTTCCATAACGGCCATGTTGTCGGGTGAGATAAATCAAAAAACTGTCTTCGCTTAAATTAAGGAATACAGATTAGGTTTTGCACTTATGGGCGGGCTATTAGGTTTCACGGCTGCCACTTTTGATAACCAAGAACCTATAAAAACTCTGTGAACCTTACCTTGAACTATAACTAAATTCATAGTCCAAGTGGCCACCGTGATATTTTTGCTTTTCAAATTGAAAATCTCTGAAAGGTTTGGGTTAGATTCTTTCTTTATGCTTAATCGGACAACCAAGACTTAACTAGGACGGATTTAAGTAATTTCTTAAGCAACAATGCAAAGGAAAAAGTTTGTTCAATTTATTTGTTCTTTGCATTCAACTCGAAAAGAAAAGTTGCACATGCGTTGAAACGCTCAAGCCTCTGGCCCATCATTCGAATGAAATGATGAGCGGCATTTTCATTACGAAGATTATGTTTTTGTCTTTCAAAAAATACCCAAACGCACTTGCAACTCACAAATGCAATCAATCTTTGAATCAAGCCTCTAGATTGCCTAGCTGACCAAAAGTAAGCACAATCTATTTGTTTATGTAAAAAATTGTTTTGAACTTGCGCTTAATCGAAACCAAACCAATTCAAACGTGCCAAAGTGCCACAATGCTTTGTGCGTCCCAACGAGGCCAAGAAAGCAGCCGACGAGGCCAAGATGCGATTCGCCCACATTGACGGGGACCACCTGACCTTGCTGAACGTCTATCACGCCTTCAAGCAGAGTAAGTAAACCGAAAAGAACCTTTTGCCAAGCAAAAACTAATCCGTTTTCAATAACGATTTTAGGCAGTGAGGATCCAAACTGGTGCTACGAAAACTTTATTAACTTCCGCTCGCTAAAGAGTGCGGACAATGTGCGCCAGCAGCTGGCCAGGATTATGGACCGCTTCAACTTGCGGCGCACGAGCACCGAGTTCACCTCGAAGGACTACTACGTGAACATACGCAAGGCCCTCGTCCAGGGCTTCTTTATGCAGGTGGCCCACCTGGAGCGCACCGGACACTATCTAACCATCAAGGACAACCAGAACGTGCAGCTGCATCCGTCGACATGTCTGGACCACAAGCCCGACTGGGTCATCTACAATGAGTTTGTGTTGACCACTAAGAACTACATCCGCACAGTGACGGATGTGAAGCGTAAGTAGTCCCGCTTTGATTCTAGTTTACAACCATATTTTAATAATCCTTTCCATTGTAGCTGAATGGTTGTTTACCCTGGCGCCTCAATATTATGACCTGAACAACTTCCCGCAGTGTGAGGCGAAACGACAGCTGGAGTTGCTGCAACAGCGGATGGAGACCAAGCAGTACCAGAAGGGTTTCTAAATCCCCTATTTCTGGCTAGGTGTAATATTGGGAGGGGATCATGGATATGGATGTGTGAATTTTAAAAAGTTCAGAGATAACTGTTCTAAGAAAGATAATCCGTTTCGCTTTTTATTGTTTGCTAAATTAAAACTTAAGCACTTAGACACTTTTAACAGATCATTAATATCCAAGAACTCCGTTTAGTGAATAGTGTTAATAAAAGAAGCCACTTTTTGTATATCTAATAACTGCCTCCTAGCCGTTGGTCCTTTGAAACTGAATGAGTATGACGAGATAGGTGGCTATGGCGGACGCGAACTGAAAGAAAGTAAAAGAATCATATGGAATAGAATTTATTGTATTATTTTATAAATGTCGGGTTCATTACCGATGTTAGGATCGTGCGATTAACGCGACACAGTCCGCAGGCGGAGAAGTCGGCATCGACCACGAGTAATTGCTGCCAAAACTTCTTCACCGCTTCCGCGAGAATGGGCTCGTGCACCTTCCGCTCGATCTCACAGACAATCTGAATGGTCTTGCGCGACTCTCTGGCAGCCAGGTGGCACGGCTCCACCACCATGAGCAGTCGCAGGAAATGAAAACATATCCAAAGCATCTGAACCCAAAGATAGCCGTTGTCCCGCTTACTGAGCAGTTCCAGAAACAGGAAGTAGGCGGTAGCCACCAGATGCAGCAGGCAAGATACCAGGATGAAGAGCACCGCAACGCCAAAGGAGCTATTAAAAGACGGAGAGAGTAAGGAGCAAGCATGCATGGGATGCGGTAAACTGTATACTTGGACAGAAGGTGGACACACTTGCCCAGCGACTCGTGACTGTCGGCCAAGGACTTGAGGAGCAGACCCTTGTTCTTGGCTGGAAAATAACCCAATTTGAGTAACTCCACGTTGAGGACTAGACTGCGGGCCTTGTCACCTGGAGAATCACTGGGCAGAGTTTCACTGTTCAGCTTCGTCAGACTGGCGTGCAACGCCGAAGGCATCGAGGGACGATTCATACTGATGTTCTTGACAGTGCTGATCTTTTGGGGTTTAATGGCACTGGAGGCGTTGTTTTCTGTGCGGAAAGGTTCACAACTAATCAAGGACCCTGATGGATTTAAGGAGTACTTACCGCCCAGAAAGCTGCTGGAAAGCATCCGGTTTAGGCGTCTAAAACGCCTGCCCAATCCGTAAGCGGTGTTTGCAAAGTTAACTTGCAAGCCCGTGAGGACAAAGTAGAGACTGTAAAACGGGATATACCAATGCACATTGAGCTCTGTCCGTTGAAGCAAAGAAAAGAAATAAAATTTTGAATTTCATTTAATTAATGACGAAAAGGGGATTTTTCCTTTGAGGAATGAGTTTCTTTTTTATAAATATAGTGAACAAAAAATTGGCTTATACTTATCCGGGCTAAAAATGGCAAAATAGCTAATTTTGTTCTTATCTAAAGAGTTACTTTTTTTTAGGAAAATTAAGATTGTGAATTTTTTACAAGAACAGGATTTTTGCGTTTTTGGTCGTAATTCTGGTAAAGTAGGTGGGCCAGCTAAAAGGCTGTTTTGTATAGCTAATAACGTAAGCAAAGGACCGGTATCACGTTCAAGAACATGTAAAAATAATATTTAGGCAAATTTTTGTATTTTTCATATTTCCAAAATTAAAGTTTTTCGATTTTAACGCTAATTGATTGGGAATTTTATTATAAACTCAACGCGGTATGACATTCCATATTGGAGCAATTTGTTGATTTGATAGGCAAAATACTGATATTTTTGTATGACAAATTTTTGGATTAAGGATTAGTTGAAAATTCTACAACAATATATGGTCAAAGCCCTAAAAAATATTTGCATTTTACTCGTTACTTACCCGTGTCCGACTGCGCTATGTTCATGTCCTGGGCAATCCGCATCCAGGTTCCCACATCCAGACCGACCAGAAGGGATATGGCCACCAAGGAGACCGCAGCCATGGCCAAAGCTCTCCACCGATCCCTCCGGAAGTTGTTGTAGGCGTTTAGGGTATTGTCGATCTAAGAGGATTTCAAACAGTTTATAGAAATTGAAGGAACGGGGACCTTTGACGACTGTGACCTCACCTTGTTGAGACGGGCATTCAGCTCAAGAGTGTCGTTCAGGCTAAAAAGGCCACAGTAAACACCCGATACGATGGCCATGACCACTACCGAAACGTCCAGTGCCGTCACCACCTTCGAAGTTGCCGACTTCATTCTAAAAGATGCACTTTTGATTTGTTGGTTGGTTTTGTTTGCAGTTTGTCAGAGCAATTAATTCATCAATATCAAATGTGTTTAGAAGGGACCAAAGGTGATGATTAGATAGAGAAAAATTGAGATAGGGAAACACATAGAAGTGATCAGAATAATGGCACTGTGCGTTATTAGGATCAGATTTAATTAGATGTTTTTTAGAAATGAAATATTTCCTGTTTTAAGTGCCATTATTTTGAAACCCGTGGGTAGGACAAGCACGAACAGATTAGTAAAAAAACGACACAGGACTAGGGACTTTATAAGTAGAAAACATGAGTACTTACCGCACGGGTATTTCGGAGTTGGCATCGAACAAGAGTCCCCGGTAGGTTAAGAAAACTACACAGATTTGGACAGCTATCAGTCAAAAGGACGATACCCATTACCCATGTGACCCCCACTCACCCATAACCACTGTCAATGTGGCCGAGTAGACCGTGAAAAACCAACTGCGACCGATTTCCACCTGGCCCTTGGAGTTCCGGAGCGTGGCATATGGAGCCAGGGCCAGCACTTTGCTGATGTAGAAGATGCCGATGCTGGGCTGGGATATCTCCATAGTGCTTCCAAACGCGGGACACTCGCAGCAGGACCTCCGGACGAGAACTGTTCTCGAGTGGCCAAATACACGACCTTAAATTGCAAAACGCCATATTCGACACCGAACAAATAATGCGCTCCCATATTTGACTATTATTAGTGGCCAGCCACCACCCCCGTGTTCGCAGGACATTCGCAGACCGTCTGGGCAAACACCCCATGTGCGAGTGAGTAACACATTTGCTTATCAAAAAGCTCGGCTGTCCGCGATGTAAATAATAATTAGCGTGTGAAAATACCAAGCCGGCAAGGACACGGGAGCCAATTATTTTTGGGACCCGAGCTGACAGCTGCAGCAGCTGCGACAGGTGCACGAAAAGCAGGTGAATGAATGAGGTCCACAGCCCAATTGTTAGACAATTTCTCATTTATTTTATCATGGCTTCACTGGGCAGCTCAGATGTGGCGCAGGCAATTAAGGAACAAACTAAAAACTATCTGCCAGCCAGACTAGACGGTGTGGGCATTGAAGATCTCGATCCAGTAGCCGTCGGGGTCCTTGATGAAGGCCAGTCCCTTCATGCGGCCATCGTCGGGCTTCTTCACGAAGTCAACGCCGAGGTCCTGGAAGCTGCGCGGTGGAGAACGTATGATTAGAGGGAAGGAACTTTACAGTGCCCATCACTTACCGCTGGCAGGCGGCGTAAACGTCGGGTACCATCAGTCCGATGTGACCGAAGCCACGGGGATCGGTGTTGCCGGTGTGGTAGCTCTGATCCGGGTCGCTCTCAGTACCCCAGTTGCTATGGTGAAACCAAGTTAAGATTATAATCGCTTTATAAAGACGTATTCGTTCTTAAAAGACAATGACACTAGAAAATATTCTCCGAACTTGTATACATCCTTCTCACTTTCTTACTTTAAAATAAGTTATGAATGTAACCTAGAAAACTTGTTCTAAGAAACCAAACCCAAGAAACTACTACTTCTGTACTACTAACACCATAAAAATTCTGGTTAGGTTAAGGTTATAGTAACTCCAAGTTATAAAATTGATTTTACCATTCATATACTGCCAGTTAGACTAATTCGATACAAAGAGTCTTCGAGATAGGAATCATCTATGCCTGATGTCACTATTAAGAAATTTATAGTTTATCTAAATACAACTACAACACACTTTGAGTAAAATCAATCAATTCCTAGATATTTTAAATCGAGATGGTTCTACATTTATGTATATTTGGTATACCACTTACTGGGTCAGCTCAATGGTGGCCTTGCGGCTCATCGCCCAGCTGCGGCGCTCCTTGGGATCCTTGGGCACATCGGCCTGGTTTTCGTAGCTGCGGCAGATAAGAAAGCAATTGGTTATTATATCGCTCTCGAATCGCACTCGTTAAGATAAGCCGCAGCAATCGACCTTACCCCAGGAAGTACAGAGAGAACTTGGCATCGGGGAAGTCCAGTTTGACCAGCAAGGTCATGCCGAGGACGCCCGTGTAGAAGGGCAGCGACCGGCGCGGGTCCTTGATGCGGTACATGGTTTGCTGGAAGAGGAAGTCCTGCATCGAAACGGTGTTGTTGTTAGTGGCACTCTGTGAAATGGCGGCGATTCCGTTGGGACTGACTCACCTTGGTGGACGCCTCCGGCTTCTGGCACAGCTCGTCGGCCTCCGCATTGCTAAGTCCTGTAACGTCGCCCATTTCGAGGTTTTTTTGGCCAATTAATCAACACCTGTTGATAAAAAAAAATCCGCGAGGAAATTATCAGTGTGCCCGCTGTGCGACCGGTAGAACATACCATCGGGTATCGATAAAAGCACAAGAGATTAGTGCGCGGGAGAAAAGGTATTTTTAAAAGCCGACTATTTAATACCCTTTTCAAATTATCAGAAACTGTTTTATTTTTTAAATTTCTTATTTATGGAAGTAATCAACAAAATGATATATATACATATATGTGAACTTCTTAAGAAAAGATATAACACATATTATACGTAGGATTTGATTAGTCTGTTAATATTTTCGAGCAGGAGGAATACCTCCAGTCACAGGGGAGGACGTTTTTTCAAAAATATTTTTGGAATATTTAAATAGATGGCCATCCCCGAACCTACCAGTCCCAATGCAACCGTTAGTTTTATACTTTACCGAAATCGTAAAATATCTTTGAAAGACACGGTAAAGCGATATTATAAATCTTACCTTGTTTATCTTTTCCAAGGAAGTAAATTAAAAACATGTTAAATTGTTTTATTTGATTTGTTGACTGTTTAATGGTCGGTATTAGAACTAATTTAACTGAAAGTAATATTCTTATATTTTTTTTGTATATAAAGTCGTGTACATGCATGTTTGTATATAATATATATGATTTGCTTACCAATTAGACTAAGTTACTTGCTTGATTTCATTGTGATCTTAGGCATTTTCGGAATCTATACACAATTTTTTATATAATTAGTTCTAGATACTTTGCATATGTATATTGTGCTTATGATTATCTGAATCATTTTGTTGTTTTCGTTTAGTTACTGTTGATTTGTTTATAATTCTTTTTGGTGTTGGTATTGATGCTCGATTCTAGTGCGCCCCAAGAGCGAAGTCCCCAAAAACTTCCTCTAGCTCGAAAAACAATTTTATCCTAGGCATATTTTCATGTAGAATGTACAAAAAATAATTGGTATTATCTCCATTTCGCTCTGACTTTTCCTCAGATATTGGTCGTTTTTCTCGTGGATGGTACTTCATAAATACAATAATTCATTGTTGGCTTGGCAAATCAAATAGTGTTAATATTAGTAAGTGTGTGTCTGGACCTTCGTGCACGCTCACATTTGGAAGGAGTTGTGTTTTTTAAATGGAGTAATCTTTTACTGCTCATCATTGTAACAAATTCTTTGGGTATATTGGGAGGAAGCATAAATTAAAAATGGTTTTCACCAGGCCGGTTCTTTCGATTCACATTTATTTTCTTTCGTTGCTTTTAACTATTGCAAGCTCATAACAAAATCGTAATAATATATATTAAAAATTAATTAAAGAACTACAAATAAATTCAAATAAAACATGAGCTAAAAAACATAAATGTCTTCATGCCGCACAAATATGTAACTAATAAAGATAAGAGGCTAAAATACATTCGTGATAAATATAGCTAACAAATTAATCAAAAACGAACATTCAGGTTTTTTTATTTTTGAAAATATCAAAAAAGTCGCCAACAAAAAATTAAGCTAGACTACAAAAGATGAGCGAAATATAGGAAAACAAAATAAAATTTGAAAATATAATTGAAAAATATTTCTTATTCGCTTTTTGTATCTGAATATTAAAAAATGATTAAAATGCGTAATTAATGGCAAATATCCGCGTGGAGACTTAAAAATAATTTTTCAAGATTTGCAGCATTCTTATTAAAAACTAAATAATTTCCGTAGTTGCATCGTCTACATCGTTCTTTTCTTGGTTATTGTTGGTTTATGTGTATGTATTTGCGTGCGATCTGCTTTAGGACTTCCAACAAGTTTTACATAATCATTAATTTTGTATTTAAAACTAATATGCATTGACAAAGTTAGTTTTACATATGTTGTAATTTGTGTTTTTGATTTGATTTATCTTTTCTCATTTTAATTAAATGTTTACCAGCACATTTGGAAGGTCTAAAATTAGTGATTAAAATTAATTAGTATATGTTTGTGTATATCGTGGTGTAGAACTAAGAATTTATTTATAAAAATTTCACTAGCAAGTAAAATCACCCCTCAATAATTACAAAATAATTACACGCATATAGACAGAATATCAATAATTGTTGTCGTTGGTTTTGTCAAAAAAAGGCAAATAAGATCAAACCTAAAACATCTAATCGTCATCGTCGGACGAATTTGACGACAATTGTAGATCGTTTTGTAGCAAATCGTTTGGAAAGCCACCATTGGACGCATAAATGCCGGACTGTTGCTTCTGCTGCGGTTGCTGCTGCTGATGATGCTGTAACTGCTGCTGCTGGTGATGATTGTTGCCATAGGCTGGTGATATTGAGCCCAGGCCCAAATTGGGCAGCTGATGCACATGCTGTGGCTGTTGTTGGTGGTGATGATTCTGATACATTTGCTGCTGCGGTTGATGATGCTGCTGTCCCTGTTCCTGCTGCCTTTCAATGGGACGATCATCCTCAGTGCTGTCATCCGAGTCACTGCCGCTGTCACTGTCGCTGGAATCCGACTCGGAACTGGAGCTCGAAGCACTCAATGCGCCGCCAATTTGCTGCAAGGAAATAAACCAGAAGTTAGCTTTACACCCGTAGGTAAGTACACCGCCAACCCACTTGTTCCAAAGCGGCAGCCGCTTGCGCCACGGACTGCGATGTCAGTTCATGTTCCCTGGTTGAGTCCAAATCCATGGGCATGCTATTGCCGTGGCCATAAGGCGAAGGTCGCTGCTGCTGATGGTGCTGCTGAGGCGAGTGCCGTTGCTGCTGCGGCTGTTGTTGTTGTGCGTGGTTCTGGCCGCCGTTGTAACCACGTCCATAGTTCGTTGGCTGCTGGTGGTGGTGCTGCTGTTGCTGGGCCATGGGTGGACTTCCGCGCTGGTGCATCTGCTGGCGCTTTCCATGCCCGTGGGGAGCCTGTCGTTGCTTACCCATGTGCGAGGACGAGGACGTGGATCCGAAGTCTGGCAGGCCCGCGGCCGAACCAGTTGAGGATCCTGAGGTATTCGCCTGACCGCTGTTGTGCAAGGCCGCCCTCAACCCAAAGTCATCGTCGTCGGTGATCATGGGAATGCTGGGCAACGTCTGCTGATGATTATTTGCATCCCAACTGAAAGGAACAAGCAGCTATCAAGTATATGCTAACCAAGCTGTTGGAGGGAATAACATACGCTGGCGCAGATTGTGGACTGCGATGGACTTGCACTGGACGCGATGGTGAGCTCTGCTGCATGGGCGAATTGCGCGGCTTGAAGTCAACTAAAAATTTTAAGAACAAGAAAAAATTATAGTTATCTTTCTTTTTTTAAAGCGACTTGTAAAGGCCCTCTTCACAATTATTTTGTTACTTACTTATGTTATTTCGGCGGCTGCCCGTAGAAACCTTTGTCTTCGATGAGATTCGCATGGTGCTGTTCTCCATTTTGGGTGCCGATCCGGATCCGTGGCCAGGAGCTGGTATTGGTGGTGCTCCAGCTCCATTCGTGCCCTGATTGTGGACCTGACTCTGGCCCATATTCACGGGCACATTCTGAGCTGGCAGCAGGACTGGCTTATTGGTTACCTCGCTCCTGAAAGGACGAATATGGTTTCTTACTTTTCATAATTCACAATAATTATAAGTACTCACCTTGTCTTCTTCACTTGAATGTTGTGATTCAGCTTCTCTATTGTTATAGCGCCCGTCTCCTTGTCGACTATCATTAAACACTCCTTTGCATACTCCCTCTGATTACCCTTATAAACTGTATGAGGCACACCGGAACTTTCTGTAAGACAAATACAAAAACATTATTTAGCTTAGCTGAATGTGAAAAAAAACATATTAGCTGCAGGTCAGCCAACGCCATAATTTAAATAATTTAAATGCACGTGATTTTGGATTAATGAACTGGTCATTACGCATAACGCAGTAAAACGATTTTGGGAACATTCAAAAGTCTCTGAAAGTCACTAATAACCTTGAACTTTAAATGTCGGGGAGAATTCGGTTGGAATGAACTACAAAATTATCAGATATTCCATATTATTGGCTTTGAAAAAAAAAACATCTTATCAATAAAACATGTGAATTAAATTTCAAAAATAAGTTAAACGGTTTCTGAAGTAAAAATTGAATGCCATAAGATCTGAATTAAAAGGTGAAGTAAGGCCAATGGATTTTCCGCTACTATCGCGCAAGTATTTGTAGACGTTTGCCTATATCAAGATATGTTTATATCTTTCGAGTTTCAGTGCTATTTCGACTATCTACAATGCGACTTTATACGATCTCCTTCGGTGAGTTTTAAGACTTAAAGTGGTCAATGAATCAATCATTTTCTTTTCGGACGTTTGTAGTACTACTCTTTGTGATCCACGGTTTAAATGGTCACCCATTTTTAAGGTGGGACGAAGTTTTCGACCACTTCAAGAAGAATCCTATAATGAATCCAGCCATTACATTCGAACAGAATGTCAATAGAAATACCAATGCGGATAACAGTAAGGCGAACAAATTCCTTAACACACTTGTTCAACTGTGTAAATCTGAATATGGAAACTTACAAAATCCTGGTTTAGATATAACTGTCGGTTCACAAAATATCCACAATTTAAATAAAGTCCTTAACAACATAACCATGCCTGAAATTCAAATGCCGCAAATCACGGTTGTTGTCGTGAAGGATGCGAAAGCACTGGCAAAATACCGGGAGAAAGCTAAAAACTCCAAGAGCCACGAGATTATCATTCAGAGACCCAAACCTCTCAGATCACAGAATGTTAAGATGCAAAAAGAGGATTACCAGACGGACGTGAAAAATTGCGTACTTATGAAAGTCAAGGAACTTGATGTAATCAAGGAGTAAACAAAAAATCTATATTCAAACCATATTGAAAATATTCCAAACGTAATTTTATTAAAAATGTTCCATGGTTTGAAACTTGAAATTTTATTCAGGGGTGACACCCAACTCTTTCAATCCAGTTCAATTTAAAATGGGATACAAGAATTTTTGTTTGTAAACTGTTTTATGTCTATAATTGTTCCATCAAAAATATTCAGATTAAATTGGTTTAAATGAATAAAATATACAGAACAAATCTATTGTTTTTATAATTATCCCCTCTGATGAAAAACATGACGACCGCCTTGCTGGAAATGTTAATCCCTTTTGCTAAGGTACTTTGTTTCTTTTTACATCCAAAATAAGTCCAATTCTCACGCTCTCATATTGAAAGTTTGACTAATGGATTCACGACATTGGCTATAAAAGGATGGGTATATGCGAGTGTATACAGAGTGTTATTGCTAGAATTAGAAATGCGACTGCTCGCACTACACATTGGTAAGTGTCATTTGCTTGACAGCTTGAATCCAATTAAATTCTGGAATTTCCAGCTTTACTCTACCTGTTTCATTCTGAAATATGTGCATTTTCGGATCATTTTGCCGACTTGGAATCCTGGTTCGATAAAAACGTTAAGGGCCGGCAAGATGCGGAAACGACTGACACTATAATAATGCTTTGCCTTATAAAAGTGAAAAAAGGAAGGCAGCCTCAAAGTACTGACACAGCCAATACGAATACTGAAAATAGAGAAGGGCAGCCTGAAATGAATTTCGGAAATATGGACAATATAAATAGTGCAAATAGAGGAACGCAGCCTAAAATTAATTTCGAAACAAGTTTAAACAATACGAATGCTGTCGAAAATTACATAATCCTCCCGACCATTAAAATGCCTAACATTACGGTCATCATTGTTGAAGAAGAGTTATCCCAAGTAGCTAGAACGGGATTCGGTGGAGAAAAGGATTTAGCTAAAGTAATTGGACAATTTAAAGAGTGCTTGGAGAAGAAATTAAAGGTTCTTGCGTATATAAAGCAATAAAAGAATTTAATTTAATAAAGACAAAGTTACTTAATAGTGTATACAAATGTTTGACGTGCATAAAGCTATAAGAAATATCATGATAGTTATACCCGTTACTCGTAGAGTAAAAGGGTATATTGTATTCGTGCAAAAGTATGTAACAGGCAGAAGGAAGCGTTTCCGACCCTGTAAAGTATATATATTCTTGATCAGGATCACTAGCCGAGTCGATCTAGCCATGTCCGTCTGTCCGTCTGTCTGTCTGTCTGTCCGTCTGTCCGTATGAACGCTGAGATCTCGGAAACTATAAAAGCTAGAAGATTGGCATTTTGCATACAGATTCTAGGAGTTCCTACGCAGCGCAAGTTTGTTTCAAAAAGGTGCCACGCCCCCTCTAACGCCCACAATCGCTTATGTGCGATTTTAAAAATTTGAATATTTTGGAAAAGTAAAAATGCAGTTTTGTTGTGCTTATCAATACCTATCGAAATGTAGAAGAAATTTTTTAAATCGGACCATTCGTTAAAAAGTTAGTGCTGATCAATGTTTATATCTCCATCTCCCTCGCACTCCCTTTAGCTGAGTAACGGGTATCTGATAGTCGGGGCACCCGAATATAGCGTTCTCTCTAGTTTTATGAAATCTTTTGCATTTTCATCTTTAAACTATAAAATGTTGGTCCAATAAAGCTTTTCCTGGTCTTTAAGAACAGATGAGATCATAACAGATTAATTTAAGCATTCCTTTTAATTGGAAAAGTACCTTTTTTGTGAAGCCAGCTCTAGATGCTTAAATGCTAAGTTTAACTAAGATAATTAAGTGTTACTTATCTGATTAGATCTGCTTGTATGCATGGCATTCCAATTTTGATCTTCTTGTTTAAAATAAAGTTTGCCGGGGGAAAATGCGTTTTATAATTAATACAAGTCGACAATTTTTTTAGGTTTCTAAAACTGTTGAAATGAACGGAGCTTTTCTGCGGTTATTGCTTTTAATATGTTAGTCTGTATTCAAGCTAGGGATACACTCCATAAAACATCAAATAGTCGTTTAAACTTTCCATTATTTCTAGGTTTGCTTTGCGCATCGCTGATAAGGTCTCAGGATCACCTAAAACTAAAGAAACTAACATCGGATCTGGTTAGTGCTATTGCTGAAGCTAATTCTGGTAAAAGATATGGAGCCGAATGGGTTCCAGCCCTGGGGAAAACTTTGGAAGAGGTGCATGCGACATCATCAAAACGATGCTTCATGTTTAAATTACTGGTTAAGAAAGTGGAAGCGCTTTGTCCAAAGCCTCCAACATACCATCCCCCTTGTTATCCATCATGCAAACCACCACCGCCACCGCCGCCGCCTCCACCACCTCCTCCTCCATCTCAAACTCCAAAGCCAGGTACAGGTTTCGTAGCCCCGCCCCATCCTTCGTTCGAGCTTGTGTATCCCGATGGCTCCTACTTTCCCTGGTGCTACATGCCCTTCTGCCCCACCATTTGCCAGCGACCCTACTGCTATCCGTGCAAACTGCCCGATTGTGACCCCAAATGTGTCCCGCCAACGTGCTATCCACCCTGCAAGGAACCTGCCTGCCAATTGCCACCGACTTGCTGGCCACCCTATTGTCCAGAGCCCTGCATAGCTCCCAAATGTATTCGCGGAAACGAAGTGGGGTTTATGCGGAGCTGTCTGCCACCCTACTGTCCGCCGCCCATGAATTGCCAGGAACCTTACTGCCCGAAGATCTATAACCCTATGTCGGCGAGAACATTTTTTAGAACCGGCTTATGCCCCATGCGAGATATTGTCAAAAGAGTATTATATTAAGTATGGATTAAGTATGGATAAAGGTCATACCTCAATAAATAAAGAGCACATCTTAAATTGTAGCTGATTGAATAAGAAATAGCAAACTCTCAAATATCGTGTAAACGTGTAATTCTACGGGTAATTTATTGCTGTGAACATGTTTTTTACATTCAATAATAGCAATTATCATGCTAGCTATGTAACTTACTAGGGGATCTGCCATTAACCCACTTTAATCGCCTGCGTTCCGTTGCCAACAAGTGAAGTCTACAATGCGGATCGCGTTCCTAATAGTCGGTGAGAATCTTTCGCCATCATTAGAGAACATACTAATTTAAAAACAAAGTGCTCTGCTTCCAGTTACACAATGCAATGGCCTTCCTGCCTAATTTGAATAATTTAGGGGAACTTAACGGTAGACTTTTGAATGTTACTGGAAATGCCATCCAGAAGGGCAGTTCAATGATGTTCAAATTGGGATCGCTAATGGAGATTTTTGGGGACAGCAAGGGAAAGGGAAATTTACCCAGTTTAGGAGAACTAGTTGACACTGAACAAGAGTTGGGCTCCAAATGAACGGATTGTCTAAAAGCTTTTAAATATCAAATAAAAAATAAATTCAATATGAATTTAAATAAATGATATTGTTTAATTGTCTTGATTGGTCCCTTGCATTGCCAAACGACCTCGAAGAGGACATTCGATTTGGTTACGCTAATCGTAAGATCCAAACTGAGCTGACCCTGGCATATTTGGGATGTTTTGTGTTTAACAAATTTGCGTGTCGAAACGGTTTAGTCACCTTCTAGTTTGTAGTGGAATTTATGAAACAATATCTTTCAAGCGGTAAAGGCTGAGAAAGCTCAATTTACATACGATCAGGGTAGGATTCAGGGATGAGGAACTTCGGAAACTAATTTATATAAATTGTCAAAAAAAATCATTTAATTCATTGACCAATCAAAATTTACACATCATAAAAGTTATATCAACACTCCTTTAAATTAAATTTATTTTATTCCTAATAATGGTCTACTAAATTCCGAAGGGGTTACATTTATAAACATCTCTAAAATTAAAAAAACAAACAGTTCATAATTGAAAGAGTTTCAAAAGTTTACTACACCTAAAATGATAAAAACTAATTTGAATGCATACGTGTGTTTATATTTTCAAAGTATTTTTAAAATGTTGTCGTCTAAATTGATGAAAGTAAATTCCACAGAATTCTTAATCTATATCAGAGTCAATGCTCGATATGAGAAAATAAGCAAGTAACATTTGATAACAAGGAATGATACTGTCGTACCTAGTGAAAATTAATTTTTATTTCGCTTTTGGTCTTCTCTTATCCCTATTCACCAATAGCGAATATTTTAGGTCTATGATGAAGATGAGGAGCCGGCCCAAAGCATTTAACAATTAATTTTAGGCAGGACCCCTTTTTAAAAGACAACTCTATAAAGTGACAATATAGCGCAATAAAAATACTACTTGTCATCTAACATTAAAGTGCTATCAGATTGAGTGTAGCTGTGAGTAAGTGATATGGTTATCGTTGTTATGGTTTTTGAAGTACGCCAAATCTATTCAATTGATTTTGAACGTAATACTCGGCTTTGGCCGATGCCAAACTAGTTCAGCATATTGTGCGCATTTGGCTGCACCCGTCCGAGAGATACGCGGAGAGCGGGACAGATCGGCAGTTCAGTTACCGCACCACCTCCAGACCCACACTTGACCAAATTCCGCTGTTATTGTCGTCGCCACCGCTGCTGCCGCCGCCAAAACTCTTCGTCGACTCGTCGCTCGCAATCAACGGAGCGTTACACAAGCCAAGTCGGCCGCAATGAGGTCCAACAACCAGCCACGGCCCAACCAATAACCACAGTCGACAGTCCACAGACGATGTCTGGCCACAAAGAGCATAGCGGAATAATACGAGTATGGAGAGGCCGAGGAGAAAAACTTGAACGCTCGGCTGCATTTTGCCTGACTTGATGTAATTTGGTGCCTTTGCTCCAACACTGGCCTTTTCTCCTCCTCTCACCAAACGACCGTGATTTTTTGTTTAATTCAAATAGCATACAGGGCTACCATTAATTTGTATCTATGAATAGGCACTGCAACTAGTTTCTGTCACATAATGCAGGCAAATTATGTCATCATCCAGACCAAATTAACCACATACACTTGCAAGTAGGTGTCTACTAATGTTTAATTTCATTTTGAATATTTATAGCGATATATGTATAAAAGGGAAATACATAGTGCTCTTACTTCATACAGAAATGCTGTGGAAATTACAACCATCGATAATAATTTTTAAAAAATAAATTCTTCTGTAAGAATTACTGGTTCGTAAGTTATCAGCTTTAAGGAAAAACTATTAAATAACTTCACTGCTCTTCCGAGTTGTTTATCGATTGCCGCTCAATATTACCGATGCCACTACCAAATGTATTCGGTTCTCTCTAATTTCTAATACTTTATTGGTTTGCGTGTTTGAATTACGCGAATAAATTAGCTGACTTTCCTGCATTGTTTATTCCATTGTATGATTGGCTAATAAAACCCGGTACGATAAACGCGATTAACGTCAGTTTGTGCGATATATAAAGGATATACATTATATATCCTTGTATACATTATATTTAAAAAGGTTATCGAAAGGATTATTCTTACATTGCTGAGAAAATGTATGGTTAAACAATGTCAATATCAGATCGTAGAGCATGTGTGCCAACTTGTTCGTGTGACTGAACTTGGCTTGCGGCACGTGTTCTTGATTGCTCTAAATCTTTTTTTAATGGAGCGGTAAAATGAATTGGAACAGGTGCATCTGACCAGCAGGTGCACTCAGCACTCATTCTGTAAAATCATAGCTATATGGAGCCCGTTTAATACAACTTTCTTACCTCAAACTACTATAAGAGCAAATATTGATAGAAGGATTATAACCCTTGGTTTATTAAAATGTTAATTATTTATAACACAAACTCTTTTCATCATTTTGAAACGTATTATAAAAAGGCTTTTGTCATTTCAATTAATCTTTGATATTGATTATGATATTAAAAAGTAAAAACAAATATTCTCTATTTGATATTAAACTGGAATTCTGGTATGTGGACTAAATGTATATGTGAAATGATCAAGTTATTGATCAATACTCCACATTTACGTAGAGAGAAAGGGGTTACGAATTTGTGTCATACACACGCCTTAAGATAAATTATTGTTTCTGGGTGCACTCACCTGAATTTGGCACGATAACAGTAACTTGATTGTTGGAGCCCACGTCCACAGATGCCATGCGGCTGGTGTCCACGCTCGCCGGCTTGAAGTCATCTGCAAGATGGATCATTTGTGGGTGAGTTCTGGAGTTCTGGCGGGATCAGGAGCAGTCAACACTTACATTTGATGGTGTGGAAGGCGGTCGAGGTGTTCTTCGGGTAGAAGGTGGCGCCCAGCTTCAGTTCCCGCACCTCCTCGCCGATATTGAGGCGCTCGGCCAGCGAATTCTTCTGCTTGGTCATCATCATCGTGTTGCTATTGCTATTGGGCTGATAAGGCAGGTTGGTGGCGGCGCTTTGTGGGTGGTTATTGTTATTATAGTTGGAGTGGTTGTAATTGGCACTGGTGTGGTTTGACTTTTGATAATTGTTGTTGTTGACGTTGGTGCTTTGATATGACTTCTCGGCCACGTCCGCCAGAGCAAAGTGGGACTCCTCGGCAGCGCCACCGCGTTGATGGTTGTGCCCGCCGTGGATTGCAGAGGATTGTGACTGGGAACTCCTGTCGCCACCCTCGATAGCCGATGCCGATGACGATGACTTCCGATAATTGCCGCCGTAGTGCTGGCTCGCAGACGCCTTGGCCTTGAGACGCTGCAGCTTGGTGGCCACGGATTTGGGTATTTTACGGCCGTGCTCGTCGCTCTCCACGTGCTGCTCTCTTTTGGAACGATGCAAGACTTTTGCCACAAAGTATTGCACGCGTCGCAAAAGAAACCACGTTCTCGAGCGGAGGGTGTAGAAAATTAAACGAAAAATAAATAATAATAAATCGGGGGGTGGTGGTGGGTTGACCTCGGGCAGGCTCTCTTCTTCTTCCTCAGGGCGGCTGATGGGTTTCGGTTGTTACATTTGTCATTGGATCTGGTTCTGGTGTTTGGATTTGGATTTGGGTTCGAAGCTCAAGCTTTGGGGGTTTACTTCCAAGTCATATTCTGGCTTGGCCTTCGGAAATGTCTTTTATCTGCAAAAGTATGGCGATTATTATTTATTTGCTGCCATATGTTTGCGACACACAACGAAACACACACACACACACGCGCAGTCAGCAGTGCAGCGCTTTAGAACACTGCATTTACACCTGCTGCTTTTTGACACACATTTCGACTGCGTTCTCCCCTGCTTTTCACACTTTTCCACCCGATCCGTATTATTTTTAGCGTCACACGATTTCTATACGAAAATTACAGCTGATCGCGGGACAACTGGAAAGCAGCGGATGAATAATGTGCGTGGAATTATGCCAGCTTTTGCGTTTATAATGCACGATTTACACTGCGAATTGGCACGCGAGCGTAATACGTAAGCAAATTAAAAAGTGAGCGGCTGCTAGCGGAACGAAAAGGGGCGGGCGCGAGGCGGGGGTCGAGGGGGCAGGGCGCACAGCTGAAAACAAGTTTGAAATAGCCGAAAAACAGCAACGCGAAGGTGAAATTTCCGAAAATCGAATTGAAACGTAGACGAAAATCATCAGTCCATATGTGTGTGCACTCTGCGGCTGCGGTTGTGTGCGTGTGCTGCGTTTTCCACGGTTGCGCTGCGAACGGGGGAAATGCCAATCGCCTTTCCGCCGCTCCAATTCAACTTGATTCGCACACAATGGACCTATTTGCTGGTCGCTTTTACAAAATCGCCTTGTCTTACATTATTTACACCTCACGCTGTTGCTTCTCTTTTTACTTTTTTACGATTCAGTATGGCCGCGTGAGGGAGAAATCCCTAATATACCAGATTTGCGGTGCGTAGCTAGAGTGACCATAACTTAAGTAAATATACCAGGGCAGGCACAAGAAATAAAGGAGAGAAACCCAGCTAGACGTTAAGCATATACTCCAACCACAAATCTCTGGAGTTTATTCTACTTAAAATCAAATTTCTTATTTCAATCTATTTTGCAGATTTCTAAGCAGTTTTCTCGGCCTCTGGCAAAATAATGAATACCAATCTTCTTGATGCTAACATTTCCATTTATATTTCTTAATAATGTTTGTTTATTCATGTAACTCCAAAAAATAAAAAGTGTTTTCCTTTCATTAAATTAAAAGAATGTGATCCTGTGTTTTAACATGTAATTATTAATTTAACTTAATGGATGAATTCTTATTTAACTGTTTGTTCTTCAAGTGCTCCATGCACGGTTTAGATATTGTCTGTCATCAGGTTTTAAGGTTCCCTAAATAAAATAGTTTTGTTCGTTCATCAGCCCGCGGATGCGGAGGCTTCTCCTTGTAGATATAAATATTTAGTTTAGGTGGCCGGTTTCCACGGGTTTCCTTGAGCGTCCTCGAAGCCTATTAAAATTTTCCAGGTTTTCCCTTGCGCGGACTCCACGGTTATCGAAGTTTTCTTCTTCAAAATAGTTTTCTCCGGGCCATGAGCCCGAGGAGGATATCGAGGATCCGATCGTCGTCCCTGACGACGCTGATGGCGGCGCCTCTGTAGCCATAGCATTTGCTTCAGTTCGGGATCCACTTTCACCTCTGGACGATGGTACGCTTCCCTTATGCACACAAAGTTTCCGTCTAAAAGATGCGGAGAAGATCTCAAGGCGTTTTCCTTCATGAACGACTGGGTGTAGGTGACGAAGGCAAATCCGCGATTCCGCTTATTCTTTGTGTTCTTCATCACCGCCGCCTCCTCGATTGTGCCGAACTTTTCGAAATGAGCCTTAAGGCTCTCGTCCGTGGTGTGGAAGGCCAGTCCGCCGACGAAGAGCTTGCAGCTTTGCTCCCCCTGGGCCATCTCGTCCACGTCCAAGTCTTCCTTCATTGAATCGACAATTTCCTGGTTTAAAGAATCGTTTGGTTCCTCCTTTATTGAATCGTCAAATTCGTGCTTAATAGAATCGTCCAATTCCTGCTTTACTGAATTCTCTATTGTTGAATCGTACAAGTTCTCCAGTATTGAATTGTAGAGCATCAGCTACGCAGCTTAAACTTAAAATAAATTTGTATTTGGCATTCCAGACGCCAACGTCTATCGATAGTTTATTAGTGATGTGCAATATGCACGAACGATAGTGTTAAAGCTGCGCATTAGTCGATAGTTGCCCCTGTCCTATACGATACTTATCAAGTGATCGCACTGTAAAAGCTTTTGATATAATTCGGGGATTCCCTAAGCTGTTGAATTTCTGAGTAGTTAATTTTTGGTCAGCTGTTCCATACAAATTTTCAAAATTTATTTTCAATTTTCAAAAATTTCAGCTATTTGATGAAATCCACGGTTGTCACCTTAATAGGAGAATGTAATGCTTTACATAAAAGCCGAAAAACATTTGAAGGAATAACAGCTTTGATTTAGTGCCCTTAAATTGTCCACTTCTCTGTCCTCATACGTATCCGCAGTACCAGTTCTTTTAGAGAACCCTTCTACAAGGACAATCGTAATGTTCGGCATTTTGATACTCGGTAGGTTTATAACGTTTTCTAAATTATTGAAGACCGAGTAATTTGCAATTGAAATAGAAAAAAAACTTAGGGAACGATAATTAAATTCTTGTATTTATTCAAATTCCGGCGAAGTAAAGCAATTGGAACTACTGCAAGTCTCATTATATTCTAGCGGTAATACTCGAATTTCATTTTACATTCAGCACCCTTTTATAGTCAATGTTATGAATCCATTAGTCAAACTTTAAATGCACGTCTGATTTGGTCTTGCATTGCAGAAAGTTCGGTAATATTAATTTGTATGATTTGACTCCGAGTGATTTGTGGGATAAAACCCCACTTAGGTGAAAATAAAAAGAAAATATGGTATTCAAAAAGGTTGCGACAAAAACAATTTGTGACACAGAAAACTTGCACTATTTGTTGATTTATTTTAGACAAAATACAGATTAAAAAAAAATCGGATAAAGGACACTCGCGAGCTAGTATATCTTTAGTAAGTGCCAAGTATTTTATGTGTAGACTAATATTCTTACACAAAACCCAAAGTAAGCCTTGAAGCCCAGGAAATCGCTTTAATTAATATCGCATCAGCGATTATCGAGGCAAATCCAAGCAAACAGAGAACCGCCCCGCTCTTCACACCAGAATGTTTTCTTTTTTGGCAGCAATAGCAAACAACAGTAGCACACCCACACACTAGGGCATTCAGACAGGGGCTTCCCCTCGGAGATCAGATCATCATTAACATCTAGGCAAATCCTCAAGGCGCCGTCGGCGAGCTACTGTTTTCGGGCTGAGATTCGGACTGAGAGGGATGCGAGTGCAGCTCCTTTATAAGGGGCGTTAATTACTTGAGCGCTGTCTCTGCCCTTCGATCCGTAGTGGATCGGTAGATCAGTAGATCAGGGCTTTAAGATTTCGCCAAATGCCGAAATAATGCGCCTCATTGCATTTCCATTCCCAGTTTCAATTCCATTCCCTTTGATTCTCCTCCTAATCTGTCCCACTTGCGATGGCAGGAATTTGATAAGCTGAAACTGATACTTTTGCTCTCATTTCGGTGGAGTGCGTTTTCCTTTTGAGGATACCATAAACAGGCAGGTATTTTCTTTGTTTTCGTGACGATGGTTTTTTTGGGGTGGGCAAAGAAGGTGGGTGGTCGTAGGGCTCTGAATGCAACAGAACAGACAATGCATAAAGTTTCTAACGGTATCTTGGCGTGTCGACGGCAATTTGTGGGTCTTTCCCCACTGAGGAACTCTAGAAGAACCCCTTCCACTCCGCCAATGTTGTCCTTATTTTCCGTTTTCTAATCAAACATTTTTGTTGTCTGTTGCTCATTTTACAGTTTCGAACTTCGCAACATTCCCATTTGGCGGCTAATTTAAAAACTTTTCTTATCAGTTGATGGAATCTAAAATTGCATTTTTATGGCACTTCCTCTGCCAGTTCCGTCGACTCTCCGTCCTTTTCTACTCCTTCGCATCCCTTGCCTTTTGTGTTGTCCTTCAGCTAACGTGGTTCCCGCCTATCGACACTTTCGTTTCGCAAAACTCGGCTCATTTAGTGCAGAAATATGCCTGTCAAAAGTTTGCTTTCCCATTATTCCCCAGTTCCTTTGCTATTCGAACGCAATTACCGCTTAGTATCTATGAGTTTAGCTTCTGGGGTTTTGAATCGCCTGCAATTAGAAAAGGGCCAGAACTCAACTGGTACAATGCCATCCTGATTGAGTTACAAATTTCCCAGCCAATTAAAAGTCACTGACAAATGCACAGAGTTCTTCATCTTAAATCTTAAATCAATTAAAGACGTCATTGTCTTTCAGATCTAACGAACCACTGACCCGTTGACCCTTTTGGCCTTGTTAGGGGTTGTCTCGAAACTGGGCCAGTTCTTCTTCATCTTGTCTGACAAGGGTTCAGACATCGAATGTCTGGATGTCTGGATGTCTGGCTACCTGATAGGGAAGCACTCGGAATTGAGAACTGAAAAGAGGCAGCTGTCCCCTAGAGCCACACCCACTGGGCGAATACTCATACCCCTATGCAAATTTAATTAGCAGCAACTGGGCGAAAAAGCGATCGTGAGTTATGGTTCCCCCTCATAGCCAGAGGAGCCCCCCAAGTACCCCGCCCCGAACAAATGCGCTCGATCAGGCGCTCATAAATCAATTTAAATGGCCATCTCAGCGAGCAGAAAAGTGCAACTGGGGAAGAGGGGTTCGGGTTCCGCAGCCACGACGGTGAATGTCTGAAATTGTCTGTAATTATAGTGAAAACACTTGGCACACACAGCACTCCCCCAGCGAAATTGATTTAAAATACTTTTGCCATCACGGTTCCCGAACCACATGTACGTTTACCTACACACAAAGTACGGAGCAACGTGTCCGTGTCCACGTTGTGTGGCCATAATTCAAAATTTATGTCTTTTGAAATTATTTTAATGTCTCTAATGGAACTCCCCCTCCCGGCAGCCCAGCAATGTATGTATGTGCAGACCCCCAGTAGAGTAAGATCAAGAGACCTGCACACAAATAATGAGCATGTTAATCTCACTGAAGATTTAAGATACAGACCATAGTCATATGTATTATTTTGAGAATTACTTGAATTATCACCTTATTCTTTTGGGTTTATTCTTATATAAATCGATCCTGAGTTCATAACCATTTTTACTGACCACAGAGGTACCTACTCTCATATTTATTTATTTGATGATAACCTCACAGTAATAAACTATTTTGATAAGAAGGTAAAATCGAGCCATTGAAGTGTTAATATATGATCATATCATAAAGATTATACTGATAAGGTCGGAGATGTCTCTGGCGTTGTGTTTACCCTTTTCTGATGGAAAACAATCGCAACTAATTGCGGTTTAAGCTCAATCAACCATCATATGTGTGCGGAGCCCAAGGAATAGGACCACATGCAGGGGCCACCTCCATTCGGAGCTGGAATGTAAGCCTCAGCTCCAACTCAATCTGGGGCGATAAATATCGCTCTGTGGCAGCGCAACAAGTCCAGATCCTCCCATTAAAGCGGCTTCATGTCGAGCATTGGTGTAAGCAGAAATGCTCAGCTACAACATCGATTACAAGATCCCATGCAGAGCATCGAAGCTGAGGCACGAGTCGTGATTGAGACTAGTCGATATGGGCAGCCGGGGCTAGGGATTCCATTTCCATTTCCGATCTGATCTGATTAGGCTCCACCACCATTCCCAGCATGTCTGACCCTCCTCCGGGGTCAGCAATGCAAACAAATTCGCAGCAAATCTCAATCTTTGCCACCTGCGCAGCTTAATAAATAAATTGGCCAGCAAGCAAGCAACCAACCAGGCAAGATCCCGACATCCTCCACCAACTGGTTGCCCCGGTCGAAGTGATACGAAAACAAATTGAAATTGGCAACTCGCTTGTTGAGCGCTAATTTATTAGCCATTCGCCCGGTGAGCCTAGAATTTTAATTGAATATTAACACCTTTGGCAGAGGATCTCATCTCCCTGGGAGTTTGGTTTCCCAGTCGGTGGATTGGAGGGCAGGGAAGTGGCAAAAGGGGGTCCAGTGGTCAAGTGCCGCGAGCGCTGCACACAATTCAACTTTTGTGTGTCTTTGTGGCATTGATTTATGCAACAGCCTCGATTTTGAACTCCCCATGCGTGATCCGCGTGTGTGGGTTTCCATTCGCGTCTCGACACCAATTCTGGTAGCGAGAGGAAATTGGTTATTTATAAGTGTCAGCTGACGATTAAATTGGAATAAGCCTCGGATCGAATTAGTTCCACCCATGCAATTGGCTGCTCTCAGGTGGGATCTTTGAGAAATGCAGGATTTTTGAAAGAACCAAGCCTCAGAAAAGTGTAGCTTTTTATTGAACTTTTTACTAACCATAGCTATAATCTTACGGTCGTAACTTGTAGAATCATTTACTCTTTATAGGTTTTAAATCTACTTAATCTGTTTAATGTCGTTCCTCTAATCTTTACAAAATACAGTGATTGAGGTTATAAGGTAACGATAATGATATTGAACAACTTCAAACTAGATTAATATTTTATTTAGGTATTTATACTTTACATTTTCGTACAGTGGAACCTGTGGCTTCGGAAAATATATTTGTCTCATACTTTTACTCAGGAACAATCAAATATAATGGATAAATAGAAATTATATGAGAAAGTTTTTGCAGTATACAAACATTTTAAATTTGAAAAAAGATCCTCAACAATGGCAAACAAACTAGATAGAATAAACCTCATAAGATCCATGTCACAGATTCAAATCGAATGCATGATTTAAATCTTTTCAGATCGCGACAACTCACGCGATGCCCGAGGGAGTCGCAAGTCCAACTGACCACCCACGAGGTGGACGTTAAATGAGGCAACCCCACGATCATATCTGCAAATTGGACAGCCCCCCGCCGCGTTGCGTGCCCCAAGAGCATTTGGCACGCCCCTGGCCCGGGTGAAAATTGTTTTTAAAATGTTTAATTAATAGAAAAATTATTTAAATCCCTGGCCGCAGAGACCGCGACCGTGACCAGACGCAGAAAGGAGTGGGGAAAATCACAATCTAATCTCGGCATAGCGATCAGAACGAGATCAGTGAATTCCGCACCATCGGTAAACTTTGGGGGGCTGGCCGCTATTATTTATTGACACTGGAAACCGACCGGGAAGATGAGCCTCTTCATCCCGAGAGGAGCAGGAGGAGGAGGAGGAAGGAGGAAGGGGGCGGAGTCCCTCAAGTGGCCAGGTTGGTTGGCCAGGCCAAGGCGTCGCTGCCTGTGACAGCAGATGGTGTCGGCATTCCAGGCACTTCTTCCCGGTCGGGAAGGCACCTTCTGCACGCGACTCGCGGTCTTCGGCGAGGGCAAGGGGAATCCCCTTGTGGAGGAGCAGGGAGCGAGGACCGAGAACTCGGACCGCCCGTCTTGCTCCTCGACACTCTACTCGACTGTTTGATTTATGCTCGCGTAATTGTTGGTTTAAACGTTTTTGCACAGTGCCCCGGCGGGGGAAGGGGTGGGAGGAGGGGCGAGGAAGCAGACATTATGACACCCCAGTGAAATGTGAAGCATGCCCAGAGTTGTCGAGCTAAGCTAATTTACAAACCGAAACTTAAGGAAGAGTGTGGCTATTATTGTATAATATTTTTCAAAAAGTTTCGTCATTCCTCCATTTCGTATTTATGGAGGAACAAACAGAAACAGGGTTTCATTAATTGTGTGTTATGGTTAGTGCATAATACGTTTTTCAATAACCACATGACCATTAATACCAAAAGAACAGACCACCATTTGCTTCAAAGTGCTTAGCAAAATCTTTTATTAGATTTGGGTAATTTTAAAAATTCCAAATAGCAGGTTACTTTTAATTTTGGATGCTTCCATAAGTGAATCAAATGATTTTTGGCGAGGTGATTTTGTAAAATATAACAAGGAATCACTAGCTCATAAGCAAACCCTGTAGATCACTATGGACGGCAGTCCATGTAGTGACGAAGCGCACCAGGAGAGTGTGCGAAGGCGACTACTATTATATAGCCGCAAAATTGAAAATCTGCTGTGATAGTCCGATCGTAATGAGTAATACACCAAATAAAAGGTATTGCCAAAACTTAAAGGATTGCATACCAAGACCTCAAGAAAATCAATTGGTTTGGGAGAGAGAGCGGTGAAAGTGAAAAAGTGAAAATTTCGAAATTTGGAGCTGTTGGGGCCGGTGGGGATAAATGCCCCTTCGCAATGTTTTTGTTGTGTTCCTATTGAAAATACCCGTCGAATGAGGGGTCATATGATAAAATCCGACGCTCCGTTCAAAAGTTATAGCCAAAATAAGATATTCTTCTTCTTCCCAAAATGAAAATTTAATTCTGTTTGTCAGTTTGTCCAAAATATGTTTTTTAAGTTCTGAAAATTTGATATGACGTTCATCACATCGATATAAAAAACTTTTGTTCTACCACTTTTGGAAAATCCCGCTAGTTTAGCGGGAAAACAGCTATAAATAGCTAAAATTTGGAAAGCCGTAACTTCTATACTACTAAAGCTACAGACTTGTGCTGCATCTCGTTTGAAAGGTATTTCTAAATGCTATAAACGCCTTTTATTTGCAATTTGTGTAAATGTAATAGTTAAACAGATATGAACAAAAGAAAATTTTTTTAAACTTTTTTTTTATCTTTTTTTTATTTTTCTCAAAAACGGCTCTAACGATTTTCCTTACAACTTTGAACTGTATAGCCCTTGAGATTCCTTAAATTTTGGTATATATCATGTTTTTGTAAAAAATCGCGTTTAAAAGTTATTTAGAAACGAAAATAGCCACTTTTGCCAGGCCAAAACAACTTACGCAGCCAAAGCATTGAATTTAGTATGTGCGTATCCAAACTGTATTTTAGGGTCAAGGAATTGTTAAAATTGTTTTAAACCGTTCCATTATCACTATGGACGGCAGTCCATGTAGTGACGAAGCGCACCAGGAGAGTGTGCGAAGGCGACTACTATTATATAGCCGCAAAATTGAAAATCTGCTGTGATAGTCCGATCGTAATGAGTAATACACCAAATAAAAGGTATTGCCAAAACTTAAAGGATTGCATACCAAGACCTCAAGAAAATTAATTGGATTGGGAGAGAGAGCGGTGATAGTGAAAAATTGAAAATTTCGAAATTTTGAGCTGTTGGGGCGGGTGGGGATAAATGCCCCCTTGCAAAGTTTTAGTTGTGTTCCTATTGAAAATGCCCGTCGAATGAGGGGTCATATGATAAAATCCGACGCTCCGTTCAAAAGTTATAGCCAAAATAAGATTTTCTTCTTCTTCCCAAAATGAAAATTTAATTCAGTTTGTCAGTTTGTCCAAAACATGTTTTTTAAGTTTTGAAAATTTGATATGGCGTTCATCACATCGATATAAAAAACTTTTGTTCTACCACTTTTGGAAAAACCCGCTAGTTTAGCGGGAAAACAGCTATAAATAGCTAAAATTCGGAAAGCCGTAACTTCTATACTACTAAAGCTACAGACTTGTGCTGCATCTCGTTTGAAAGGTATTTTTAAATGCTATAAACGCCTTCTATATGCAATTTGTGTAAATGTAATAGTTAAAAAGATATAAACAAAATACCATTTTGTTAAACTTTTTTTTTAGCTTTTTTTTAATTTTCTCAAAAACGGCTCTAACGATTTTCCTTACAACCTTAAACTGTATAGCCCTTGAGATTCCTTAAATTTTGGTATATAACACATTACTGTAAAAATTCACGTTTAAAAGTTATTAAGAAACGAAAATAGCCACTTTTGCCAGCTCATATGAATTAATGCTGCCCAATGCTGATTTGGCCAAAAAAAAATTTTACATTTTTGATTTTCCTGAAACTTTTTTTACATGTTCTATTCGGAAAATGAGCAATCACGTGTATCAGGATTTGTCCGAAAAAAAATTTTTTTTTAGTTTGAATTTTTTAAAGTTTTTCAAAATTTGACAAATTTGAAAAAGTACCCTCTCATTGAAAATCTTTATCTCCGGTTATATGAATCCGCGTGACTTCATGCCTTTTGCGTTAATTCCTCTAAAACCTCTTCTTAAAAAAAAAGTTTTTAGTTTCTTAAAAATAAAAGCAAATTAAGATTCTAAAAAATTTTGTATTTAAATTTTTTTTTTATATTTCAATTTATGCGCCATATTGTTAGTTACAATCGGTTTTTGTAAACAGTTGGAGCCATTTTTAGTTTTTAAAATATCGAATTTTTTTTAACAAGGCCTCTGCTTTTTTCTATGAAAACACGTCGCAGCAAGTAGGGCTACTCTCTCACTCGTATCGGATCCTTATGGAATTCATGTTTTCTCATCGTTTACTAGTCCTTTAACAATTTTTAATGATTAAAAGTTAAGTTTTAAGTGTTTTAACAATTTCTGAATGACAAAAAGTAATTTTTAATGTGTATGTGCATATCCAAACTGTATTTTAGGGTCAAGGAATCGTTAAAATTGTTTTAAACCGTTCCATTAATGCAATTCTTAAATAAATAATTAAATTTAAATATACCAATATATTAGCTCCTATGAGAGCAAAAGTAAAAAATACAAAACATCTGATATCAAATAAAAACACCTCTTAACGAGGTAAAAAACTAGTGACGATCGCACCTTCAACGTACAAAAGTTCTGATATCAACATTTGTGACGAAAAATTATTACACTCGTCATTAAATACACTTTCTAAAATTTTCTCATTCGGCACGCTGCAATAGAAAATGCCTGTGAAGGGAAAAAGGCTGGAATAGTTTGCTAGGGCGGGCCGAATGAGAAAATATTAGAAAGTGTATTTAATGACGAGTGTAATAATTTTTCGTCACAAATGTTGATATCAGAACTTTTGTACGTTGAAGGTGCGATCGTCACTAGTTTTTTACCTCGTTAAGAGGTGTTTTTATTTGATCCATTATTGTAGGGAAAATCAAAGAGCACACTCAGGCTTGGAAGTCCGGAATACGAATATAAAATGTGACTTTTTAGAAAAATCCCAATTACTTAGCTCGGAATGGCCAACCTCTTGCGATCTCAAGCATTGAAAGGACTTCAATGGTTCCCCAACCGAATATAACACCACCTGGCAACCCTAATCAGCGCCTATCTTGGCCATAAACATATATATTCAAAGTGCTGGCCTTAAATTTCAGCTTTGGCGTCGGCTTCTCACGTCACACCCCCGGGACCACCTTGCAGCTGCTGCATTCGCTTATTTTCGTTCGTTTGTCATCATTTTTTCAATAAATTTCAATTTCCAGGCTTCGGGACCCCGGGCTCCAGAAGAAGATGGAGGGAAAGGAGTGGGACCTGGAGGGAAGAGGTAACCCGTATCGTATCGTATCGTATCCTTCGTCCACTTGGACCGCCTGTGAAATCCGAAGTGTAAAATTGATTTAAATGGCTCGTGAGTGAAGGAGATAATTTTCAGTTGTCAGATGCTTGTAATATTTATGTGGCAGCGATTATTATCCCCCGGTCCGTAGCCCCCTTCTTATCCACACCTTGGGTCCGTTGCCCGGCCCGAGATCGTTTAATGTTACCTACGCGTGAAAATTACTTACTTGTCGGCCTTTCCACCCAAGGCAGCGCTTAACTCATTTTTAATATGAATAATTGTGGCAAATTACAAGGCAATTGCATATGGCCCACCCCACCACCACCGGCAATATCGAAGGCGACAGCGAGTGAATGTAAGTCCGTAATTGAATTGGCGGCCAATTATCGGAAGGAGATTGTACAGGGCTTTTGCATGGGACGCGTGAGAGAACTTTTAAATTTCCGGTGGGTTGTGCTGGTGAGTAAGTGTCGGCGAGGAATCCATTAGTTCGTGTCCAGGAAAACACTTTGGATGCTAAATGTTTGGGTTCGAGGGCAGAAATTCATGATAGTTTCTATCTTTCGGGCTACGTTTAATATATGTTCCTTCCCTATATTGATATGAGCTTTGATATGATACAAAATGTAAGAGCTTTATTTCGAGAATATTCAATATTGTTTCTGAAATAAAGCAGTCTTAACATGAAATTTTCGATTTTACTCGAAGACTTGGCAGCCGTCACAATTTTTCAACGATTTCAAAGGTTTTTGAAAGTGAGATAAATAAAAAACTAATAAATAAAAAAATTAAAATTAAATATACCTGTCAATATAAAATTGATGATCCTAAAATTGAGTTGGCTGTTTTTACAAAAATGTTATGGGCCATTCTGGACAACAGGTAAAACATACTTCTGTCTAAAACGGTATTATCTGATTTGTTTTTTACTAATCAAAAAACAAAAAAAGAGTATAAAGTTTAAGCTAAAACTCTTCATGGTTTATGTAATCAGTCCCACCATATTGATAGAATATCATCGTCGCCACTAATTTATGATTAGCCCAGCAAATGAACAACTAATCCCGAGGAACTCAAAGCTAATTACCCACACGTACCACAAAAGGGGTTTGTTTCCAGCGGTGCCGAGATTTATGGCGCAAAATTAATAATAATTTTAACCGAATTAATAATGGCCAATGAAGCCAGCTTTATGGCCAGTTCCAGATGATTAACAATGTGCGCACGATTCGGAATGGAGGACCATAAAATTCAACACGATGTGGCTGTTTGTTTACCATTTCTAATAAGCAACTCCTCGGGCGCCTGGAGTCCCGGGTTCGGGCTGGGGTCCGTTGGAAAGGGTCAGAGGGGTCGGAGGAGCTCATTGTTTGCCCCTTATGGAGGCCCCCCTCGTGGGTCACTCACAGCAGGTGTCCGGCGGAGAGTTTAGGGGCGCGTGTGCCAGCCTCGTTATTGTCTTCATTCTTAACACCAATGGGTATTCGGGGTATCCGGGGCCCCCCATCAAACAGATGACGATGATGGCACTTTCTCCCCCCTCTCCTTGTCTTTGAGAAGGGGTAGGGGTCATCGTGGACCACAGAATTTGGTGTTGATCGCTGCATTGTTGGGTCTGTTGCCTCGTTTTTCTCATTCATGTTGGACAAGATTTTTATCGCACTTTTTCATTAACATTTTGTGGGATACGAGTATCTGTGTCCGCCGTTCGCTGCCTCCATCCAACTTTGTTTTATGTTCATCTTTATGTGTTTTCTGGTTCTTCTGACATTCCCAACTGTTGTCGTTGCCGTCTGTCTTTCTAATTCGATTGAAATATGATCTGTTATTATGTAAATTTTACGATTTCCTAATTTTTTAACACTTATTTTGGTTATTCTGTTGACTGTCGCGGGCTGGCGCCAAAAATCTAACTGACGCTGTAAGCGATACTGAAATCGCCAGCGGGGGAGATCTTCAGTTAGGACCTGTGTGGGCAGTGGCCGATCTTGATTAGCTGGATCAGTCTGGCGCCCCATCAGTCCATCAACTTTAGAGGGTTTTCGATCAAATTTCCCAGTTTCATTTCCAAATTTGCATTTTGGGTGGTCCTCGATGCGATATCCATGGCACACGCTGAGATCGAGCTACTGATAGATGGGACTATTTTTCATTGAAGAAGTGCTGTTTTTAAATTGTTTTTAAATTGTTTTTAAATCAAGTGGTTCATATGCCCACAAGTAAACCTTTTTTAAAATGTTGTATATTATTGTACTGAAAAGAAGCGTAATCAAAATATTACGTTTCATCTCTTATGGCCTCCAAGATCTCCAAGACTTTCTGTCAAATAACACGGTATACAGTTAGCTTAAACCTTTTTCTTCAGGTTGGCTAAGACAATGCATTTTTTAAGTTGGGCTTAAGTTGTTTTAAATAAGACAAGGCTTTTCCTGGCTTCGAATCATTCAAAATCATTATTTCAGCATCGGAAAGACCAACTAGCTGTAGTGAAACTTAAGTTGAATAAGGAATGCAATTCCTGCATAATTTTCGAAGGGAAAGGCGAAAGGCCAGAAATTGCAATCAAACAGGAGAGGCAGCAAATGCGGTGGATAATTTTAATGAGCTTGCAGGACTCACAGGTACCACACTAGCATCCTTTTTTCCCAGGAAAAAGGAGTTGCTGGAAAGGAGTTCCGATTACCTCTGATGTCCCATTTCCGCCTTTCAATATGGCGTCCACTGCGCATGCGGTTCGCTAACAGGCGATTTCCACTGACCAATCAGCAAGTTGTTGTTGCTCCACTGCCGCAGTATGGGTGAATGAGGCCTTCGGTGTGTGAGTGTGCGTCTGTGTGTGGGAACAGGTAAACAGGGGCGTTCTTTCTTTCCAACCTGTTTGGCCGCTCTCTCGCTCTTTCGCACGCTGCCCATTATCCAGTGGCTGCCAAACTGTCCTTCTATCGCACTATGGGATAAACCACCCAATTTTAGGGTCAAGTGTATTTCATATTTAAACTAATAGGAAACCTGGAAGGACTTTAAACACATGTTTCCATTTGAAACGATTTTACACACAAAGTCAACTCTTGAAAAAATTCAGGAAGTCACTCATAAAACACCTAATCAGCAAAGTAATGACCTTTACCAACAAAGTTTTTTTCGGAATCGTTTACACTTAAACTTGCTTAGAGATAATTAATGAATGGCAAAGTTTCCAGTAAAGAAATTAATAATAAAATTGATAAAATTTGTACCTGTTGAGTTGTGGATAATTGGTTTATTAAATGATTTTCAAATAGCTGCCATTAAAGGAAGAGAGAACTATAACAGGAGCCTAGTTTAAATGTCCTCCACATAAGTCAAGGCAATAATCATCTTGAATAAGTTTTCGGCAATTTTTTCACAATGTATATAAATGGGTAAGTTCATCTTTTAGGCCATTGTTCCAAATATTTATGTAATTGTTGAATCAGGGTTCTATATCAATGTGATATTTTTCGTGTAGAGACAGAGGAAAATTTGTAGCTTGTCCAGACTTTTGGTCTTTTGTCGTCCAGCTATTAACAAGTTCCGCAAAAAGTGGTGATCTACCCCACAGTGCAATGGGCCGCAGTTCACCCCCCTGGTGCTCACTCACTCACACACTCACTCCGGTCGTCAGCCATCTCGCTCTGGCGCACTCACACCGACGGCAGCACCAACCATTTTCTGCCTTCCGTCTCGGGTGTTTTGTTTTTGGTTCGAGGCGGTTTGAGAACCGGAGAGTTCTCAGTTGTTTTCGAGATTCCGTCGCGTGCGGTTCGCTGCCCGATCTCCCCACGTAGCTCGCTCAATATAATACCAATAACCCAGGCCGGATCCGGCGGCCTTTCGACGTTCCGCGCACAAAGTTATATTTAATTTCCGATTCCCGATGAATGAACGAAAACGCATGAAACCAACGCACACAAAACGAGAACAAACGCAAGGATAATTAAGCTAATCAATCCGCTGGCAGCCATTTTTTTGTTGGCAATTTTTCATAGCTGTCGCCGCAGGTTTTTCCCGGTCCCAATTTGTAAGTGCAATTTGTTCGAGTCACGGCAGAACAGCGAAAAAGTGTTCTCGAAAAAAATAATTTGCAACACGTGTTGACCACAGTGCGTATGATAAATATATGTGTATATGCATGTGCCAGTGCCCGTGATTCCGAGTGTGTGTGCGCGAGTGAGCGGCACATGGCTTCGATTTGAAAAGTTTGGCAAAAATGCAAATTGAGGAAAAGCCACACGGCAAAAATCATCGTTTATTTTGCCACTTCTAACATTTGTGGATATCGCGAAATCACCAGCAGAAAATCTAAGAAACAAAAGCACAAACCCAAACAAAAAAAAAAAATAACAAACAAATACTAAAATCAAACACGGATACGTATCAACAATAAATAATCAAAATACAGGTGAGCAACGGGATTAAGTTTCGACGGGCTTCCAGCTTGCCGACGGCAAAAAGTTTACTCTTAAAGGCGGGTCTTTATTATGAAAGATATGTCTGAGTTATAGACAAACTAGAATTAAAGCTATTTAAGTTGCCGTCTCTTCAAAATTTGGATAGGAACAACGTATGAATGAACACAATATAATTTAGTTTTTCATTAGAAAGTTTAAAGTTTTAATATACAATTTAAGTATATTACAATACAATTAAAAACCAAGTGGTTATAAAAAAGATGTTAATGTTAAATATTCCTTCTCAAAGTCTGTGGGGAAGTATAATTCAGAAATAGTCTCTTTGGGCAATAACAAATGCGCAAACGTACAATGTTTTGTATTATAATGCAGGAGTTTTTCTTACAGTATCGTAAAAAAATTTGTTTTCAGCTCCGGCAATATAATCTAACATCATTAATTCGAGTATTTGTTTTCTTTTTAATTTTACATATATGTTTAAATTACGAATAAAAGAACGAAACAGTACTTAGAAGAGGAGTTGGCCATGCAATTCATAAACAGAATTAGAATATCTCTTAAGTGTGCATAGCGAAAACATTAAGACGTCCATAAATGTCAGGTCGTATCTTTTTCGTTTCCTAATGGATCAATCTATCATAGAAGCCAATAGATTCACAACTTTTTGGCAATCTCAATGGGGGAAGGAGAAAGCCAAAGTGCAATTCGCTTTTTGGCGGTTGTGGCATTGGCGAATTCCAAACAGCCAGCAGCCATCGGAAAAGCAACTCGAGGCACTTGAGAATTAATTCGGGGGAACGAATCGTTTGGAAAAGCACGAGAATTGCATGTTTACATATATTTGGAGAGGAATACTTGTTTACACAGCAAATGCAAAATTCTTTTCTTTTATTCACCTACCGATTGCCAGGCAGTTGCCCTTCCGCCAAGTTGGATATTCTTACGCCCACCCACCCCAGATATTTTGTATTAATTAGAGAAAAAGTATGAGATGGTCGAATCGAAAGAAAATCCGTTTCCAGTTGTCATTCATTCATCATCGAGATATTTCACGCCCGCATCTCGAGTTTTGGTACTCGAAACCATCGGACGCTGTGTTTATTTATAAGACCATTTGACTTTATCATTTCGATTTTTGCTAGAAATTACCAAAAAACAAGAGAGAACGCTATAGTCGGGTTGGTGTCCCGACTATCTAATACCCGTCACTCAGCTAAAGGGAGTGCGAACGCTGTACTCGGGTTGGTGTCCCGACTATCTATTGGGGCTAAAGGGAGTGCGAGGGAGATAGATATATAAACAATTTTGATTGCGTATAACTTTTTAATGAATGGTCCGATTTGAAAAATGTCTTCTACATTTCGATAGGTATTAATAAACACTATAAAATGGCGTTTATATATTTTTAAAATCTTAAAAGATGTGGCCTCCAGACACATTTGAAAATCGTTTATGGCGATTGTGGGCGTTAGGGGGGGCGTGGCACCTCGATGAAACAAACTTGCGCTGCGTAGGAAGCCCAAGAATATGTGTGTGAAATCTCAACCTTCTAGCTTTTATAGTTTCCGAGATCTCAGCGTTCATACAGACAGACAGACGGACAGACAGACGGACAGACAGACGGACAGACGGACATGGCTAGATCGACTCGGCTAGTGATCCTGATCAAGAATATATATACTTTATGAGGTCGGAAACGCTTCCTTCTCCCTGTTACATACTTTTGCACGAATACAATATACCCTTTTACTCTACGAGTAACGGGTATAATTATTAACTTATCGCTGAGAACCGTCCTGAGATGAGTGGGTGTGGAGCGACATTTGGTCCGGTTAAATATGAGATTCGTTTCGGGGATTGAAAACGTTTTAAATGACTTTGGCCAGCGCGTGTTTGTCGTCAGAAGTCTTGTGATTAATTGAGTGCGGAGATGGGAGCAGATGTTGCGTACGATTTTGTGTACCTATTTCGGAATATCTTGATCGGCCGGCTAGATTCCCACTCGGAAGTGGCCAAATTGACAAATTTACGCATTCCATTCGCCAAGAGTCGGGCAAACAGGGCAAACAGATGCAGATACGCTAGCTTGGCCACCGCCACTTTGATCATTTTACGCACCGGCGTGCAGAATTCGCCGTAATTTGGGGGCCTATCGTCCCTATCGTCAAAACTTTCAACGAATTCCCTTCAGTTTCATTCAAACTTTGGCCAAATGTAGCGCAGCGAGCAGGAGAGGCAGCCGAGATACTTGTGTGCAACCCATTAAATTGACAAATTTCATTCATTACGCCGCGTTCTATTCGATTTCTTTGTGCGCTGCTCCCTTCACGCGGCAATTAAACGGAAAATGTTAAAAATACACTCTGGCCAGTGCCGAGTGTATCTGCATCTGTATCTGTATCTGGCAGATAGCGATTGTCTTGGGGGGGACTGCTTACTAATCCCGCCAAGCGGCCAGCCCGCTGTTCGAATTACCCGGAACGGGGGTTGGCCCACAACAGGTTGCTTGGCACAAGGCTCCCCATTCCCATTCCCATTCGATTACATTGTATAAACACAGACGCCGGCGCAGATGATTTCGATGTTAGGCGCGGAAAACAGATTTCGATGGCCATTGGCTCCAAAATTGAGCTGGACTTTCTTAGAAAACCGGGGGGCAATTCACTGGCAGAGCTTTTGGAATCCGGTTCGGGAATGCCCCGTAAAAGTGAGAAGATACATCGAATTTCGAATTTTATTGTAAGTTGACTTTGATTACAAACTAATTAGGAAAAACGCTTCCAGCCACGACAGCTTATACAATTCACTCTGATTAACAACCCAATAGAATCTACGAGTTGGGTGCACATCTTGCGGATACTGCGATGGAAGCTTAGGTGTCCGCTTTCAGATTTCTCAAGATTCCCCCGCTCGCAGACAATAACACTCAAATTAAAATCTTATAAAAGTCAAAGAACAAACAACGGGGGCGGGGAAAATTGGAAAGGGAATGGGAATGGAGGGCAAACACGAAACAGAAACAGATAGATAACGCGGCACTGGAAATAAATTACAAAATTTGTAAAATAAATTAAATTAATTTTATTCGAATGCCACAAAAGTCGTCAGCAGGCAGCAGGCGGCGATAAGAAATCTTCGAAAAGCAAGGTGAAATTGAGAGGCAGCCAAAAGATGCAGCCCGATATCAGATAGAATATCTTTCGTGGCTGCCGGTGTTCTTCGTTTTGGGGGCAGGGATCGTTCGGATCATTCGGTTGGTGCAACGGTACAAGGCCATAAACATTGGTATGCTATCTTTTAGCTACTATTCAGGGCTTTTAGGAGGTCTATTATGGGCTGAAAAGACTCGAATTCGACGAAATACATCTTGGGCTTAATATTATTCCCCACTGCATTGTATCCATATCTATAGAATACGAATACTATCCACTTGTGCGCGCTGGTTTAGGCAAAACAGATTGAAAATTTATCGCGTATTTCGTTTCACGTTCGCATTTTGCTTGTTTACTTGCGTCAAACATGAAACAGGCCAACAAAAATACAAGCAACAAAGAAAAAAGAATACCCAGCGAAATGAAGAAATGGAAAGAAATCAACGAAATCTTCGTATGCCAAGAGGCGGCTGCGGGGGATCTATAGAGCGATCCTAGGCCGATGACTCAAGAGCAGCCAACTTGGCGTTGGTATTTTCGTTACAGCAGCAGCCAAAACGAAATCTCTATTTTCTTGTTTTGTATATATAATCTGCCCGGCACGGCACACACGAGAACTGAGAACTGAAACTGAAAACAGATCCAAGAATATCTCGACTCGACGATATACGAGAGTCTGTGTGAGTTTCGACCCAATCGAATCGCCAAGGGGGCTGTGTTCCTCTATATCTATATCTATATCTATATCTATATCTATATCTATATCAGTTTATCTGGACAGTCTGGCCAAGAGCAGAGATCGATTGCAAAAATATCAAAACATCCATAAAATGCACCCGGGATATTCTATCTGGGGGATACATTCGGGGGCCCTCTTGCTCACTCCCTCGCGATGGCAACCACAACAACAACGTCATGTCGTCGCCGTCGTTTGGTAATTTTAGAAATATTCTTAGAACCGAATACAGAAATCTGAAATCAGAGAAATACCGAAACACCATGCGCCCCATATACACGTATATTGTGTAAAGAGTTTATTTTTGTAAGAGATCTCTTTGGGGATCTCGGGTGCGGACAGGTTAGAGAGCTATGCTACGGCCAAACCATATTTCCGATAATCAAACATCTCGCATTAACAATTATTAATTGCGCCGGGGCTTAGTTAATCATGTTTGACAACATGGGGTCGACTCCGAGGTTTTGTTTTGATTTCGATTTCTGATTTCTGATTTCCAAACTACTTATGAATATGGGAAATCAAAGCAGACACGCTTGTTTTGTTTAGCATTTGTGCAAGTGTGGGGGGCGAAAATCACTTGCCATTCAATGGTAATTTCCACAGTTTTATGTGTCTCAATTAGTGTTGTTTCAATATTAATCGAAACGGGCAATAAAAAGATGAAAACTCGGTGGGTTAACTGGATCGATAAGTATTGCGTAAATTAGCTTAAAAATTGGGTGTAGCAATCGACGATTTTGTGGGCTGAGAAAATTACAATCTTATAGATAGCAGATAAGGATATTCATGAAAAAATACTTCTTATTAATATATAAAATATATTTTTTATTTTTTCCTTATTAGAATCTTTTAAAAAGTATTTTAAAAAATTGTATCTGCCTTTAAAAATATATTTACTCTTCACAATCAACTTATTCATTTTATTTAATTGTTTCTTTGCAGCGCTCAAAAAACCAAAGAATTAAGCAGATTTTAGATTAGGTTATTCAATTCTCTAGTTCGTTTGGCCGATCACTTTTGTAACTTAGTGCAGAGTCCTTGAAATTGATTCCGCCACCCATCCAAATCTCCGATTCCCGCAGAAAATGTTACAGCATCCCGCCACAGATTTCTACGACTTGGCGGCGGCCAATGCGGCTGCCGTTCTCACCGCCCGCCACACGCCTCCTTACAGTCCCACGGGTCTCACGGGATCGGTGGCCCTGCACAACAACAACAACAACAGCGCCACCAGCAATAACAACAACAGCAGCACCCTGGACATCATGACGCACAACGGTGGAGCAGGAGGTGGCCTCCACCTGAACAGCGGCAGCAACGGAAGCGGCGGGGTGGTCGGCGGAGGAGGGGGCTCCGGCGGCAGGGAGAATCTGCCCAGCTTCGGCTTCACCCAGGAGCAGGTGGCCTGCGTCTGCGAGGTAATAAAAACATGTCATAATAGAGATCCCCGAATAGCCAAGGATATTTACTTAAGTAAATTAAACTCGTTTGTGCCTATTAAACTCGTTTTAGCTTATAAAATATTTATTTTTAATCAACCATCTTTATAAAGAACTTAGTTTTCAAATCATTTGAAACACTGGATAGTAACAGGGATATGATAAATTCACATTTCTTAATTGTACATAGAATGCAGGTTGTTATATAGATTAAAAGATTAGATTTAAAGATAAATACGGCTTTTTAATGGAAGTCAAATTAACCATAAAATCGTTTTTCTTATCATTAGGATTGGCTATTATTTTTTAGAAAAAATTTAATTATCTAATTGAATGTCTAGAATACTATTATATTGAAAGTCGGAGGAATATCCTTCACACCCTTATAAAACAAACCATTCAGATGATTTAAAAATTAAGGTTTAAAAGTGAAAAACCGAAAGTCTCCACACCATTATTAAATTTTTCGAGCCATCTCCAATCAATCCCGACCAAATCTCTCGCACAGGTTCTGCAGCAGGCGGGGAATATCGAAAGACTGGGCCGCTTCCTCTGGTCGCTGCCACAATGTGATAAGCTGCAGCTGAACGAGTCCGTGCTGAAGGCCAAGGCGGTCGTTGCATTCCATCGCGGCCAGTACAAGGAGCTGTACCGCCTGCTCGAGCATCACCACTTCTCGGCCCAAAATCACGCCAAGCTCCAGGCCCTGTGGTTGAAAGGTGAGACTCGAACTGGTACTCGCAGGAGCGAACTCCTTGCTTAACCCCAAAAAATGTTTGGAAGGTAGAAACAAAAACGAATTCTTTCTCTCTCTCACCTCTCACTTGGCCCATGTAGCGCATTATGTGGAAGCCGAAAAACTGCGCGGAAGACCCTTGGGTGCTGTTGGCAAATATCGTGTTCGCCGTAAGTTTCCATTGCCCCGCACCATCTGGGATGGCGAGGAGACGAGCTACTGTTTTAAGGTGAGTACTTGGCCAGTCGTCCTGGGCCGCTTTTCATTTTAATTGTGGCAAGCGGGGAAATCGTACAAATGCCCGCTCGCCTGTCTGATTCCGTGGGCTGCAACTGCCTGATTCTGCTGGGGTAACGCCTTTTGGGCCTATCGGAGGAATATCCTGGACGGGAAATGTTTTGTTTGCTCTCCGGCAGGCTTTCGGTCGATTCAAGTAGATTATAGGTGGGTCAGTTCGGCTCTAGAGACTACTCAAGTGCTCTTAAAGCTTATAGTTATTTTGTAATTATAAAACAAGATAGATAGCTAAGTTGAGAAAACTTAATCCAATCTCACTTTAATCAAAAACAACCAACTTTTGTCCTTTTTTACCATCAATATTGTGAGTTCTGCTCAGTTTCAGGATTTTTTTGGATTCATAACAGAAAAGTTTATGGGCTAAATATTGTGAATCTAAAATTGTTATCATTGATCATAAACACAAAATAGCCTTTTATTCTGTAACTTTAGAAAACACATAGAATGAACTAATCAATTGAATTATTTTGCAAAATTAAGATATATTTTAAAAAGAGATTTTTTCACATTTCGGATTTTATAGATTTAATTTTTTTATGTAACACAAAAATTTGTGATTATTTTTTAGATTTTCTAAATCTGTTTTATGACAGGGAATTTTGATCTACCCAAATGCTTGAATTAATTTGATTTAATCTGTTTTTTCGCAGGAGAAATCCCGCTCGGTATTGAGAGACTGGTACTCGCACAATCCATATCCGTCGCCCCGGGAGAAACGCGATCTGGCCGAGGCCACAGGACTGACCACCACGCAGGTGAGTCGATTGGCGATGCCAGAAAATAGCAACTCAAACGGCCGAAATGCAACAGAAATGTCAGACGCATCTTTTGACAAATTTCAATTGAAATTCCTCACAGATGCCATCTTCCACATGTTAATTGCATCTCATTAATCATGGGGACAGAGCTGCGAATGCTTACAAATGTATCTAAGCTATTTTTATGCTTTTACAGGTTTCCAATTGGTTCAAGAATCGACGGCAAAGAGATCGAGCTGCCGAGCATAAAGAGTGAGTTTTTAAAGAACATTGATTATCTTGGATATTTAGTAATGATTTCTGTCCTGATTCATTGGGTAAAAATGAGATATTTCTGGGGTGTATTCCATTTTTCAAATACAATCTATATCTGGATGGGTTATATCAGTGGCGTACGTATAAATAGGTCTATATATTTATCTGACAAGTGTCAACGCGTGCAAGGCACCGCAAAAAATAATATATTAATTTGCATTTAAATTTTCAATTACAAAAGCTGACGGCATTTACTTTCAAGGTCGTCGAGTGGGCGGTGGGGGGTGACGAGGTGGCTGGCTAATTAGTGCCAAGGACAACACGCAACTGGCACACGCTGTGGTAAATGAGAGGGGGTTGGGGGGTTTTGGGTGAGAGAAAGGAAAGAGTCGCTGACAAAGTCATTAACATGTTGTTCCAAATTCCAAAATGATCCTACATATTTGTTTTATTTTTATTTGATTTGTTGATGTTTGCTTTTCGGAACATACTTATATGCATATCTCCGGCATATGTCTCGCAGGCCTCGTCACTAATTAAAATCCCCAGTCCTTTTCCCTTCCCCCTTCCGATTTCCCCTGAACATCTGCATTTCCGCTTAAGCAAATAGTTTCAAGCAGTTGTGGCACTCCTTTCGGATGTTTCCTCTTCTTCGCCGGGAGAGAGAAAGATCTTTGGCCGCTGATAGGAGATATTTCTTCTCAAATATTAAACATCCTTTGGCCGACTGGCATCCTTTTGTTTGTCCTTTCGAAACGGCTTGGGTCCTTCTGCAGCCGCTGGAAGTCATGTGAAGTGCAAACAGTCAGAAATGGGTTTTTTGAAGTGGCGGCTTTTCCTTTACTAACCAGTACTATCCCATTCGGCCAACTATCATTAGCTGGTAAATTGCCAAAAGGCCCAAAAACTTTCGCCAGGATACATAGTTCCATTATGCTAAATGGTATATCACTTACGGCTTCGCGCTCACGAACGGCAGGCGAAAAAAGCGAGAAATTGTCGTAATAAAAATGGTAAAAACAGAAATAATGCAAAAATATTATAAATTGGATGCCGTGGCAACCGCAAGGCGCACTCATACAAAAGTATCTCACAGATACACGTTCGTTCTCGGGGCGATAGTTTACTTTACCATACACCATACACTGCGTAGCCCCCCTCCCCTGTCCCCCACTCTTCTTCTTCTTCTTCTCCTCCTGGCCGGTAACTTGATATATGTTTATGGCTGTTGCCTCGATGAGCAACTCAGTGTGCTGCTACTTTAACTTTTTCATATTGTTTTTTGCTCCTCTCTTTATTTTCATTTTTTCTTTATTTTGCATGAGGGTGTGTATCTATGTTCCATGCAGCTTTGTGGCAGCCAGCAAACCACAACGGCGCCAAATCTGAATCTAAAGCGGCACTTTGAACAGCCCAACAACTGCCAAAGTGGTTATTGTTTGAATAGGCACTACCTTTGTAAGGGCCACAAGAGAACGGCGATCAGATTCGGAATATCTAGGTAGTTGGAATGGAATGAAATGCGCCTGGGTGATCTAGGATATAGACATATGCCTTAATCGAATCAATTTGGAGACTGAAAAGGGTTTTGGGTAATTTCCCGGAGATTAAGTTCATCCCAAAGCACATTTTTGAAGTATTGTCCTCTGATTGATTTTTGAAAAATGTTCTGTTTTTGGTTAGTCAGAAAACTTGTTTACTGACTGTCTTACTAAATTTACCATTTAGTTCTTCTATAAGTACCTTTTTATTTTTGTTGAATTTATAGAAAAACACATTTTTTCGAATCGTTTTAGAAATATTTAAACCTGTCAATATAAATTAACAAGAAGACACTTAAATTTCCGACATATTTGTAATTTCGATTCCTTTTCACATTATTCCAAATAATGAAAGACACTAAAAGTTTATTGCCAAGAAGGTGATACCAGAGAGCTATTGAAGAAAATATTACATCCCAATTACCAGTCATAGTTAAAACTCCCCATCAACTGGGATGGGCAAATAGGGATCGGTTACTCCGCGATTTTGACTCAGCTGAAGACGAAGCACAGAGCCATGCGCATATAGTCGACTGTCGAAGATATGGCGGTTATAATGACTCGGTACCTATCGATGTACATGGTCACGAACAGCAGATACTTCTTGTTGGTCACCTCGAAGTGCCAGAGGTGATTGGCGGCCCCCAGAAGGTTCCAGTTATCTGGCGGTACTAGTCCGAAGTGCTGCTCACCCGCGTACTGGAAGATACCGTAGTAGATCAGCAGGACGAGCAGTGGGTACAGGATGGGCAGCATTATGAAGAAGAGCACAGCGCAGCTGTAGATAAACTTCAAAAGTGTCGGAAAGGGCAGGGGTTGCATCCAGATATCGAAGAAGTGCTCAACCAGTGGCTGCATATAGTACACCAGCTTCCCAGGCTTCGAAACGGTCTTCCACTGGATGAAATAGGGATACATCGATCTTAACTCCTGCCTAAGATTCCAAACTACGCACAAAACTCACCATTTTGCGCTTGTGGAACGGCTTATTCCACGTCTTGTGCATATTTCCAGGTTTTGGAATTTTTTAGTTCGATTAAATTTTGAATTGATTTTAAAATTCTGCCTACTGAGACTTTACTACGAAAGATGTTCGATATATTTAGTAGATTACGCCCTATAACAATATCGGGTTTCCATTGCATTGTTTGATGAAAGTTGGGTGAAAAGTTTAAAATAACTTACCCAAACAATCTAACCGTAATTCGATATTTTCTTTTAAAAAAAACTTGTACAATGACATTATGGGATTTCCAATTACACAAATATCCGATTAATGACCTGAGATCGAAAGCTTTTACAAAACAAATCAAATACTATTGAAAAGCTAACTGAAAACAACTTATTTTCACATAGATCAGTTTTAACTTGAATTTAATACTGTTTTATTTAAAACATTCGCTAAAGATATGAATGTTATGTTACCTTTTTCATCCTTGCGAAAGTGCCTTATGCTTATTAAAATATTTGAATACTAAGGTACAATTTCTGAAGTCTACTTAAAAGTTACTTAAAAATGTTAATGGGATAATGCTATCAAAATCTAACGCGAGATTTTTCGTTGATTTAAAGAATCCTTCTCTTTAGGAATTCAGGACCCGTTTCAAAAGGATTTGATTGATCTGCCTGGCATTATGAGCCCTATCTACGGGAATTTCAGTGAATTTCGTACTCACTCACACAGTCCCATTTGCAGACTGGAGTGTTCCTGCCCCTCCTTCTCTCCATATACTCTATACACTCGTACTACCGAGGCGACCCAGTCCGAGTTCCACTTCCAGTTTCAGTTCCAGTTCCAGTCCCAAGACCATCCCACTCCCCTTTCCCCTCGCCCCTCCCCGAACCCACCGACACACCAGCCCACCGAATCCGCATCTCCCTCCAGACATCGTCATCATTTTGCGTTCGTCGAATGCCACGGTTGGCTGGAGGGTAGCTGGCCAGGGTATCGGGTTACCACAAAATGTGCGTGTGTTCTTTATTCGTTCGCCCTGACAGCCCCTCGCTCCAGACCCCGCCAGCACGTTATTCATTTTTATTCGCTTTATTGTACATTCTGTTTTTATTATTATGTATTTTGCGCTTTTGCCCGTCTGCGACGGAGACTTCAGGCCCTCGTCGCCTCGTTTCTCCTCTCTGCAGCCTTTGTGTTTGTTTTTTTAGTTCCCGTTCCCTTCTGCTCTGTTCTGGTTCCCTTTCCCGATCCGATGGCGTTGATAATGATGTTGTTGGTGATGATGGACCGGTTGGTGGTACGGAATCGCTTGGAGGCGCTTACCATCAGCATATTGACATCCGCGGCAGCCCATCTCCACCGTTCCATCTCCGCATCTCACTTTCCAGGGAGTGGGTGTCAAGTGTACGCTCTCTTGACAATAATTAGATCTCATCTGGAGGCAGACATCAAGGGTGAAAAGCTCACAAAAATGAGAAACCTTAACCGAAATAATAATATTTCTATTATAGTAATGGAAAAATCGATTTTTTATTCAACAATTGTGGGTAACTCATGATTAATTTAACTATCATAACATTAAAGTTATTTGTTGTATAAAATCTCCTTTTTATGTAAATATAAAAGATATGGATCTTTGAATTTTTCTTACTTAAAATACTTAAAATACATTTTAGACATGAAAGTACAATTGGATTAAGTTTAATTACTTCTGTTGAAAAATAGATTTGTTTTCTTCTGCGGTTCAGCCACTCTGATAACTTGACCTCAGCAAAGGATTTCTATGGCCTCCTCTAGGCACTCCCACCAAACACTCTAAGCCTTAAAGTGCTGAAAAGACTTGGGGATTACATAAAAGTTTGGTTAGTCAGCGGGGGGCTAGGTACTAGGTTTTTCTCCTCAGTCACCATCTGATTCGCCTCGGGCCGGGCAATTAAAAGGCCACAAAATTATAAAAAACTGTCAAAACAATCCTCTGCCAGGCCAGCATAAAATGCTCCACACGCCACACATGCTAAGTATACGTAGGTTCGTACCATCCACCTTCGACTTTGGGACTGATAATAAAATATCTTATAACGATGACAGCGCTGAGCTCGGACTTTGGGTTAATCTTTGGGATCTTACATAGTTGTAGACAATGGCACAATACCCAAGCAGACGATGGCTAGACAAAAATGAAAATGAAAATGAAAACGAAAACCCCAAGCCCCAGGTGAGGTGGTCCAAGTCTTAGTCTTGGTCTGCTCTGGTCTTCCCCAGCTCAATCCCCCCATCTTGCCCAGCGATTTTGAGTGTCAGAGGGTCGCCACGAACATTAACAACAGCCACACACATGCGTAAATTAAATGATAATTTATGATCAACACCTTTTCAGATTCCACTTATGGATCGCCGTTGCCCGTTTAGTTGGGTGTCCTGCTGAGCACACGTCCCGAGATTTGTGTACCGATCGCGCAATGCGATAACTCAACCTGTTCGTTGGCTCTCTCGACCGATCGCCCCGATCTTCCCGATCTCCCGATCTTGGCCCGATCTTTGTTATCCCATCCCCGAGCCACGTTTTTTAGGGCCCGGGTTGGACCTTCCCGTTTTTGTTTGTTTTTTTAGGATTTATTGGCTTATAATTTTTATTAGCAATGGAATTCCTTGGAAGGCCCAGGCCCAGTAGAGCCTCTCCTCTCTTTCGTGTGAAAATCGTGGAGTTATGTCATGGGACATATTGACACTATCAGTAAGATTATTAATTTCAAGTTTAATTGTGAAGATGTTTCCAAACTTAAGATCTAATATCTTGACCGAATTTTAAACAATTCAAACTTCTACTTTTCTATAACACTTTAAGCCAACATGCATTTAGAAACGCGAACAACTCACTCACGTGGCAAACTTGTTTCTGACCCAAAACCCCCCTTTCCTCGATTTACCCCTCTCCCTTTTCCAGTTAAACATAATCCGATCATGCATTATTACCAAGCTAATGAATCTGCTTAAGACAGACTCTGTCTCTGGCTACAAAAAATCAATTGAGCAAACAAGTAAAAAATTAATTCCCCCTCACTGGGTACAGACCCCAAAAAAAAAGAAACTGGAAAAAGACCCCAAGAGGCAGGGAAAGAAAAGCCCGAAGAACCTTTATTCAGGGGGACCACACACAGAGCTGGAGACCCAAAACCTGCTTCTTCTTCTTCTCTGCGGTTCTTGTTCAATTTTGTTATAAACTTTATGTGACATTCACTTCTGGCCCAGGGAATTGTCCTTGAGACTCCCTGCTCCCGTTCGATGATGTGAGCCCTCTCGACCATAGGAAAACCGAACTGAGAACTGAGGCATTTGTGTTTATAATGCAATCACTGGAAATGTGTGTGTGTAGGGGGACATGCCCACAAAAGTGGGCGCTGTCTGTCTGTATGTGTTAATAAGTGTTGCAGAGCAGAGAGAAGGGAAACTACGAAACTCTGGTAATTCGATATCATTGTTTATATGCTTCTGCTGCTGCCTTTTGTTTGCTCCCCACTTTTCGCTCTGCGATGGGATGGGCCTTTTCTCATGTTTGGTGTGCTTAGGCCATCGATTTTTGCCCACTGCGAGCGTTACTTTAATGTTTGAAATGGTCAAAATTGGGGGAGTAGTGTCCATCATGCCCATCAAATGTCACTTGGTCCTACGCCCACCCCGCGATGATCCACTCACTGGTCCAAGTTCAAGTTCATGCAAACGCTGCAAGAAATAATGGCATGACATCGCCGTTGGTGGCTGCCACTCGCGGGATACGATCTACAATTACATGATTGCCGATATCGTACAGCTGCGCCATATGTGGGCCCCCGGAATCCCAGAACCACATCGCAATCCGCGGCAGCTGGGGCAGATACGAGTCAGCAAATAACTGGGAGGTGTATCTTCTGCTGGGCAAAAGATGGGAATCGGCATCGGGATCGGGATCTCGGGACTCGGTCCTGTCCTCTGTCTCTGTCCCATTGCGCCCGATCGCAAATTTGTCGAGTGTGCGCTTAAATGTTTTGCATCGGCATTGCCGGTTTCGATACTCATACCCTCGGTTATCCGGTTTCCTCCGCTGACTAAATGAATCTGTTGGCTTCGACTTAATCCCTTTAATTCAACACATGTAGCACTTAAAGTCATGTTTCCTTCTTAAATATATTTGTTAGGTTTAAAGTCTCTAAAGTGGTATGTCTAAATACATAAGGAAGCTTTTCTTATAATCACTGCTAAGTTTTTATTTTAAATTATGAATTTTAGTTCCCGCAGAGGAAGAAAAAGTTTTGATACCCATAGGTATTTTTGATAGGTGATCTTTTAATCTGTATACCAGTACCAATTAAATAATAATGTATGTATAATAGTAATGTATAATAATCTATATCAAAAGGTTCGAAAAGTTACGTCTCAGGATCTTTATAACAAATTATTCCTTACAAGAGTGACTACTAAAGCTAAAAGCTTTTTTCGAAGATTTCCAATTCTTCAAGAGGGTATTCAGTCGTTGAGCAGAAGATTCCTGCTGATGCCCCATGTTGTTTGTTGATGTTGCTCGCTGCTGTCATCAATTTTTTTTTGCAAACTGGTTCTGCGATGCGGCTGCTGATAACCGATTACTGATTGTGCTCGGCCATGCAATTGGCGACAAGATTAACACTTTGCCGATGATTGCTCGAGTTTCAGGCTATGGTTATGGTGTGGTATTAGCCATTTAGCCATTAACGGGTGATTCCATACCCCAAGGGGCCCGTCTTACACTTACCCTAAAGTGACATTCTAATGCCATTTGCGGAATCAGCCGCAAATAATAAAAGTCAAGCTACTTAAGATGTCAATGGGTATGGGCAGCACCCCCGAAACACTACTCGCACCCACTTGAACCCTTGGAAAGTGAAGTGAAATCAGATGCTTCATATCCGAATGCTCTGGGGAGTCCCCTGCCCTCAAAGAGTCCCTGGGGCGAGCAACACCTCAAAAGCGAACACGATACCATTTATAGAAACGCGAGAGGCAGACGATTTCCTTCCGGAATTCATTTCAATTGCAATTGCTGTGCCCCCTGTCAGTTGTAATTTGTCATTTGTTTATAAATAAATTATGCGCTCCATGCACGAGTGTGTGTGGGTGTGTGGGTGTGTTGACAGCTGTAAATTAGTGGCTGCAATTGACACATTTTAACGTAAGCGATGCTGACATCGAAAAGCATATGCTTGGGGTCAGAGTTCTAACAGGCGATGGCAGAGGGTTTAAGTCTGTCTTAATATTTATTTATTTTTAGGCATTTCTGCTTTACTGCAACGGTAACGATTTACATCCCTTTGGGGTAGATTAAGAAAACTCCTTTTTTGACCAATTAAAATTACCAGGTTTGAACCCCAATTGGTTGGGAATTTAATTTAATATGACATACCATATTTCGACAATTTTGCTAAATTAATTTATTTGTAGCCGAAATGCAATATTACTGTACAACTTAGCACTTTTCATTTATTGTTTCGGAAATAAATATCTCATTTGACTTTTAAAATATTTTAAAATCCTCCAATATTGTAGCTTTGGCTATAACACTAATTTGGTCATTTCAAAATGTGCACTAACTAATTAAAATTAAGGCACTCATATCATATTTATACACCTATCAGAGGATAAGGTTTCATTAAAAAGTTAAAAACTAGAATTATTGAAAACCAATGTTGCCTTATTTTCTCTACAGCTAAAATACAATGCATAGACTAAGTAAATTTCCCTTGAAATAGCCAACCCTCTCTAACCACTTAATTCATTTCAATTGCAGCGGCTCCACGGACAAGCAGCACCTGGACTCCTCCAGCGATTCGGAGATGGAGGGCAGCATGTTGCCCAGCCAAAGTGCACAGCAGCAGCAGCAGCAACAGCAACAACAGCAGCACTCGCCCGGCAACAGCAGCGGCAACAACAACGGGCTGCACCAGCAGCAACTGCAGCATGTTGCCGCCGAGCAGAGCCTGCAACACCACCCACACCAGCAACATCCCGCCAGCAACATCAGCAGTGTCGCCAGCAAAAGCAGCAGTGGCGTCGGCGGAGGTGGAGGAGGGGTGAGTGCAGCCAGCGCCGCACAAATGCAAATGCCCCCCCTCACCGCCGCTGTGGCCTATTCGCACCTGCACAGCGTGATGGGGGCCATGCCCATGACCGCCATGTACGACATGGGCGAGTACCAGCACTTATGATTCTAGTTGGAGGCGGCCGCTGCCGCCGGAGGCAGTGGCGGGGTCAGCAACATGGGCGCCGGCCACAGCAGCAGCAACATCGCCTGGCAGCAGCGACAGCGCCAACAGCAACATCAGCAGTCTGAGAGCTTCTACTTCTGAGGATGAGGATAGTAACTTAGCAATATCGCCGGAATCCATCAGCATAGCAACACACAAACTTTACATATCGCTCAGTTACTAAAAGGCTATCATGACTGAAACTTTACATGAGTGGATCACAAGAGAAGCCTTAAAAACGTTATGGCTTGCTTTTGCCTTACCATGTTAGGATTGCATTTTACATTTTTTCGGAAACCTAACTCGGAAAAAAGGATTAATCCATTAAAACAGCGTAAAACTTAACATGGCATAGATAAACGAAAAATCGCAGTTTCAGATATGACAGCACTTTAGCAAAATCCCGATATGCAATCATTAACTATCACACCCTCTGGATAACTTGGCATTTTCCGCAACGACAGATAGAGAGAAATAGAAATGGAGAGACAGCTTTTGGTTAGACTCCAGAAGAAAACACTTAAAACTATGATTACTGCATCGATCTGTGTAAATAGCTAGGCTTTAGTTTTAGAGCGGTTGGACGGCCAGCCGAAATGCAAATCAAATCGAAACGTGCAAAAATTATATATATCTAAACATACGTACATGCATAAATTATACACTTTTAATTGTAGCCTCTAGTAATTCTATTTTTGTTAAAAATAAATTCTATTAAATTATTTTCAAATGCATTTGCCGTCGAAAACTAATTCATCTAGATATTGCAGAACTTCGGTAAGTAAGATTCCTGATAAGGCTGATCATTGAAAACTGAGCGAGAAAACTACTGGGAATTATATTAAATATATTAAATATGAATACTTTGTATAACTAATATTACTTAATCTAGTTACCAAAGGTATCGGTAAGTTAAAGCGTTATCATAGTGCCATGAGATGAACTGGTGAATAAAATAAATTACAGATTTTTTAAATCAGCGTAAATATAAAAAACAACAATTTTGACAATCTCTTTAAGGTCTCTTTTATCGTCTTAATGGTAAACTGACCTAGAAACGCGTGAGAATGTCAATAGTTTATTATTATATTATTATAATCAACCAAAACAAGATTATACTTCAGAGCTGATAAAACAATGTCAATATACTCTTGAGTTTCTTTTTTCCCACGCCTTGTCGGGGTTGTTCATACCTGTAATATTTCCAGAAGGGATAACGCCCGACTGGCCCATTAGCATCGGCTGACCACAACAATGCAAGTGGGTCGACAGATCTAATACTAATCCGCGGCGACAGGTAAGCCCGCCAATGCTAATGGCCATGTCTAATGGACGGCGTCGGCGCGTGCGTTCCGTTCTGATGAAACACGCGTCCTTTTCCCTCCCAGGATTCTGGATTCAGGACTCAGGAATGTGAATTCAGGACTCGCACCGTGTCGCCTCCCGTGTAATGAGTGCTTCGGTGGCCAGGTTCTAGCAGCACTTGGCAACGGGGCGGTGCTTGGCAACCCCAAACCTGGAGAATGCGCCAGGCTGCCGGGGGGTGGATGCTGTCTGACTGGCTGGCTGGCTGGCTGGCTGGCCGAGGGCGGCTGCTCTTTGATTTGTTTATTGATACTGTAGTTACACCCTGCAGACGTCACCACCCCCATTTTCCTGGTGATTCTGGCGTTGCCAGGCGGAGGAGCAGAAGGGCATCGCGCACACGTGTCTGGGTGAGATTGATGGCACATCTCTGGTTACAAAATATTTTGACTTCTTTTATCCGGCGGCGGCTTTTTGCCGATAATTAAATCAACGACTGTAAAGTGCTGCTCTTTGTATACGTATACCAACTGAATTTAATGAGGGGATTGCAATTTCCACCTTTCATTAACTTGTGGGAACAAAATGTGTTCTTCTTCTCAGAAAATGGAAATTCATAAAGGAATACCTCTTAAATGATTTTCAAATACAATTGTAATGTCCTTTTGCTTAAAGAAAATCTGTGAAACGCCTTACAAAGGATTGAAAGAACACATGGCAAACGTGAGTTTTTTGTTCTCCTTTTATTATTTCTTAATCCTTGTGCTGTCAATGTCCTTTTGACAGTTTTTACACCAATGACAGATTGGTAAACCTCACTGTTCAGGAGCCTTACCACTGAACTGGAAACCCACAATATGTATTATAAATCCTTTTAATGAACTTACGATTATGAATGAATACAAATTTTCCTTTTTGTGTAGTAATATTATTATTAAAAATAAATTTCTATCATATTTGTTTATGCGGGTGGATTCTTTGTGTCTCCATATGCGTACAAAACATGAATACAAAATGTGCGTAAATGACATGCCATATGAGCCATGACCTCTTTAAATTAATTCAAATGTGACCGCCAATCGTGTCAACTATCGATTCATCGTCAAAATAAATCGATATATTTGGCTGCAGTGTGACCGTCTGTAGCAAAGATAGTATATTTCGCATGGCCAACTGGTATTTTATTTACAGCGTGTTCTGGCGCACGTTGAAAGTAAATTTTAATTTCAATTTAAAATATAAACAGAATGCAGTCAGATGGCAATGCGAAACGCAAGCGACCCAAGAAGAAGGGCAATCGCTTCATGCGGAACGCCAAGGGATTCGCCAAACAGGGGATATTCGGCCGGGGCACACACATCGACGATGAGCAGTTCAGCTATTTCATCAACATTCTGGATGCCATGAAAGTGGGATTCGAGGACGTGGAGGAGCGAGGTGAGTGGTGGTGATTGCCTCCTCTCCATTACCCTTTAATCACATTGCCAAACTCCCTTTCCCGCAGTCAACATGGCCAACAATGTGTTTGAGCAGACCCACGACCAGGAGATCCACCTGGCCTCCAATCAGATTGTGTCCAAGGCACTGGAATCGCTGGTGGGTTTCGTAGACGACGTCCAGTTGGAGCGGTTCTTCAGCAAGTTTGGCGAGAGCCTGCGGCCCCTGTGCTCCGATCGCTTCGCCTCGCACGTCCTGCAGAAAATGCTGGAGATTGCCTTCCTGCGCGGAGTGGGCAAGTCAGCCGTCCAGGAAAACAGCGATGCAGCTAGTGCCAGCAAGCGGGCCAAGCCGGATGCCGCCCAAGTAGAGGAGGAGTACAACCTGGAGGCGGACTTCAGCGAAGATCACCGCGAGAAGTGCCGGCAGTTCGTGCTGCGCATCTCGAAGTTCATGCTGAACAATCTGGAGGACTTTGTGTGGGACACCTGCGCCAGCCACATCATGCGCACTGCCATTCTATGCTTGGTGGGCATGCATGTGCCCAAAATCGCCTTCGAGAAGGGCGGCACTGAGATCGCAAAGCACCGGAAGCTGTACACGGTGCCGGATGAGTGGCAGGAGGTTATGAAGGAGTTCCCCCAGCGCCTGGAGATGTGGCCTCAGTTCACGGACTTCCCCTACCAGGAGCACTCTTCCAGCTTGCTTGGCATCATCTGTTTGGCCCTGAGTGTGGCGGACAAAAGTGTGCTCAAGCATTTTGCCAAGAAAATCCTAACGGTCGGCCTTCTGAAACCGAATGAAGGTGACGAGGAGAAAAAGGAGTTAGACGTCAAAATCGAAATCAAGGACGACGAGGATGAGGAGGCAAAAGAGCCGGAGGAGGACGCTGAGAAGAAGCCAACAGATCCAAACTTACCGAAAGTCTTCCACCATCAGACCTCTGTCATTCTGTTAGAAACGATTTTGAGCGTGGCGGGAGCCAAACTGCTGACCCAGCTGTATGCTATGCTCTTCTGCAACCGCATCGGTTACCTAGCTCGGCAGCAAGGAACGAACTTTTCCGTCCAGCGTCTTTTGCAGCACATCAAGGAGGTCTCGGACTTCGAGGCCGTCTTCACCGAACTCCAGCCGCACGTGGAGGAGCTCCTCAAAATGGGATATACCGGCGTGGTGTCTGGACTGAGTGCAGCCTGCTTACGTCTGGGCACCAAGCAAGCCCAGATGATAGCTGCTCTACAGAGTGCTCTGCACGTCAGCGGGGACAAGGAAAAATCCAAGCTCTTCTTTAACTGCTTGGTCAAGCTGAAGCCCCTTGAGGTGGTTGGCAGCGATGAGTCGGGATTCGTTCATCTCCACGGGTCGCTCATCGCCCAACACGTGCTGCAGTTTAACAAGCCCATCTTTCTGGTCAACTGCATCCTCGATCTGCCCGCCACCCAGCTGGCTCAGGTCTTCAACACGCCCAATGGCTCACACATCGTGGACGCCTTCATGCAGAGCAAGTTTATTGGCGAGAAATCGAGGGAGCGTCTGATCCGCCAGCTGGATGGCTTCTACGTGGACTTGGCCATTACACGACATGGCTCCCGCGTCTTCGAACAGTGCTTCAACGCCTCTCAGGAGGCGCAGAAGCTGCGCATGGCCAAGGAGCTTTTCTCCAAGTCGAATATGCTGAAGGGATCACCGCACGGTCGGATTATCTACACAAAATACCGCCTAGATACATATAAGCTTTCGCCCAGCCAGTGGCAGGAGAGTTTGTCCAAGCATCTGGACGCAGAGCAGCCAAAGGAGGCGAAGCGGAAAACGGCCAAGACAGCCGCCGAAGCTTTCAAGGATATACTTAGCTAGTATCTAGACTGTGTATACTAATAAACCGTAAAATAATATTAAAGCTCAATTGGGTCGATATATAACTATTAATTAGCTATTCTAAGATCATTCAGATTCCGTAATTAAGTTGTGTAATTTTCAAGCAAGTAAAGTAATTTGTTATGTTATCACACCCTTATCAGCCTAAGTATAAGAGGCTCAAGTGAACGGTCAAACTCAGTTGTATTGTGACTGCTTAGACATGTGGCTGCTGCGCGGAGCGTTCGTCTGTGGACTTCTGGCCATGGCCTGGGCCTTTGGAGATGAGGCAATTTTCGAGGACGAGGACATCTATAACCAGGCGCTGCCACCAGTTCCCCACACAGGCATCACTGTGCCCGGAACCAAGTGGTGCGGACCGGGCAACACGGCGGCTAACTTTGAGGATCTTGGAAGGGAGCGTGAGACGGACAAGTGCTGTCGGGCTCACGACCATTGCGACGACATTATCGAGTCCCATGCTGCACTCCATGGACTGCCGGCCAACATGGACTGGTTTCCAATGTAAGCTAAGACTCCTGTGAAATCCCCTATCGATTTTGTACACATTGACCGTCATCATCCGATTTAGTCTAAAGTGTACCTGTGAGCAGCAGTTTATCAATTGCCTGCAGGCGGTGGACAGCCTCACATCCAACACACTGGGCCGGATATACTATGGCAGCAGGAGCAGGTGCTTCGCCAACGGTTATCCCACCACCGGATGCAAGCAGTACCAGGAGGGAACCTTCCGAAAGCGCTGCATTCGGTATCAGGTGGACAAGACCAAGGCCAAGGTTTGGCAGTTCTACGACATGCCGTTCTTCACGATCCCAGCGAAGACGGGCTGACCCCACAACGAAGATTTGTAGACAATATAATGATTAATTTACTTATCAACATTTTACATGTCATTCAAAAGTACCTGATTTTAAAAAATCAAATTTTAGGTAAAGTTGTAGGGATTTAAAAATAAATTCATAAAAATATTAATAATTTTTATTAGGCAAACTTGTTTATTTTACAAATTGATTACACAAAGCTCCCACCTTCATAAACCTAATCAAGTTCAGTTTCAATTTCAGTCGACTCTGTTTGTAAACAATCATAGGCTTATCGCCGGATGTCGCAGTTCAATCTCAGGAGTCCTCCTCACTGCCGCTGACGTGCGTGTAGAGGGCCAAATCGTAGAACTGCCAGCGCTGCGACTGACCTTCGTCCACTCGGTAGCTGAGACAGCGAGTCTCGAAGAAGTCGGTTTGCTTTTCCCGACAGGAAACGATGGGGTGTCCGTAGCCAAAGCACACATCCTTGGTGCTGAAGTAGATCCTGCCGAGAGCCAGGGAGTGACCGTTGCGCAGGGAGGTGAGACAACTCCGGAAGGCGGTCTCGCAGGCGCAAGAGAATCTGCGGGATCGCGGTTTTATTAAGCCAAAGCTTCGGCTATGTGTTTCACTCTTACATGGGAAAAACGCCTTCGTTCTTCAGGCCAAAGGCTTCCTCTTGCGCCGGAATCTTCTCCTCGCAGTTGTCGTGCGCCCGACAGCACATGTCCACCTCCCGCTCAGTGCCGAGGTCGTCATAGTTGGTGGCTATGTTTCCGGGTCCACACCACTTCGTTCCCGGCACGGTTATACCTAATCCGACGGCCACATGGCAGACACAGATCAGCGCCAGAAGAGCAGCTAGAAAGGCGGTATAGGAACTCATTGCTCACGAGAAAGGGGCTGACAGACGACTGATTCAAGGGGATTTCCGCAGAGAAGAAATTCGGTATGGTTATTTAATCACTACGCCGTCGTTTGAGCTGCGATTGAACATTGAATACTGATTACGCTTAATGCTCTCCCAATGAGATTAGACATTTAGGTGTAATAAATACTAGATACAATTGGACACTCACAAACAGATAAGTACAAGTGGCTCGGGCTCTAGCCCTAATTAAAGCTCAGCTGTTAATACAAGGCAAGTAGACACTAAATTGGTAAATACGAGTACGATTGGGTGTCCGAGAAACCCCTTAATCTTCTAGTGCGGTCCGAGCAATAGCTCCAAACATTTCTCAAGATTGTCAAAGGTATTTGGGACACCCACAATTAAATAAAACTTAAATGATATACCCCCTTCGTGGTCATCGGATCATCTATGCCTCGCTCTTCTGCCGGTTCTGCATGACCTGACGCAACTGGGGGAACGTGCTCTTCGTCTGCGCCGGATGCAGGCGGGCGCACAGCGAGGTGAAGGGCTCGTAGAGGGAAGGCCGCTCCATGGCGTTCACCGTGTAGTGCTTGATGCGCTCCCGCTGGCACCAGATGTTGGCGCGGTCCATCACCTTTTCGACCGGATTGGGAGCGGCCCGAGCACGCACGTTGGCAAGCACCACGACTGGAATCTCCTTCTTCTCCTTGTGCTTTTCGATGTCCGTCTTGATGTCGGCCAGCATGTCCAGGCTGCGCGGATCCATTGGATCGTAGACCAGGACAAAGGCGTCCGGAAACTGCAGGTAGTGGCGTGGCAACTGCTGCTGCTCCCCCTGCAGACCGGCAGTGTCGTAGATGCGCAGTGTTTCGCGGGCTCCACCCCTGCCCGTGTCCACACTGGCCACGTAGATGTCCTCAATGGTGGGATGGAGTTCCTGCAATACATTTTTAGGTGGTGATGATGATGAGCAACCAGTTTTTGTGGGAGCCGCCCACTCACCGTTTCCGGATTGACGTGGCCGTAGACCAGCTGCTCAATCAGCGCCGTCTTGCCCACGCCCTTCATGCCGCACACCAGCACTTTGCCGACCTTGCCGATCTTGGCATTTAGCATTATTCCAGCAGGAGAAATGGGGAGCCACAAAAAATAAACAAAACTTTCTTTTTTTTGTTATTATTTTAGATTAGATTTTTGAACATAACATATATCCTTCTCTTTCTTCTGGGAGGCGTCATTTGTCCAAACCTATCGGACATTTATCGATTTACCGCCGGTTGCAAGTAAGACCGTTGTGAAAGCGGCTAAACATGCTATGTTCTATCGACAAAAAGGTGTTTTGGCTGTTTGCTAGTGTGACCGAGTGCCACCAACGAAATACGAATGCTGCGTGCGGCTTATCGATTAACATAAAATCCCGCTTAATTTGAATTTGATAATCAAATTTCAATTAATATTTCACCCTCTTTTGAATAACTGAAAATAATCCTGAGTCACAAATATTTATTGAAGAGTATCACTCTATATTAGGCACTCTAATTCTTGTAAAATGAGTTATATATACATTGTTATATTTGTATAATTCAAACCTTTTATACAATTTTATATGATCCGAAATATTTTAGTACGGCTTCCATAATTGGGAATAGTTTAAAAGCCGACATAACTTCGTAATTTTAAAACACATTCTCATATAACATGCTGCTTGGTTGGCTTATAAGGCTTTAGTACTACTATTTACTATAACAGATTCTGGACCCCACCACAACCATAAAAAAGGAATAAATTTAAGGACGTATAAGTGATTTGCCAAAGGGATAGTCATTTTGTTCTTTGGTATTATTGGAAATTTATTCCTGTTAAATAGAAATCCGTACAAGTCTTACAAGTTATTTTTAATCCTAATTCTCAGTATTTAGCCTACAAAAACATTATCCAAATTTGAATTTTGTTTCGGCTACAACTCTGTTGCATTTATAACTGAGTGTAATTTGTTCTACATTAGCACTGTGTGATAGCAATGGATTGTGGTTAGGACCAGCGCAATTGGTATCTCAGTTTTCGAAGGTGGATCCTCGTTTTGAAGACAACATCCCACAAGGGGCTACTGATCCCGTATCCGAGGGTTTGGTGAGAGAAATGGTGGTGCTGGTGATATCGCTTCATGTGCACAAAGGCACGGTTGGAGGGATTTCCATAGTGTAGATAGTAGTGGATCATGTCGTAGCACAGATAACCGGTCAAGGCTCCGGAAAGGACCACTCGCGGATTCAAGAGGATGAAGCTGAGCGGCATGTATATGATCGTGGCAAGCAGTGCTCCGGGAAGAGGCGGAAACACCAAGCGCATTGGATCGAAGGGCACCTTGTGATGAAGTCCATGGATCATGAAATGAAAGGTGCATATCCAACTTCCGCTGTTGCTGCTCAGCTTGACGTGGAACACCCAGCGGTGGAGAGTGTACTCCAGGAAGGTCCACAGGAGCACTCCAAACAAAAAGTAGCCGACGAACGACGTGAGCTGGAAGATGATGGTTTAGTTAGAGGAGCCTGTCGCAAGAAGATTAATGTGGCTGCTCACCTGGTTCCTATCCTGCCAGCTGATGGCGAGCTCTTCCCACGCACAACGGATGATGACTGGAATCCAGAACAAGGGCACCAACCACCACGGCGTCTTTGTGCACATCTCCAAGTACCAAGGACCGAAGAGCCGCAGTGGCCTGTCCACCGGCTTGTGCACCCACTCATCGTAGCAATCCGTTATGTTGGCGATCTGTGGGAGCATTGCCTTGGACCAGTCCACCAAGTGCTGGAAATGATAAAAGGGAAAGTAAGTTTAAATGGTCAAGCAATTTTATAATTTGATATTTATATTTAAGGAAGTCAATTTTTTAATAGATTTTCAAAAGCAGTACCCAACCATCGACCCCAATAACGATACCTATTCGGTGTGATCGGGTATCGATAAGCAGGTACAATCACAAGCAGCTGGTTCAAAATTGTCATTTGAACCTGTCCTGTACTTCACACATAACAACGCAGTTTCCACTCGCCCCGTAGTCGAGAGCAGATTTGTAGAATTTCAGACGCCTAGCTGTTAGTCCGGAGCTGGTGGACCATGTCGAATACTTCAGTTCGCCCGATTCCCACTCTAAAGGGCATCTTTTCGGTGCCGCGTAAGATATCTTTTCCAAACAGCCAACCGGCCATGGCAACCAGTGGCTAATTTGTTTTGGCCTCCGCTCCCACAGGCGTCACACAGTCCCGAAACTTTCTCAAGGAAAACAAGGTGAGCCTGCGCTCGCTGGAGAAGACCACCAGCCAGAAGTTGGCCGCCAAGGAGCCAGTGCGTCCGAAATGGATGCCTCCGCTGCGCCGGACTTCCTCCGAAGTGAGGGAGTCGAAAGCGGACAAACCACAGGCCAGGGGAAAGCCTGGACCACAGAACTCGCTGCAGAACACCCGCAGCAACTCGCGTTCCCAGCACCAACTAGCAGTGGCCGTTCCGGCGGATGGAGAACGCTTCGATGGCCTGGAGGAGCGTGATCCCCTTCTGTATGACCCTTCGGAGGAGTTTGAGCCAGGTAACTTGGAGCCCTCATTCGACCCATCTTCGGATCGCTGCCAATCCTGTGGCACCAATCGCAGCTCCACCAGCATCGGCATTCAGACCGAGGACATAACAGACGAATTGTATCTCACAAATGCACTTAAAAGGTACGATTGCTAAGGACACACTTTGAAAGGTATCTAAAGAGTTTGTCTATTTTCAAGATGTAACTTCGATAGTCGTTCTATAATGGAAGATTCCCGCACAAAGTACGAAGAAAACTATAACCCAATGCGCTATGAAAACGAGAAGGATTTGGAACAGTTGCCGCTTTCAGCGCGCTCGAACGGCTCGAAACAAAGCCGCTTCCACATGTCCGAAATGGAGGCAATGCCCATGGCCGAGACTGAGCCAATGAACTACGGCGCCTCGGACGATGAGGCGCCACTCAGTGCACGCAGTCGCTTCACAACGGCCTCCAATGTCACCACCATCACTTCAAAGTCAAAGCGTCGTGAGCACAAACTGGGATGTAAGTATGGCCCTTAATGCTCAAGAAATCGTGCTTTAATAGTTATGCTTAAATCAGATATTTTGAAACAGTATTTAAAAAAAACGTACAAATCAGGTGATACAAATTTTACTTTTAAGTGTAGTTCCTTATATGAAATCAAATAGGAATACCAACTATTTCGATGTAATTAAGAGATATGTATCTTATTGTTTCGACAGCACGGGATGAGGTGCGCCTGCCGCGTTACTTGGAGAAACAGAAACGCGAAAAGGCCGTCGCCAAGCAACTGGCTGATTCGCAGGATCCCGACTGCCCAAGTGGACATGTGTTGCTGACCGATCAGGACCGGTTAACTCATCTAACCAATGCCAAGAAACGTAAGTTTAATTAATTATTACAGTAAAATTCTTGCTAAAGCCATTGTATTTTACAGGCTTCGATCAGCTTGTCAATGAGCTAAATCACATGCCCATGACCGCACAGACTTTGCGGGTGCAAAACCGCAAGGCGGAGATCGACAAGGAGTTGACCATCGTTGAGGAGGACATTCGCATTTATTCCAAGGCAAAGGTCTTCGTGCCGGCCAACAAGTCGCGCCAATTGTAACAGCCCGTGAAGCTCCCCAAATCTTGAATCATTCCATCAACTGACTGACTGACAAGGAACTAGGATTTTCAAAACACGAGTGTTCCTTTCCAAAACATGCCTTATGTTAGTTATATATTTTCTAGCTGAGCTGTAGATCGCAGGCAGCCCCGAAGAAGGGCTGCCCAGCTCAACGAGCGATCCCATCAGCCAGCAACTACAGTTACATATTAAAAGCCGCTCATCTAACTTACCTCCATGCTCTCGTCCACCTGGTTGTTGTTCTTGTCCTCGGTTTCCCTCGCCCGGTGTCGTAGGTCTGCATCTCCGTTCTGAAGCTCAGCTTCTTTGTGGCTTGACTTTGTTTTTCGAGAGTCCTCCGGGTCGATCTTGTACTCCTTCATCAGGTACATTGCTGCATCCGAATGTGGCGGAGCCTTCAGAAAGCGAGCAGTCATGTCTCCGCTATTGAGACCCTTCAGGGTGTTTATGCCGCCGGGATGCTTGTGCATAAACCTGGACAAATCGTAATACTGCTGGCGATACTTCACTATGAACTTCTCGCTCGCCTCCGCTTCCTTGTGGGTATCCATCTCGATGTGCTTCGATTTGGCAACTGCAATGCAATAATCAATCGGATAAGACTTCATTGTTCCTTTGCGAGCATATTATAGTAACAGATTATCTTCTAAATTAATTACTTTGCGTGTCTGGCGGCAACACGATTTTATATTGGTTAACGTCCTACTGTCTGTATCAGACACGGTCAATTAAATATATAATGCACATGGTATATTTTTGTCAATGCACTCTAAGTTTAGAAGGTCTCTTCTGGGGCTAATGGATAATTTGTAACTTAGGACAAATACAAAATTCGCTGAAGACTCTAGCATGCTCGTAGACCTTTAAAGACGAGTGTTTTTTATGAACTGAATCTGAAATAGAGTCGGTAGACGCCCAGGAACATTTTAATGTTCTTGGTAAGCCTTTCTTATAAAAACTGTTTGAAAACCTATTACGTATCCAGATACAACGTCGTTATCGGATTGGAATTTAATATTCAGAATATTGTGAAAAATAAAAAAAAACGAGAAACAGAGCTGATACCACGAGCACACTCATAAGTTATCACAAATAAATAATCGTGAACGCTGGACCTGACTCTTCTGATAACGGATCTACATAGTTATTTCGGTTTTAAATCAAAAGATTTCAATTTGAAATAACAACCCCTTGGGGTCTTATTTCTTTTCCCTTTTGTCGCCTAATTTCCTTTCTGACCTATTACCAACAGTCCTGAAATCATAAATATTTCAATTTCTTCTGGATGACTTTTTTAACGTCATATAAACGAAATAGTTTAACGTTATGACGATCATAAAATGTCTAAAAAAAACTGTCGTAAAAAATATCAATTGCTAGATCTATAATAACGTAATCTATCGACATAGGAATCACCAAAATTTTTTACATATTTGATTAAATAACAATCGTATGAAAGAAATTTTCTTTTAGTTCATAGATTAATGGAATCGCCTCTTAAATTCAATAGTAGGTATCGTTATTTTGATGGCACTGTATTTAAAAATACTAAAATTTCTAGATTGGTCTGGGAAAGACTTTAGCACCGCCATGCTTGCAGCACATTTGTTTAATTGTTTCGGTAATCGATGTAATTACAGCGATTAGGTCAAATCAATTGCAGGTCGTATTTGCAACCTGCAGAGCAATGTAGAAATTGCACTGAAGGCTTTTCACCTATCTATTTGCGGTCAGGGGGTGTTCAAGTGAACTTGGCATTCCCAATGTGCACCAGATGTTATTTTCCGCAGATGGATGCCAATATGGATCCGCACAAATATTTCCATTCTTTACGCGCCAGGGACTTTGCCTTCTGCCTACGCGCCAAGTTGAGCGTCGCCATTCCACCGACGATGTTGCTCCGTCTATATAGTAATATAGTTTGCACTTATCATTGCTGATAGGAGAGCCTGTAAGCGCGGGGATTTGGTATGGGTAGACGGGTCGTTTGTCAAAGTCGCAAGTGGTAAGTCCCAAATCGGGGTGCACCGATACTGGGTGGAGCAGGTGCTCTGACTCAACCTCGAGATTCGGGGACTGCGTCACATTGATTAATAGTGCTGTCTATCTGACACATATGCGGATAGGGATAGGCCGGGCATATTCATATTATCTGCCCGTCCTCATGTCTGCTCGCAGACCTTTCTAACACCCATGGACAAACCATTGACGGATAGATCAAACGAAGCCTTCCACTCGTGTTTACATGCGCTTAATGGGTTTTGGTTCGTGGAGTGATAATGGGAACCAATGCTTGTCGAAAGCCATCCGGCATTATCTATCCGGGTTAGCTGTGCCCTGGAAACCTGTCGGTACCCAGCGGTCAGGGTGGGTCGGGGGTGGTATCTTATCACTGGCGATGACAAAATATTGAAGAATGCCTGCATAAAGATAGTTTATTTACTATCTTAACTCATGGCTAAAGTTCGGGAACATTTTGCACTTTTTCGGGGCCATCTAGTTCGTAATCTACCCTGGCAATTTGCATAATTTTAGAGTCTCTTAGTACGGGATTATTTATTTACCGAAGACGCACTGCTGCTTAGAATAAAATACTATGTTCTAGACCGGATTCCAAATTGGCAGCGGAGCCTCGGACCGCACGCAATGCAACGCAACTAACGACTGAACTATGGCCCACCCACCCAACACATATCCGTAGCGCCGACGCCGACTGCGCAGCTCAGTGCTATCTTCTGGCCTCTAGTTGCTAGCTCTAGCTCTAGCCTCTAACCACTAGCCGTTGGCGCTCCTGACACTGCCACAAAATAAGCGGACCACGCAGTGTAGGCGATAAGATAAACCAAGAAGCTTAGGCTGAAACAGTTCTAGTTCCAGGTAGAGCTCTCTCCGGAGAGGGAGACTGCCGGTTCATGCTTACCGGCTTTCTGCGGCCGAAATGTACCGAACTCTTATCGGCCGATATGCTAGACAATATACATAGCTCGCTATCGCGGCGTGTTCTAATTTTGCTAAACAATCCTGACGTAGATCTCGATAACGATAATCGAGCGGGCGAATAACTGTTTGGGAGTCATTATCAGGATTCGAATAGCTACACAAGTAAATGAGTCACCAAGGGTTAGAGCTTTGATTTCGGCAATTGGGAGTGACTCACCTACGAAAACCCTCCTTCGATCGTTAGGAAGAATAAGTAATAAGTTCAAACTAAATGAAGTGACCAACATAATAGATTTTAGACACTACATATGTATGACTCATACACCAAATAATTCGTCATTTGCTAAAACGCTAAAACTTATTTTGTATACTACTTTTTCACTATGATCTTTTTTACTACAATACTAGTTAACTATAAGTTTCTTACAAAAAATATATCTTGAGCTTCACTAAGTAACTTCTTTCCGGAACTGTTATAACATGAATCATGTACTTTTGAAACAGTTTAACACAACAATTGTATCATCTAAAAATGAATCTTATAGCTCCCAAGTAGCTTAACATAAACTAAAACATTTCTATATTGGGTCCAAAGGTTCCAGCAACATTTTTTAAGTATCATAATGCTATATGTAAGTAGTTCCCCCTTGTTTGGAAGTTGTCAATCTCACTTCTAAAGAAGTCGATTAGTGGTTAACAGTAGGAGTTTAGAAAAGCCACAAGACCTTCACATGTTTGTTTGAGCTCCAAAGGGGAATTTGTAGGGCATCCCTTTGGGTCGGAAAACCGCGTAGTAACCCAGTTATTGAATTTATCTACTAATAAACACCGCCTAGATACACTAAGATAACTTAGGTTAATAATACAAATATTCACGTCATATAAACTCTTAGAAAGTGTCTAGTTTAGAAGAAAATTTCTGTTGCACATGCTTTCAAAGGCCCACAGTCCCGCCTTTAAGTGGGAAAAGTCAGAAATGTCAGTCAGTGCCAACAACTGGGCGTTAAGGGGCCAAGCCAAGCCCTGCGGCAACCAATCATTACCAATCGCAAGGGACTATAACGGAGAATAAAGTTAATTATATGTGCATCAATCGCCTTTTCTGTTACAATATCGGCTTAATCGAATTGATTGAGTTGACTGCGCTAGTTCGCTACGATAAGGTTCAAATGCGTTGAGCAGGAACTAATTACTCTCCAATGTGCCAATAATATCAATATCAATCATGTGGGGCAACATACTATACTGGTAAGCCCAATTAAGCAATAGAGGATAAACCACCCAACCCAGTATTGAAGGATGATTTGTTTGGGTTCACTGAAACACATTTTTCTAACGTATCACAAATTAAGTTCTTGGGGTTCAATTTCGGAAATAACCTCATAATTTTAATTTTAATTTTATCAGTAGGGGGTGATACGAAAATTTCTTTCAGGTTAAGGACAAAGAGAGGTATAGTATGGTAACCAAATCAAGGAGTCCATTGCGTTTTCCTTTTAGTAAACAAAAACAAATTCAATTTGAATCAGTTTTGATGTAAGAATTGGTATCCATCAAATAATAAATTTGTAAACATTTTTTAAGGCACTTTCTTTGCTGAAATGTTTATTGCAATTATGTAAAAGTTCTATATTTGGTGCTATTGGTGTGATATTATAACAATCTAAGAAACGACACAGATTATGTATCCGATAGGGATCCAATAAATTTCGATAACGCATCAGATGGACGAATAAAAAGTTTATTGAGACCCCATTCCATATTCTCAAAGGGGTTATCATATTTATATGGACTATAAAGGGTGATGTGCTCGTGACAAAGTTTCCCACTGTCGTCATCGCGAAGAACACACTTTTGTAGCATACTGTAAGGCGTCTTTGATTTTTTGCAGTGCTTCTAAAACTGTACTGATAACTTATACTAGTAAACCAGTTAACTAATTGACTGTTTTAAGCAGTGAAACGCAAATTACTAATATATCAGTGCATAAATTATCTGGCTTTCTTTTCTTGTAACAACTCTGTAAGAAGTTATGCCAATAGGTAAATGGTATATAAATAGGACGACAAGTCTCCAAAACAAAAGGACCCCCATTTGAATGTGCTTATAAGTTAGCTTCGTGAAATATATTGCAGGATACATTGTTGATCCGGCACCAGAGCTGAGAAACAATAAGAAATAAATACTTGGTTTGTGAGACACAGACAACAGTCCGTTAGGCCATTTATATTTTAACGGTTGAATTAGTAATAATAGCTTAACTCTAGTTTGTAATTTATATCCAATTAAAACCATATATATTCAAATTATATAATTCCGATGGGAAATCCATTTCCTGACAGGATCACGTTTCAATGGCCATTGCCATTGGTGGCCAGCTTGACGGATCCGTTGGTGTGTCCATTGGCATGGAGCTTTTTGCCATTGGTGGCTGATTCCACGGCGCAAGGTTGGCCCAGGGTCTTCACCCGCTTTACAGGCGGCTCATTCGTGATGGTGGCGAAGTCGAACTGTGGATATAAAGGGGATTTAGGATCTCTAACGACTGGTACTCGGACATATTCGACTTACCCGCTGCTCCAGGGTCAAGTGAGAGATGGGCGGCAGTCCGATGCAGCCGCGCAGGATATTCTCGATGGCGGCGCGCTGCCGGAAGAGCGAGTTGACCACCTGGGAGCCCTGTGGCACCAGGGGCGCCTTGCACAGGTAGCTTAGCAGGGAGAGGACTGGCTTGAAGGGCACCCACGGTGCGGACTCGTTCTCGCCACTGCGCAGCTGGATGCGGGAGCTCAGCTCGCCAAGGATCACCAGGTCCAGGATCAGGGGTGTGGCCAGCAGCGAGTCCTCGCAGGTGTTGTGGATCACCAGGGTATTGTGGCCGCCCATCATGATCTCCGATGTATACTCATCCATGGCCCGCTTGCTATCGCCTACATATGGCACGTACTTGATCACCACCACATGATCGGGGTGCTCATCGGTTTTGTACAGCAGCTTGTTGGAGGCCACCATGTCGTCGACCACGTTGCTCTTGGAGATCTGCCAGCGGAAGGGTATTTGTTGAATTGACGGAATTCAAGGGAATTTGATGGGCACTTACCTCCTTGGAGCGGAACTGCTGGGGAGCGGACAGGTTCTTTCCATCGTTGTTGCCCAGGTGGTTGTAGCTGGCAATCGAAACCGGCTTGATTCCAGCTCCCACCAGGAAGTCCACCAGCACGCTCTTGATCTTCGTCTGGCCGGACTTGAAGTCATCGCCGGCAATGAAGACCTTCTTCTCCTCGGCCAGCTGGATGAGTCCGGGCACAAAGGTGTTCTGGGGAGAGCCATTGATGTAGGTGCACTGCGGGATGGAAGGGGAATAGGATGAGGATTAAACTCTTTGAATTATAGATTATTAAAATAAAACTTACCCCCTCGGCGATGCTGGCCATGGCGAAGATCGTGGACGGCGACACCTCCGAGTGGTTGGCCTTCAGGGAAGCGAGGAGCTCCTGGCTGGTGGTGTTCAGTCCCGCCTGGACATCGGAGAACCGCTCTGTGTTGGCGGTCCACAGGACGATGACCGAATCAACGCCACTGCTCTGGCGGAAGTCACGGATGTCCTTACGGATCTGCTCGTACTGCTCCAGCCGAGATCCACGGATTACGTTGTCGGCCCGATCCAACTGGTTGGCCGCAATGAAGTCTGGATCGTAGATGGACGGACGAGGCTGCATCTTGGCGAGCTTATCGTAGATCTGATCCTGCAGAGCAACGTCCAGGACCTCGGCCCTGCGCATAGCATCGCCCAAGTGGAGCCCACTAATGTCCCAGCCATCGACGACAATGTTGTCGGGCTCCACCATGGGGAGCAGCTCCTTCATGGGCACATAGACGTCGCCCCCAGCCTCATCGGATCCTATGAAGACGGTGGAGGCCTGGGTGATGGAGCCGTACCAGTTGGCCTCCTGGATGCCCGTCCGCTTGCGCCACTTCAGCTGGCGGCGATTGGCCTCCAGGGCGGCGGTCAGTGTGGAGCCGTTGTTGCCGCCCCATCCCACCAGCATCACGCCCAGCTTGGGCACCTGGCGACCCGTCCGTATCTTCAGAGCCGTCGTCTGGGGGTGCACCTGCAAAGATCGATGGGAGATTAGGGCCGATTAGCCTGGCACAACCACAACCCGTTTGGTCTTATTATAGGTCCGGCCACCTTATCGCCATACCATATCTTATACCAAATGCCACCCCAGTCAGGTAGCCGCATAAATTATGATCGCGTGATTTCTGCGAAGCGAACCTGATATCAATACCCCTCTATTGGAAGGGGAATATTTGTGATTAAGCGCTCTTGGCAACAGGTGGCTACGATCAGATAGATTATAAATCAATAATTATCATTAATTAGTTTTAATAAAAATTATTAAGCCAGTTGTTACTGCCTATTTTGAAAAAACTTGATGTTCACTATTAATGCGAATAAAACTAAGATTATAAAAATGAATTATTAAAATTAATAGGTATCGTTAGGTCTTATAAGGCATAACACTTTTTTGGCTCTTCTTTATTTTAGCAGTTCTTGCTCGATTTCTGCCGAGTCAACGTGCTCTTTGATTTGAACCACAAATAAAAGCTGATGAATAAGTAATGATAATGATGATGATGATTGCATTAATAATTTGGGAACGTGTTGGTCCAAAGTCCACGAATAAGTTGTCCAAAAGCCGGCCGGCGAAATTATCATTGGCAGAAGAGGAAAGGACTGGGGCTCGCTCTTTAGCCGGCTAAGAGAACGGACTTCTCTTTGGGCGGCTCTCTCTCTTTGTGGACATCGCCTGACAGTGACCTTGAGGCGCAGCAAGTGTCTGTGCGTGGGTGGGGTATGGGTGGTGGCAGCGAGGGATGTAAACAGAGCACGTACCGCGACCGCAATCACTTGGAAATGGGCTATCGTGTTTCGATTTGGGTCTACTTGCCATCCCTATTTGTTTAGGTGCCATTTGATGGACGGAAAAGGCGCCTGCGCACAGAATCACGCCACCCGCTGTCCGAAATGATGAAATAATGACGAGATATCAGCCGCATTTATCGACAGCTGTTTTCCCGAATAATCAATAAACTGTAACTGTAACGCTTCGTGTAAGTGAGTAAGGCACCGCCCCCGCTTATCGCTATTTTAATCTGCTGCGAATTGGGGAGTGGTTCCATTTAACTCCGGGAATTCGGCTCAGTTCGGCCCTTGGCTAGGTAATGGAAAATTTCACGGGTCCTACACCCAGAAAAATGAACTCCCAAACTTAGTTATCCTTAAATATTCGTATTTGGTCAAAATATTACTAAATATATTCCCAAGTTTGAACAAAATAAGTCGGACTTAACTTATTTTTAGAGTAAACTGTACACTTATATATTTCCTGAGTTAAAATTGATTCTTTTTTTTAACAATTACTCTTATTTTTTTATCCGTATTAAAGAAACCAATTTTTAAACATGTTTAATTAAAAACAAAAGACTTTTTCTTTCCATAAATCTTTAAGGATTATTTGCTTTCGGTGAGAAGTATACTTATTCATTATTTCAAATTTCAGCTTAAAAAGATTAATTTAACATTGGCATTTTATTTTGCTTAGAAAGACGGATAACTGATTTAACTTTTAACTTTAATTATCAAAATTGGTCTATTATTAATTATTTTATTTAAGTTTTAAGACTTTAATTATCAAAATATTTAAGCAAGACAATTTGGATAAAAATATTTGGCCATTATTAATTATTTTTAGCACCCCAGGTCAGGCATATTATTCTCTGAGTGCTGGCAAGTGCGCATTTGAGCGGGAGAGCACATCCCGCCCCGTTGGATAAGTTCAGTGTGAAGGTCAGCGCGGCAGCCGGAAAATGGGATTTTCGCACCCAGTTCAATATTTTAACCGTATTGGATCGCTAGCAACTGATGGAGCAGTTGTCACTGGGTAACGAGACTCACCTGGAGTTGTCCATCGGCGGAACGCTTCACATGCGACGTCTGGTAATCGTAGTCGGTTGTGATAAATTCATCATCCAACTGCACTTTCGGAGAGATGACTTCCAGCGTTGAGTTGTTGGTGGGCTTCATTCTCGCTTTCTTGCTAGCACTCTCTTTTTGTCAATTAGCGTATTTCGCTTGGGGAACTTGATTCTCGGGCCTTGGTTCTGGAGACTGCGTTCTGGTCGAGGCAAAAGTTCGCGGCGAATGACTCGGCTGAGTGGAAAGCGGGCCGCTTTTATAGACTCCCGGCTGGCGAAAACACACTCTCTTGTTTCGACTCATACAAATACAATACCCTCTCCCACACGCTCTGCGGCGCACTTAAGGGATCCAGACGATATCGGAAATTTTCCGGCATGCGCGGGATATCTCAATCAGCACCGCTGAGTCCTTCTGTCCATCTCTTTTGCTCGCCGGAGATCGCAGTTCACCTATTTCCATAATTCATTGAGTGGCCAATTGAGTTTGAATTCAAGGGAATGGTTAGGCCACGGAAAATTTCAGCTTGCTCTTATTTTGCTAAAAACTAATTGGCTAAAAGCGTTTTAGGGTGAACTTCCGTATAACTCTAACGCCCAATTTCGTCCAAATTTTCAATATCCACGTTATTCGGGGTCCTAAAATTACTCATTTCTTTAATAGCCTTTTATTTCTATCTGGCAACATTTTTGATTAGGTTAATATATTCGAAGATATTTACGAAAAACAGTTTTTACCGTTATTTTTCAAGGTCCCCTTAAGTGCGCCAACTTTGACTTTTTGTCCCGTTATCAGGACCCAAAATGGAAAGTTTGAACGAAATCGGGCGTTATGAACATGGCCTTTGCATTTTACCATTCTATTTTTAATTGATCTGTTTAAAACAATTTGTTTTATTTTTCCGGCATGTAAAATAGTGACTTGTGATCTCGCTATGATTATAACGACAGTGCTTTGTAGAAAATTAAAGCCATATAAATTTTAATAACTTTTACAGCCCCAAAATGTTTATTAATACCTAATTTTAAATCTAAAAAAATATGGCTTCCCAACTACCATCTCATCAACAAATACTACTATATTTTGAGCAAATAAAAAAAACGTACATGTTAACTAAACAGTTCTCAGAATAATGCTCCAATAACATAGCTTTCTTTTAACACCAGAATTTTATTTCAGCATATTTTGAATAAAATATAAATAAAAATTGGAAATACAGTAGTATAATAGTATAGCACATATGTCAATTCTTCGGAATTCTTCAGCAGTCTCTCTCTGCACTCTCATCTCTTCATCTACAGTGTTTCCAACTTGGTTTGTTTTGGAGGACAGGCAATACGGCTTCCTCGAATCTTCTGGAAGCCACATGCAAACGAAACTTCTTAGAACTTTTCATTGTTGTAGTCAATTGGGTGGAAGTGAGCTCGAATTACTATTTGTTGATCAATCAATGCAGCGGGCCGGTCGGTTTGCACGTCGAGTTGAACAGGGTTGCATAATTGCTAAAGATCAAGAACTTTCTACACCCAAAGTTTTCCGCTGGAGCCTTACGGCAGCTTCGGCAATCAGCCGATCCGGCACATGCTCCAGTGGGCGTCTCGTTTCCCTCACATGCCACATTATCGCCAGCTCAAGTCTGACACGCAGTTCCAGAGCAAGCATCGACCGAATACTCAGTATCAGCTCATATTCAATATCCATTTCCTGCTGAGGGGGACAACCCTTTGAACGAAATGTTTGCAGTTGTATAAAATAAATGTATTTTGTTTGATCAAAGCGACCTTGAACTTAAGTAAAAAATACTTTAAGCATTTGAATATCATAAACAACTTAGAGTACATTGATATTTAATAAATGGTACGATTTCACACTGATGCTAGGGTGCTATCTACGCTTAAATTTTTGGATTTGTTAAGGAATGGTTTGGGTGCTTTTGAACTTCGAATTCAGATTCTTTTTGGGTCAGGAATAATTACGTTTCGCATACGTCTAACATTATGTACAATTATGTAAATTTCACTAAAAGTAGTAAGTAAATCACGGTGATCACAATCTGATAAGCACAACACCTTATAAAACAAAAAAAGACAACCAAATAAAGTGCAGGAAACCAAAAGGGAAGCCAATGAGTATGCACTTATTCTAATACTGAACTAGTTGTCCAAGAACTCCCACTCGCTGGACGTGGTTGAGTCACTGGTAGGCGGCGTTTCCTTGCGCAGTGGATCGCCAGCCCGCCGAAAGTCCGGAAGGAAGCTGGTGTACTCCTCCTCATCCCGCTCTTTTTCGAGCGACAGTTTTGGCTTCGGCTGGCTCATGACGAACTTAAGCGGAGCCATTTTAGGCTTTGAGGGAGCCAAGGGCCTAATTCCATCCACTGGTTGACCTGCATGATATTCATCTGATGTGTTGAGTAGATTTTTGAGAGAGGTTGTTTGGACACTGGCCTCTTCCAGGTGCGTGGGATAGCTCTTGATCAGCGATTCGCTTAGTTGGGCAGCCTGCACCTGTGCAGCATGAAGCTCCTCCTGGGACAACGGGGCCAGATGCACCTCGGGCAGATCCAACTCGGCAGCTAGGGTTTTGGCTTTTTCCGCGACGGTCTTCTGCAAGGTGGTGGGACTTAGGGCATCGGGCAGGTGCGCCAGGAAGGCAGCCTTCATGTCCAACGGGGAAGCAAGGCCATTGCTACAAGAAAAACAAGCATTAATCGGATTAAAGAACAAGTACCGAGAAGTTATAAAATAGGAAAGAAAACTTGCTTACTTTTCCATCTGACAGTAGCTGGCCTCCATTAGAGTGGCGGCATTGGTAAGCGGTAACCTAAGTTCATGGGTCTCATGGCCAATCTCAACAATACCTGAGCCATTGGCTTCCGGCGATTTGCCCACAGATGTCTTTCGGCTGGTGTGAACGATAGACTGCTCAAAGTCCATTTGGCCGATGCGACGAAAAATTTCCAGGCGGCGGCTCTGCTGAACCAGAGGCGACTCCACCGCCATTTCAATGGGCACATTTAGGTCTACTTGCTCCGTCGGCGACAGCTCGAAACATTCCTCTGCGCGTTGCAATACGGGTTCCGCCTGAAGCTCCACCGGTGACTCCAGCTGGGTGTAGGATCCCAAAACCGGAACTGGAGGCGGCATTAACGGATTAAAGATGACCTTGACCGTCTTATTGGGTGGCTCGGGGAGAGGAGCCAGTCGCAGCAAAGTACGATCGCCCTCCAGCACAAATATCTCTTTGCCACACACACAGAAATCAAGGATCTTGCGGAATCCACGTGCAACGGCTTCGACTTTGAGTCGATCCAAGTTGAGAATGTACAGGGTTGCATCGTCGTGGGTTACCAGCAGTGAGTCGTGGCCATCGTACAGGTATAGCTGTCGAAAGTTGCTACTAGCTACGTAGCCATCTTCAGTGCCAAATAGCTTAGTTGAAGTTGAAGCTGCAGCCGCTTGGTGACTGCTGGACGGCTCACTGCGCTGTTTGGGATTTAGAATTGGTATCTCCCAGGTGGGGCTGCGCAGCACAGCGTCTCTGAAAAGCACGGTCTTCGACACATTGCCCGCGGCATCGGCCACCCAGAAGCGCAGACCAGGTCGACCACAGATAAGTTGTGCCTGATTTGCTGCCTGCTTCTTGAGAAAGACAGCGCCGCAATCGATGAGCTGCTTGCGATCCTTCTTGCCCACCTGGGTGATGATCCATTGCGAGGTAAGTATGTCGAGCTGGCAAACGATGCAGCGGTAGAGTGTGGCCACCAGTAGATGGCTCTGCTGCACGCTGAGCTGCACTATCTCGTAGGCCTCGCTCAGGATCTCCACGGATTTGCTGAGGTGCTATATTCAGGGGTTACAATAAGCGAATGCTAGGGTTAAGTGGAAATGTTATGGGCTTACCGCTTGGTAATCAAACTCTGTGAGCACCACCACGCCCTGGCGATCGCCGGAGTAGAGCTTCATCCCGTTCTTGGACCACTCACAACAGCTAACCACGCACTTGTGCAGATCCCTGATGGTGTAGCGCTCGATGGGCCGGTTCCGGGTGCAGGGAGCCACCAGGTCCAGGTCTCGCGGTAGCTCCTTCTGTATTTGAAAGATGCTAACCTGCCCATTGGCGCACCCAGCCGCCACCATGTACTCCACGGAGTTCACAATCCGCACGCACGTAATGCGAGTGGCCACCTGAAAGGGGAAGGGCAACGTTGACTTAATGGGGGAACCACACGCATGTCCAAGGGAATGAGAATGAGTCATCGGCTATGGACGACATACCTCTGCCTTCAGCTTCTGCATTTCGCCTGTATGGCGATTATACCAAAATACAATTCCTGCATCGCTGCCCATGGCCAGGAACTCCTCGGTGGCGTCCACACAGGTCAGGTTGAGATTCGCCGGAAAGAAGCCGCGCTGCAGTCGAGCGGGAATTTGCTCGATGACCTCCGTCAGCGGCGCCCACTCCCGGATGGAGCACAACTCCTTGCTGCTGGCCATGTCCTTGCTGCGGGAAATTGCGCCTCAGGTCAGGACGGGGATTTCGGGATTCTACAATTCTCTCTCTTTTTATCTTCTCCGGCTCAGCACAACAAATCAACAAAACCCCAACTGCTGACATCTGGCAACGCCCGCTCGATTTAAACAAAAAGTGGACAGCCCTGCTGGGCGGGTCATTTTTAAAAGTTCAGCGAGCACAAAAAATATGACTAATGTTGTTTTATTATTATTTTTAAAATTTACGACTGATTAGACTCATAATCAAAAAAAGGAACCAAATGAGGTAAATTAAAATATTAAACACAAATAGGTTTTGCATAAATGACAGTGCCACTACCATCCTCCTTGATCTTTAGTTTCTATGCACTGCGCTCTGTATACAAATCCTGGCGCACTTCCGGCAGGGGTAATTCCAGGTTCTCAGAATATTATAAAATGTTATTTGCGGGTATGCGGGATTTAGGGAAAGTAATTTGTGTAACATATTTTTTCAATGATTATTCAAAGATATTAAATAATTCGTTTAAAGAGGGAATTATTAATTATTAAACGATAATCGAAATCTAAAGTGTAAACCAAATTTTTTAGTTTATAAAATAAAGGATGTTTAAAGAAAAAATAGTGTTTTATTAGGTACAAAAACATAATTCAATCAAAAATCCAAATTTAATTTAAAAATACCCTTTTGTTCAGCGACAAGATAATTATTTTCCCTAGAAATATAAATAAAAGAAGTGATAAAATAAAAGTGAAAAACCAAAAATCGTTTTTTTTAATAATTTTTATCCATTTTAAAAGGCTAAAACTCAATATTATTAATATTTTTTAAATAAGGCGCCATCTCCAATCTCTCCCAATTTGTTTGATCTGGTAGCACCAATCAACTTGACAACCCTGGACGTCAGCTGTTGCGGGCGGCTTCCAAATAGGAAGTGTATTTTTGAATTCGTATTAGCCTTCAAAGGAATTTAAATTAACCAAGATGCGGAAATACCAGCAGCTGGTGCTGCTCCTCATCTCCTGTCTCAGCGTGGGCATCCTGCTGATGTACAGGACCGAGAACAGCCGCCTTAAATCGGTTCTAAAGTACGTGAACTTCTTCGGGCGCAACGACGCCGCAGTTCTCCGTCGACTGGAGAACGGAACCAAGGAGGATGGACCCGAGGCCGTCCTGTGGCGCCCGCTTCCCGTGTGGCAGATGATCGGCGACTCCTTCCACGCCTACTCCGCCTACTGGATGCGCAACGAATTGGTGGCCGGCGGCGAGGCCCACGTCCTGGTCGTCGGCAAGAAGGGAGCTGTGGTGGATTTCCGATGCACCCTAGACCTCTTGGGCGGACGCAGTGTGCAGGGAAAGTTTCGCTTCCAGCGGGACTCCATCGAGAGTCTGGTGGACGACAAGTCTTCCAACTTCACCAGCTATCACTTCTTCTGCCAGGTGAGCCGAGATTTCGGTCAGCCCGGCAGTGTCTCCTTCACGGACATCACAACCACCAAGAGTCCGGTGAGGCTGCGTCTGCGGAATATGAAGCCAGCGGGCAGGAAGGGCGATACCAAGATACCCTCTCGACTTCCTGCCACCGTCTGCGTGGATCTGGTGGGCTTTAATATGACCTCCAAGTTCGCTCGTAGCGAGAACGCCCTGCTGCAGTTCTTCCTGTTCCATCAGGCAATAGGAATCGAGCATTTTCTCGTGTACAACTACGACGAGCTGCCCGAGGAGGTGATTCACCTGCTGGACCGGACCAACATTAATCTGTACGGTCTTCCATTCAACTTTCCTTTTCGGCAAAGCAACGGTACGATGTCGAGAATCCATCAATTACTACTGACGGACTGCATGCTGCGGAATGTGAACCACGCCAGCTTCACCCTTCTACTCCGTCCCAACGAGCTGTTCTTCCCCAACTCGCGATTCTCTGTAGACCAGGCAAAGGGGTCGCTCCAGCAGCAGCTACGACACTTCTCCTCGGAAACCACTCGCTTTGAACTGGCCACCATGTCCGTTTGCTACGATGAACGAAAGAAACTGCTGCCAGACAACGTTCAGTACGATCCAGAGCGGAGAACCGCGTACAAATCGTTGCTAAACCGCTTGGAGCTTCCACCGGCACAACTCTTGGCCAGCACGGCCGAGGTGGAGCTCTCATTGTCAACCGGATTCGTGCATCGCTACGTGGACTGCGACCACGTGGGCAGCGATGGCCTGCACGACTGGCGCAACGCAGTGCGCGAGGATTTTATGGAACACATTAACGTGCTGCGTAACGAGGTGGACCTACTCATTTAAGAACATACTTTTTTATAGCCTTTAGTTTGAGAATCACGTGTAGCTTTGAGAGATTACTTGACTGCCATAAAGTGAATACAAGTTAGCACAAAATTTTGGTATATTGTATATATCATAGACAATTATAGACATCGGATTCGGCCGTATAGGTTTTCCCGACTTCACCAAATCCAGTTTTATTTCATAGGTAGTCGCTCCCTTCGAACGGAGCCTTTACGCGTGTATTTAACTTAAAGTTATTTGAGGCGCTGCATGAGAGCCGCATTCTTGAGGCCAGCCTTCTCGATGGTGGAATCGTCATCGCTCAACTCGCGAGTGGGGAACGAGGACACCAGGATAAAGTTACTGGCTGAGTACTGTGGTCGTGCCCTGCAAATTTCGTTACACTCAAGTTAATCAGCTCGCAATATCTCCCAGATCCGTGACTTACGTTTGAATGAATCGACGAATGTCCGAAACTGTGTGCGTCAGATTAAACTGCGCAGCTAGACGCGAGCCATCCGCCAGACGAATCTGCAGCGTTGTGGACGGTGCTTCGGAATTCAAGTTGATGGCATCACGGGCACTGGCCTCCTGGTTGGCCGACTCGACGGGCGACAGTGCCACTGGAACTGCTGGAGCATCTGTGACCACATTGGCCACGGGACTGCCCAGCTTCTGGCCGGATCCCTTGAATGTCTGCGGAGCTGCCTGGCGTTTGAAGTCCTCGTGTCGGTGGTCCTCTACATCAACATTGACCATGCGGCCCATTTCCAGCAGCTCTTGCGGAATTTCTCTAAAAATGTTTATTTTATTAAATGTTTCTTAAAATCTTCTAAAATAATAATACAAAATTCATCAAAATACTATGATAAAATTAAAAACCTATGAAAAGGGATTCAGAAATGCATAAACGGAAAGGTTTGATGAACATATTGATTTTTTTGGTGATGATGGATGGTCTATCACCCCTGCTCGAAAAACATCAAACTCAAATCTATTGGAATGGGTTTTTGTGAACATTGAGATGTCAGGTAATTTAACACCAAGCATCGCTTTAGGGGATGCACATGCACCCGTTGCTAATATACATAACATACATAGTAACAATAGCCGCACGCGGGGATGAATGCTGCACTTACCCGCGCATGACAGTCTCTAGGAACTCCTTGTTTTGCGGATCGTCATAGTGACGCAGCTCGCCGCCATCGATGGAGAAGCCCTGACTCCAGAGCTTTAGCACGACTACCGGTTTGTTTTCGCTGCTCTGTGCCGGTTTATTGGTGCCCACGGCCGTGTGATCATTGTCGGTCATGCCCAGCCGCATGCCCTGGCCCCAGACGGTACCACTGGGTCCTCCGCTGCCACCACCGCCGCCGCCGCTGCTGGTGGAGGGGCCCACCTCTGCGATGTTCTGCTCCTGCGCAGAACGCATCATGTCGGTGAGCTGTTCGCGGAAATTTTTACGCTTCGGCGGGCCCAATACCTGTTGACCGGAGCGATCTGAGCCGCCGGCATAGAAGGCCTGCTGGTCGTCGTCGCTGGATGGCTCCTTGGACATGTCGCTAAGGGTCGCGAATCTGGGTGGGGGGATTATTCAGATTATTTCCGGGGTTACCAAGGGGATTCGTCTCATTTCTATTGCTCACTTTGGCTTGGCCTTGGACGCAGCCGGTGCAATGTCCACCGAAGCTGCCGATGAGGATGAGCCCGCAGCGTCTGCACTTTTGGTGGGGGCTGCAGGGGCTGCTGCTGCTGAAGTTGTTCCTGTTCCACTACTCGAAGTCGGCTTTGGTTTGGGTTTGGGATTATCCGCATGCCCCACCGTCTGCGGCGGAACCGGCAAATCCGCCTGGGTGCTCCAGTAGTTGCCCAGCGCGTGCTGAAATCGGGCATTCCATATTTTTTTTTTTTTGCATTAGTACTGGCTGCATTTGCTGCATCATTGTTGTCGCCGGCTTGGCGAAAGCTCACCTCTATGTCCCAGTCGCAGCTGGACAGGTAGAACCTGGCCACATTCTCGTCGGTTCCGGTGATTTCTATGAATTGTGCAATCAAATCGCCGTGAGAGGCCATTTTATCTGTGTTTTTAATATATTTTCCACAGCAAATGATTGACAAAAAATCGTAGACCAGTGTGATAGAGGTGGAGAAACATCGATGAAAGCATCGATGTTTTACAGTTTTTTAGAAACATCGATGTTTTTTGGCGACAATCGATGTTTTAGTCACAACACCAATTTTAATTTAATTTAAGTTGTTCTTAATTTAAGTTAATTACTGTGATATGGGGTGATATGGGTTATAAATAACCCCCACCTCGGGTCAAAAATTAAAAAAAATTTGCTATTCAAAAAGTATGCAACAAACTGTTTACTGTATTGGTGTCTTAAGAGGAAAGCGGTGGATTAAGCTATATCATAATACTCTCCCATAATACGATGAGGGGATTCCCTAAACTGTTGAATTGCTGAATTGTTGAATTTTGGTCAGCTGTTCCATACAATCAACTTTCAGAAATTTCAACAATTCTACAGCCTCGAGGCTGTTTATAATTTTGTTGAATCGTTGAAAACCAGAGTTCTTACCTTATTTTACTAAAAGTCATGGCCCTTCTGCAACATTTTACTATTATAAGTTCGCATTATTTACTTTAAAATCAAATTAGCAATTCTATTAATAGTTTTTATTACCTAGCTAACAATTATAGTCAGTAAGAAACAATAAAAAATCGAATTTTACATGTTTTAAGTTCCGTGAAACTTTTCAACAGCTGTTTGAAAATTTCTGAAATTTTCTGTTGAATTTTCAACAATTCAGCAATTCAACAGTTTAGGGAATCCCCTCGATGTTTCTGCGTGCTGGACTTTAAAACGATAAGTGATAGCTAAAATAATTCGGTAGAATAGTAAACCGATAGATTTGATTAATTAGTGTTGTTAGGGGAAAGTTTTCGATCAGCCCTGGTCACACTCTTCCCCGAATTTAAATTTAAAAATCGGCAGGACTCAAGTAATTTTATATATTTTATTGGTCGTACATTACATTACAGCATTCACATTTTTATTAAATAGCAACTAAATAACAATAACTATATGTATAACGAAGTATCCAAAGCTTTACATCACCCACCGATATGCGTATAAAAAGTAAAAAAGTTTTTGGGTTTTTAATCAGTTGAGCTTTTCTGAAAATATAAATTTAACGTTTTTAACTATAGAGTAAGTTTTAAGATTTTCCCAAAATGAATTTCATTTATAAATATAATATGTTTCCCATGTTTGTTAGTTTTGTGACTGTCTGAATATGTAATGAAGTTAGTAAAGTGCATGCCCAATAAACAGACTTCTGCTAAGCTTATACATTTATTGCAAACAATTCCAAGATTAAATGGTAAAGATCGAGTGGCGCAGGCTGCACGAAACTCCGGGTCCCATCAGTGTACCTATTTCGACAGCAATTTGCCCTGAAATTGTGGACAAACGGCGGGGAATATGTATTAGGAGTGAGGGAGCGTGGTGGAGTGTGGATAGTGTCGAATATCGTATATTGAGTGTTTTGTCCCAGTGACGTGTGTAGGTATGCATGGAAGATAATCGTAAATTTTAATGGGCACACTTCAGCGACTGAAGCTTGGTCTGGCTATACCTTCCTTACCTGTAGGTAGTAGTTGGCCAGGAACGTCAATCCGACGCCCAGGCCGATGGCCACCACGTGGCTCAGGTGCAGGTTGGGCAGCGGACGGCGCTTGCGCAGCAGGAAGGACAGCAGCGATCCCTTGCGATCCGAGTAGGGCGGATAACGTGCTCTGCGGGGAGGTTCATTCAAACATCCATCAAATATCCCAAAAATTAAATATCCAACAACTTACGATGCCAACTTCTCGCCAACGGCCGACAAATCCTTGCCCAGGCAAGACTTTTTGTGTGTGAAGGTTTCAAAGCCATACTTTCCATGATAGCATCCCATTCCACTCATGCCAACGCCTCCGAAAGGCAGCACATCAACTGTGAAACGAGGAGATTTTAGTTTATGATCTTGCCAAGCACCTATACATATATATGTTTTAGTTGTAATAATTATTAATAATTATTTGAAAATATTACAAATATGACTACCAATTTCGCAAATAACAAAGTATTTAAGCAACATTTAAATCTAAATAAACCACACGCTGGTTTTATTTTCAAAAGCTATCACCAACTAGAATTTAGCACTCTTAATATTAGTTTACTATTTCTTATTTCTTAAACAAGCGTTTAGGTGTTAATCAACATTTTTGCAAAGCCAAATATACATATCCACCGTCCGAAACCAAAAAACACAGAGGTTTAATTAATATTCAAAACAATGTGCATACTATTTGAATACTTGAGAGTTTTTTGTTTTACGTTTTGAGCTGTCTTTATCCGTATACTCGATGTGGTCAAGTGTCTAGAATTCCCCAGAATTTGCATTGCAAATTTGGATTGCTGGAGTGCAGTAAACCGGCTACTTAAGAAATTCGCGTAAATAAGGTTTAGGTGCATTACACAAAAATAATACAGGTGTCTGTGACTAAAACTACAGAGATCTCTTAACTATATACATTATCTTAGCGAAATACCTCCACAGTGCATTATGGTTTCGTTGCTGCAGAATCCGCCGCTAGTCGTGTTGCTCCTGAACTCTTTGACTAGCTTGTTCGAGTTGGAGAACACGTAAATAACAAGTGGTTTTTCTCTAATTACGGGGAGTGGGGAGAACGGGGTAGATAAACAGATTAAGTACGAGATACAGTTGAAGTTCCTCGAGCATCGTTAGGGGCTTGCAAAGAACAAGAGTTACACATAAAAGACAAACAAACGAGCATTTGCAGATCTGTGTAAAGGAATTTTAAACTTTTGAGGGATCATTACATCTTAGTACCAAAGCTTTAACCCATAGATACAAACAGATCTGCAAATACCAATGAAATATATACAAATGTATGGGCAATGACTAGTGTTGGAGGTGTATCTACTCAATCTGGGTATTATTCTGATCTGGAGACTTTAAATCATCTACTACAAGGGAGCTGTACAGGAATAATTAGAATCACCGTCACCAAACAAGGCTATATAAATTACAGATACGCAGAGCACTTAGCAAGCTATCGAAAACAGGTTCAGTTGGGTAGATTGGAGGAGATCAGAAGATCAGGGGAAACCAAAACCGTAGAGGAGAAGCAAGCAACGGACTACCCGCCGCGAATCCGCATTCATTATCATAATCCACATCCATTAGCATCTCGATTGGATTGATTTAGGGGTTGACTGGGTGACTCTCTTACCGGCATAGTGCATTATCGTGTCGTTCACGCACAGTCCGCCCGACTGGGTGCCGTTTATGAACAGATTCTGAACGTCTGTTTCCGATGTGAAAATATACAGGACAAGTGGACTCTCTCTAAGAGAAAAACATTGCGAATCGGACATTGGTTTTCGTTTGTAGTTGGTTTTCGTGAGGTGATTAAATGGTAAACGGGCAACGACAATGGACAGCTGGAGCTTTGATTGTCCCACGGACTGACATACCTCTCGTTGATGAACTTGATGGCATCGTAGGCACTCTCCACATTGAAGATGGGCAAGATGGGGCCGAAGATCTCCTCCTCCATGATGGGATCGGTTGTCTTCACATCCACCAGGATGGTGGGCTCAATGTAACGCTCGCTGGCATCGTAATTTCCACCGACGGCCACACGACCTGACTTCATTAGACCAAGAAGGCGTCTGAAATGTAAGAAATGGTTAAAAGTGTTTCACATCCTTTCGTTAGATTACTAAATTAACCCACTGGAAGTTGTTGGCATTGATCACACGGCTCAGATCCGGACTGCTCTGGATATTCTCGCCGTACCACTCCTTCAGCACATCCTTGGCTTCCACGATGAACTTCTCCTGCACCTCCTTGGAGCAGAGAATGTAGTCTGGAGCGATGCAGGTTTGTCCGCAGTTGATCAGCTTGCCCCACAGGATGCGCTTGACCGCAGTGCGTAGTTCCACAGATTTGTCAATGTAGCAGGGACTGAAAGTAACAAACACCCAGTTAAAAGGCTTTCATAATTTATAAATAGGGATCAAAGCGAGCTCACCTCTTGCCACCCAGCTCCAAGGTGGTGGGGGTCAAGTGCTTGTTGGCCGCAGCGTGAATGATCTTGCCCACACGTGTGGAGCCCGTGTAGAAGATGTAGTCGAAGCGCTGGTTGAGCAGCTCAGCGGTTTCACTGGGTCCGCCGCAGACAACTGGATAACAATCCTGGGGAAAGGAAATTCAATTAGTATTCGGGAACTTACATTTTTCAAGAAGAATTCATTCCTTTCACTTGGTAATATTGGTAAAGGTCTGAAGAATTTTCTTGCATACGAAATATTTTGTAATGAAAAATGTACAAAAATCTTTCGATATATTAATTTGGTCACAGTTAGGGAAATATTTTTTTAACTCACAAACTAAAAACGCATTTTTTACTGTTCTGAACAAACAGGTTAATGTGAAACACAAATTTATGTGAAAATGTTTCGGTGCTTAAAGCTAAGCTTATTTCATGAGGTGATTCAGCAGCAAAACTCACATTATCCAAATATTTTGGAATGACATCGGCAATGAACTTGGCGCAGTTGGCGGCAATCTCGCTGGGCTTGATCACCACACAGTTTCCGGCGGCGATGGCGGAAGCCACGGGCACGAGAAGCAGCTGCAGAGGATAGTTCCAGGCGCCGATCACCAGGACCACGCCGAAGGGATCATTGTAGATCTGGACATCGTCCATCAGGTTGACAAACGACTTGGGGGGCTACAGAATGAAATGAGAAGAAAATACATAATTAGAAGAGAATTCATGGTAATATCAGAAATACAATACACACCTTTTCCGACTGCACCCACTCGTCGAGGTGGAACAGAATGTGCTTGATGTCGTTCTTCATGAACTCGGTCTCCACGATGAGACTCTCCTGCTTGGGACGCCGCAGATCCGCCTCCAAGGCGCTGATGATCTCGTTCTCGTGCTCCTCATAGCAACGCAGCAGATTCTCCAGCTGCTTGCGACTGAAAGATCAAGCGAAAGCGGAATCCGAGAAACCAAAAATAATTAATGGACAAATGATGATGATGATGGGACAAGTTCCGCGGTAGGAGCGCGAAACAAAGACCAAAACAAAATCAATACTAATCACAATGCACGAGAGGCGCTTGGGGAAGGTCAATGCTAGCTATACGGCCGGTTATGAGATATTCTACGATTCTACCATTCTACGATTCTGGCTCTGGTGACTCAACGCATCTAAACTCCGGGGGAGGTTGGGAGGAGGATTAGCACCGTGGAAACTGGCTTGACAACCCGATGCGGTGCTCTACTTTGACCTGGCACACGGCCGGAGATAATTACAATCTATTAATGCCCCCGGGAGGTGGGAGCCAGTCAAGGTGATCCGCAGCAGCGGGTGAACAGCCGCTCGTGGAGGTGCACTTGCAATTCAATTGAATTATTTTATTTGCTCATAACAAACATAAAATCCATAAGCGGACAGCCGATTGCCGATCGCTGTGAATATAAATAAAGCAATTAGCCGCTCGGTGTCCAATATAGTGCCTCGTATCGGAACTACTGCTACGGGAGAACTTGCCTATGGCCTAAGCTCATAAAATATGAAAGGCAATAGATTTATTAGACATTCTATAATTCAACCTGCACACTTTATTGTTTTTTGAGTAGGTAGTTAAAATTACATTTTTTTATTAACTGAAAAAAGCTGTCTTACAAATTTTAAATATTTGAGAAAAGTCACAGGTCTTATAGACAACGCAATAATATTTAGTAAGTATGTACTAATATTCCTGATATTAAGTAATTACTGTGTTTAAGATTACAATGCCTCACATGCTTATTTTAATTGAGAAAGCCCATTTGTCTTACGGGGGTCATAGGCTTTTTTTTTAATTTTAAGATTATCCGATTCTTCCTTTTTGTTAAATTAACAAACAAATCGCAATACAATTCAATTTGTTTTAATGTATACTGCAGTCTTTATATGCACATTAAAAACATTTCAAAACAAATACCTTTCGAATTAAACTATTCAATTAAGGTATCAATAAAAAAAACCCAAATCTATTACATTAACATATTGCGTTAAACACAAGAAAACCCCTCTTTTAGCCAAGTCTTTTCATTTTCGGTGGTTTGGACTATGGAAGTTCAACTGTATCCAGCCGAAATGTATTTAAATATAATCAAAGAGCCGCGCGCATTGGAGTAGAAGTCGCTAGAGGCGAAAAACAGTCATAGAACGTGTTCATTTGTCCGGATCTATTTGAAAGATCATGGAATTAAACGGCCAGCAGCCTTGGGCTGAGATTCTTCCGCACTTCCGTTTCACACTTCGCACTCAAAACTATCGGCGGGTATGGGTATATCGCCTGTTTTTTTCTCTTTTGTCTATTTCTGTCTATACTTCTATTTATCTCTATCTTTTTGTTTATTAACATATCCATAAACGAGTATGAGTGTGCATGTTTGAGTTCGTGCCTATTGTCTGCTGACTGCTATTCCGCTGGGACGTGGAAATGGCAATTATTCCGGTTACATGTTACGAATTCAGTTCGCCGTTGTCTAATTGCATCCAAAGTACAACCACTTGGCCCAGTCAAAGTTCCCGCTGCGAGCTCATTAATGCATATCGAACGGTATAGCCCTAGTCCATATAGCTATGTAGACTTTAGCATCTATCCCCACTCCAGAGTGCTCCACTATCTCCAATTCTTATCATCGCCAGCTGGAAAGCTCGCAGCTCAAAGGTCAAAGCTTTCCACTGCGTGTGAAAGTCGGTGTGGGATTGAGATCTCTGGATTTCGTTGCCCCAAAGGAAAAAAACCACCATGAAAAGTTATTATGCCCCCGAGCTAAGGTTGTATTTCGGTGACTGCCCTGCCGCAATAGCATTGTAATAACCACTTGTAATAAAAGTAAGCAGTACAGTGGTTAGCTGTATGATTAAAATTGCCTACAGTAAGTGTACTTATATCTGAAATATTTAATATTCAACCATAAAAAAAAAACATTTTCACATTGTAGTTTGGGGATCTTGACTGTTTAATTATACTTATGAAAATGACAAATAAATAAATTTAAAAAAAATAACTAATTAATTTAAATATTCTTAAAAGTCGTTATCACAAGATAATTTTTGGATTTAAGAGAATATAAAACCAATTTAAAGCAAATCTCCCAATATTTATATTTATAATAGTTATCAACATTTAATTAAATCCTAACGAAATACAAAAATTCCCAAAGAACTAAAAAATATGAAGATACCAATTTTTTCCAGGACTTCCAGGAACATTAACCCACATCCAGATCCTCTTAAGGAATAGCTACTGTAACTAGCCAAATACATGACACAATCTCCACTCAAGCGGCAGTTTCAACCCAAAAACTATAATGCCTTAAACTGAGGAGCCCGTGCAAAAAATAAACTAACAAAAAACGAAAAACCACCGAAATAAAAGTAAACTCACCGAAAGCTGACGTTCCTGGTCTTTCCACTGGAAAAGGCGAGGCGGGCGCGCTGCAACGTCTGGTCGTGGTTGTTGTTGTTGTTGGATTTGGTTTTTTCCAGTGCAGCCATCGTTGTTGTTGTTATTGTTGGTCGTAGGAGGCAGTTGGTTTTTCACATACGCAATAACAACATGCAACACGCATACATACGGAGGATAACGACGAAACGGCGAAAACAAAAAATTCAAATAAAAATCAAATCAAACTAAAATAAGGCGCTTAATGTTCGTTACGTGTGCGAGCGTATGTATGTGCGTGTGTGAGTTAATAATCGTTACACATCTTTTCTCTCGCTTGCAATAAATTGCCTAATTGGACACTCACATCGTCGAAATTGGCCATTCTGTCGGATTCGGATTGGAGCTCCTCTGGTTGTTGTTGCTTCTCCGGCTGTGATGTGAAGATCCCAATTGGACTTTCGGTTTCTAGTTCTGCGATTCAGGAGAAACCGGGAGATTTTGTTTTATTTTAATGGAAGAGGGGGCGTAAGCGGGAGGCACTGATAAAAGTAAACAACACACAACGTTCACACAAACAAGTTCACGCGATTCGCCAACCGTTCACCGCGACAACAAAAACTTGTATATTTCAAGATTTTGGATCGGATTCGGATGGCTATTATTCTAGTGTGACCGTGCCAGGGTTCGTGTCTAATACTAAAAGACCTACACTAGTTTTGTGGTTTGTGTCACGGCTACACAGTCAGTGAGGGGATTCCCTAAACTGTTGAATTTTGGTCAGCTGTTCCATACAAAGTCAACTTTCCGAAATTTCAGCAATTCAACAACCTCGAGGCTATTGAAAATTTTGTTGAATCGTTGAAAACCAGACTTGTCAACTTATTTTACAAAAAGTCATGGCAACTCTGCAACATTTTATTATTATACCTAACATTTTATTTCTATTAATACTTTTTCTTACCTAGCTAACAATTTTAGTCAGTAAGAAACAATAAAAAATCGAATTTTACATGTTTTAAGTTCCGTGAAAGTTTTCAACAAATAACAGCTGTTTGAAAATTCAACAAGAACCATTTTGGGTCGTTCCCCTAATTGCTGAAATTTTCTGTTGAATTTTCAACAATTCAGCAATTCAACAGTTTAGGGCATCCCCTCAGTGTTGTTAAAGGTTTCCTGTCAGTAAAAGTTGTAATAGCGGTAACTTTAAAATATACAAATATAAATCCTTTTACTTTACAATGATTTTAATTTCCTTTTTCGTTATTCAACGGTTAAAAACGAAAGCTAACAACTGTTCTTCACTGAAATGTCATTTGACTAAATTAACTGGTTGCAGATTTAATTGCACTAGAAATTAGCATATCCAGTTCTTCGCCACAAGTCAGCTGGTTTGCTTAAAAACACTTGTTTAATATTTTAATTTAATCTCTCCGAGAACACAAAACACACCTTTTTCAACGAAAATGCCGGCTGACACTGAATGGATTATTACTTCACAAGCCGAAAATATACTCGACTGGGGGCGCTGGCAGTCATTATCAGCCCGAAATGCATGTGTATTTTATTCAGAACGTACATACGCTATATACAAACTGATATGGACGCTGGATTTCAAGCGTGTCGGCCCGATAACGAATCAGTGTGTTTTGGACTCGGTTAATACTCGTTTAGAGCGCTAATCTGTGGCGGTATTGATAGTTGGACATAATATATACCCTTATTTATAAGAACAAATTTGGAAAGCCGACTTTAATCGGAGCACATAGTGCATTTTTGTCTTTTCCGATAATTGTGCTCAGTAACGATGATTCCTATTAATCAATTGGCTTCTCACGATGATTCCGATTAAACAATATAAAAGTTATTAAAAGTCACCATGATGTGAGAAATATGTACATATTATGTTACAATGCTATATCAAAATGTAACCTTTAGTCCTAAAACTGATTTCCGGATATATATAACTAATTCGAAAAAAAAATTGGATTTTTAACTTAATCTTGAAGGTGTTTTTTATATCAATATTATATACTTAATATGCAGGAGAGAAACCGGGTTCAACACTTATCAATACTAATTATAACTTCGGTTATATTCTTATTGATTGCAAACTCTCTAACGCCGAATAAACACTTTGACTTACCAATATTAATAACAGTAGTTAACGCTCGATCTCCTGCAGCTTTAATGGAAAATCAATAAAAATTGGTCATTGCCAAATAAAAAACGTATAATAGCTTACCATTAAGTTGAACTCCATTGGTCTCCGGGTGTGGATGTGGTTTAATGGCATTGTCAAACATTATAGAGCGTTAAACGGAGTTTTTTCTTGAAATTTAAATTTTTGTTTAAGGACACTTTTTATAGCCAAAAATCTGTCGTAATTCCCATGAAACAAAGGTAGTAAATGTCAACTGTAAAAGCGGCAAATATTCAAACTAGGTGATTACCTATGCAAACTTAAATAGGCAAACCAAAACCGCAAGGTCACAATGTCCTCGTGAGAAAATCAATTTAATAACCAGGTTGCTTCTTGGCTGATAAGTGAAGTTTAAGCTTTCTACAAAAATGTCCCTTTTTTGTGTTTTAGAAAGGTCTGAAATACGATTTTAGAGGCAAGATTTTCTAAGATTTAAGGTACAAATTCTGAAAGAAACTTGAAAGAAAACAATTAATTATAATTAATAATAACTAATTATTGCTGTCGAGTTTAATAGAACTTAAAAAATAAAGACATCATAGAATAATTTTCGATTAGAGTTTTTAGAGTACAAACAAAATACTCCTAGTGTTTGAATTCATTGAAAAACAAACTATTATTTAATTTTTTGGCTAACTAATAGTTTGCATTAGTTGATCAAAAGTCCAGTTGGCATCCGAATGCACTAGCACTCCATAATCAGTTTCAAGTTCAACCGCCACCACACACTCCGCGTCATGCAAATATGGCTGTTGCCCAATAGTCGATGATTTAATGTGAATTGATTAGCACGATGAAAAAACAGTGAGTTTCTTTTGGCGGCTCGGCTATCACGTTTCTGTATGACAACATATTCAGCATTTATCGTGTAACTGGCCAACTGGCTTGGCTTTTGGGTTTGCTTTTTAGTTTCGGCCCCAGTTTCACTCATTTCATTGCAGCATCTGGGCCGACTAATTGTCAGCGCAAAGTTTGCTAATCGCACAGATTAAATAACCGCTGTCCGGTACTTGAGTTTGGGCTTTGAATGGTTTGAATCTAACCAAATCTGCGCGCGATAACGGCCGAAAGCCAACTGATTTGAGCGGCCGAGCACAGCGAAATGGTGGCCAATTGGCTGTTGACCACCTCAGGAGGTATAGGTATCAGGTAGCAGAAACCCGGACCGATGCACTCGACCAGCGTTCGGCTGGAGCGGCTTACATCGAATCGGGCCGCTTTAATTACACTCCACTCTTCGCTGGTCTAATTTGTATGCGTCGCCCGCAACTCGAAAAACAAAGCTAAGCAAATACGATTCAAAAGGCGTATTGAACACGCACTGGACACCTGACGCCACCGCGATCGAAACACGTCTGAACCTGGCTCATAGCTCAAAGCTGGCCCGTACCCACCGCTCTGCTTCGGCTTTTCCAGTTTCAGTTTTCTTTTCGGTCTCGTTAGCACACACTGTTTTTCGAACTTAAAATTTTGATTTGAATTTTTGTAATAAACTCGGGTCGCAGATGCACACGCATTCTTGACCCAAAGTCACCCGATAATGGTGATTGATGGGGGAAGCCTCGGAGCTTGATGAATAGGCGTTGCAATACAGTCCAGCTTCTGTAGGCCGAACCTGCATTCAAAACTACTTAACACATTGCAAAAGAGTGGCTCAATTTACAAACTGGAACCACCAACTGCCAATTAAGAAACTGGACTTAGGAATATTTATTTGTTCACAAATTAAGCCCACATTTTTGATAGTTGCTTGAAGCAATTAATTGGTCTCGTCAACTGGTTTAGATAATAACAGTTTTTAAGAAATGTGCCGAAATGGAACGATTTTTGAAGTTCTAAAATTTGTAAATATTTCAAATGACTAACAAGAGAGAACGCTATAGTCGGGTGCCCCGACAATCAGATACCCGTTACTCAGGTAAAGGGAGTGCGAGGGAAATCGAGATAGAAACTTTGAACACGCATAACTTTTTAACGAATGGTCCGATTTGAAAAATGTCTTCTACATTTCGATAGGTATTGATAAACACAATAAAACTGCATTTTTACTTTTCCGAAATATTGAAATTTTTAAAATCGTATATAAGCGATTGTGGGCGTTAGAGGGGGCGTGGCACCTTTTTGAAACAAACTTGCGCTGCGTAGGAACTCCTAGAATCTGTATGCAAAATGCCAATCTTCTAGCTTTTATAGTTTCCGAGATCTCAGCGTTCATACGGACAGACGGACAGACAGACAGACAGACAGACAGACAGACGGACAGACGGACAGACGGACATGGCTAGATCGACTCGGCTAGTGATCCTGATCAAGAATATATATACTTTATGGGGTCGGAAACGCTTCCTTCTAGCTGTTACATACTTTTGCACGAATACAATATACCCTTTTACTCTACGAGTAACGGGTATAAATATGAAACAAGAGAGAACGCTATAGTCGGGTGCCCCGACAATCAGATACCCGTTACTCAGGTAAAGGGAGTGCGAGGGAGATCGAGATAGAAACTTTGAACACGCATAACTTTTTAACGAATGGTCCGATTTGAAAAATTTCTTCTACATTTCGATAGGTATTGATAAACACAATAAAACTGCATTTTTACTTTTCCGAAATATTGAAATTTTTAAAATCGTATATAAGCGATTGTGGGCGTTAGAGGGGGCGTGGCACCTTTTTGAAACAAACTTGCGCTGCGTAGGAACTCCTAGAATCTGTATGCAAAATGCCAATCTTCTAGCTTTTATAGTTTCCGAGATCTCAGCGTTCATACGGACAGACGGACAGACAGACAGACGGACAGACGGACAGACGGACATGGCTAGATCGACTCGGCTAGTGATCCTGATCAAGAATATATATACTTTATGGGGTCGGAAACGCTTCCTTCTAGCTGTTACATACTTTTGCACGAATACAATATACCCTTTTACTCTACGAGTAACGGGTATAATAATAAAAATTTTTTATTTATTTTTATTTTTACCCGTCCAATTTAAAGAATTTCTCCGGCCTATACCTTATGCGATGCCCTACCCAAATAGGAATAGTTCGAGCCAGGCTAAAGATCGTCCCCTAAATAATAAACTGTTTGCTTTTGTCGTATTTGTTATTATGCCCAGGGAAACAGCTGTTTGGGGGAGAAGCCAGCCAGTGAATTGTAGGCAAATAAATAACCGGTTATTGAAAAGTATATTTATTTTTATTTAAGGTTTATTTAGCATCACATCACATTGCATCGCACGGAACCCTGACCATGAAAGCCGGACAATCCCTCAGTGCGAGACGATGTATGCTGGAGATCGAATTAAAACTAACTAAACGGTTCGCGTGGGGGCTAAGCTTACTCCAGTAAACCCGCAAATAGGTGTAATCGGGCGCTCCATCAATCTGGATTCTATTGCCTTAATTACCCGTTCTCACCGCTGAAATTAGCGGGTAATGGATCTGGACTTTGGCTAGGTTTTCTCAACTTTACGACTAGCCAAACAATTGTAAAAGTGATTTCGAATGGTGGTATTTGCACACAAAGCTACCGCAACTTTTAGAGTCACGCAATAGATACGATTTAAAATGATATCCCACCTTTTTCGAGCTCGTTTTGGATGTGGCTTCATAAAAGTCTCATTATGCCCGCAGTACTTAGCGATTCCTTTTGTTATTCTAATGGTCTCTCGCTACATTTTTGACAATACCCGAAACTCATTTGCGTCGTATGTGGCTCTGTGGAGATAAATATGTAGCCTTGACCCAGGTTCCGGCTGTACGTTAAGGCATCCCATTAAGCGAGACAATAAAAGATGCTCGATTTGTAGAAATAAAGATATCCAGTTGGACACCCGTAAAACTATTCAAATCTAGCTTAAATTTTAGAAATTTAAAACAAAAAAGAAATACTTTAAATAGAACCCTAGAAAAATGTATTTCAAAATGTACTCATTCCAGAATCAAAGTTAACTTAATTGAGTTTAAAGCCATGTTATTGAAGATCTTAAAATTAAGACCTATAAAAATGCATTAAACCCAGGCCAGTATATCCAGTCTTACTATGTTACTTTTCCTCGTAAAGTATAATTTGAATGTAATTATAGATCAAAGTCGTAAGACATTAAACAAGTTTTCATAAAATTATTAGCTCGTTAATGATCGTTATTATCTTTAACCAAACATCGAGCTTTCAAACCTTTCAACCGAAAGCTTATAATTTAATTTAATAAAAAAGTATACTTTTTGGCTGATCGACATTTTTTGTCAATAAGTCGATTACCTAATAAATTTACTTACAAATTTTATATAACTTTTCTAAATTGAGGGTCCTAGAAACTTTCTAAATATAGTTAATGTTTACCAATTACAATAAACCTAATATATAAGTGCAAGTTAATAAGTAAAACAAGAGAGAACGCAGATACCCGTTACTCAGCTAAAGGGAGTGGGAGGGAGATGGAGATGTAAAACTTTGATCGCGCATAACTTTTTAACAAATGGTCCGATTCCAAAATTCGATAGGTAATAATAAACAAATAAAACTGCATTTTACTTTTTTTTAAATCGTTTAAGGCGATTGTAGGCGTTAGAGGGGGCGTGGCCCTAGGCTGAAACTAACTTACGCTGCGTAGGAAGCCTTAGAATATCTGTGGGTAATCCCAACTTTCTATGTAGCTTTTGTAGTTTCCAAGATCTCAGCGTTTATACAAACGGACATGGCTAGATCGACTTGGCTAGTGACTACATATACTTTATAGGGTCGGAAATGCTTCCTTATAGCTGTTACATACTTTTGCAAGAATACCAATATACCCTTTTACTCTACGAGTAACGGGTATAATTATTACATTAATTGATAATGATGATAATGGAAGTCTGAAATGGAACCCTTTCGAATATATATAAAAGCCAACAGTGTCCACAATTATTAGTGTATAATTTATTATTAAATATGTTATAAAATTTGTTTATCGTATAAAATATACTCTTACTCTTGTCTCGTCAAGTCCCACATCTATGTATGTATATATATATTTGGGTATATAAATATGTATGTGTATGCATGTATATAGAAAAATGACAAGCCACGCATACGCACTGTAGTACCCGTGGCTTGCACTTGTTTCCGCATTTTCTCGCTTTTCACTATTAGACAATTACAATTTTTAACTGCAACTCGTTATTGAATTTGTCGCTTGATTTTGGTAGATTTTCTTTAGATTTATCGCCATATGACTTAATTAGCTGCTTAATGGTGGGTGTACCTAGTACCCGCGCCTCTACATATGTATGTACGCTGTATGCTGAGTGGGTGAGAATGTATGAGAAAATTTTGCATATGCCAAACGTGATCTCCCCTTATTTATCGCAAAGCAAATCATATTTGAAGATTAAGAGGGGAAAGGAGGGATTTTTGGTAATTTTGGTAATCGTTTGTTTGCCCTAAATATATAGTATATGGGGGTTAGTCTATGTTTAAGTAACTATGTATGTATGTATGCGACTATGCTTATAAGTGTGGTTAGTATGCTGGCTATTTCGATGAATCCTCCACTCGATCCTCCGATCATCTATGAATATATGCAGTATTTGCTATGCGAAACCAGTAGCTGGCCTATCAATATTTCATATGCTGCGCTCCTCTGATCGATCTCTTTGTATGTATGTTGTAACTTAAGCAGTGTGTGTCTGTGTCGTCTGATCTGGCTTATAATTTAAATTTGTACTCGTTTTGTACTCAATTGCTCCATAATTATTACATATGTTAGTACGTGTATGTATGTATGCGTATGTTTATGTTTATAATTTCCAAATGAGAAATATTTTCAAATTTAGTTACAATCTTGGGGGTCTTGTTAGAAACTTAATGGCTAAATGATCGCGACAAAATATATATGTATGCATAGTGTATAATTTTAAAGATCTTTTATAGGTAATGAAATCATTTCTCTGTGCTTGCCGAGAATGGCTTTTGCATATGTCATTAAAAATTTTACTCAAAATTGTATTTTGATATAAGAGTTCATATTCCGTTTTGTTTTAGCATCGTCAATCGATTTGTTATAAAATGTTGCTTAGTAAATATGTATGTGGGTTTTGCAATGTTCGTTTTTTATTTTATCTTTGAAAATCATTCACAGGATGATTTTTAGTCATTAAGTTTGCCGTTTTGCATTTTTCTCACTTAACCGCTAAGTACGTAATACGAAAAAAAGTTGAATACCTGATTTAAGTTTTGGATTCGTTTAGTGTTTTTTCTTTATTTTAGTAGCTACGTGTATATGAGCATTTTTTTGCTTTAGAATTAATCGTAGGTGTATTTGGGCAACGTGTTTTTGGAATATTCGGTTTATTTGAAAAAATACCTGTTTGCATTTAATTAAGTATTTTTGGTATGTATTTTGTAAAAAGTTTAATTAACTATCTGTTTGAATGTGTGTTTTTGAGTGTAGTGTGTAGTATGTAAGTTATTGGTTTCGCTTTTTCATTTTGATTCTTAAGCCTTTGGCAAATTGTTCAGTATCCTCATGACTTGTAGTAATTTGTTGTGTTTAACATACTTTAGTATTCTATATACGTTTAAATGCTTTTTATTTTGAATTATGGCATTCGGTATTCGCTTAAATCTCAATAATTGTCCTCCCTATTTGTTTTTTTCTTGTAGTTAATGGTTTTCTTAATCTTTTTTATTTTTTTTTTATTTTTTTACACAATTTCTAAACTGTGGCTTTTAGAAAACGGCGCTCATTTGTAATGATATAAGTATTAGTTCTTTAGTATTGGTTTAGTAAATCTCACACAAATATAAAATATGGCATTCTCTCAGATGTCGCTAGGCCCGATACGATGCGATATATATGATATATACATACGATATATGTGGGGGATGCTCTGCGTGCGCTTTGTGTGCGAGTGTTTTGAATGATTCGATCTGGATCACAAGAAATGAACGGCGCTTCAAGGTGTTACGATTGGATAAAATGAGGTTACGAGTATGTTATGGCGATCGTGTGGGTCCCCGAGACTTCGGGGGTTGGCTAAACTAAGGTGTAAAATAATTACGATATCTACTCTATATAGCTCTAGTGGGTGGTTTGCCCCCTGCCTTCTGGTGTATATTACGTGTATATAAATATTGTATATATTTTTTGTTGCCACCGCTCTCGTAGAGCCGTCGGCATTTTTGCATCTTTTCATTAAGGTTAGTTTTAGTGATTTTAGATTTTAGATTTTATGGTATTTGTTTGTTTGCGCATTTTATGCAATGTTGCTTTATTCGTGGAAGGAGTGTTAGCTATGTATCATCTCTCTGTCGATCCGTTGAAGTCGGGTTTGAACACAAGTACAAAGAATAGAACGTCTCAAAACAGTAAGAACATAATGTAAACTAAGTAACTAAGTTTGCTAATACATTTTACAATTTACGCCTGGTCTTTAGCCTAGAATCGGTCCTAGTCGGCTCTATATATGTGTGTGTATACATTTGCTATTAAAAATCGTTCAAACTCTAGACAGATAATTCAGCTAATTCATGCGTTGCCCATGATTTCATTAAGTTTCATCGTTTTTCATTTGTTTTATTTGTTTCTTTTGCGAGGAACATGTCACCTAAATGTGTATTCAATACGCCCTTATATTGCTCTGGATTTTCCATACGTTTTCACTATGCCACGCCCGCTAAGTCTACTAAATGCTAATGAACACATTGAGTCAAAAATTATGATAATTTTTTCGTTATTTTGTTTTAGGTTTTGTTCTTTTAACTCCCCCCAACTCTCCTACCCTCTTTTTTAGCTAACCCCTCCTTTCAACCTGCTGTGTATCCTGTGGGTAAATCCTTTTCACAATTAATTACAAAGTAACGACACAAACCAAAGTCCTGTGATGCATGATCGGTATGAACGAATGAATGAATGGGTGTGGATGTCGATGAATGTCAGTTAAACTCGGTTTAAGCTATGCCCATGATGATTCGTGACTGGATGATTGGATCTATATATGATATCTGTATCGCTATATGCATGAAAGTAAGTGTGTTAAGCTATGTTAAGTTACTTTACGGTATCAATGTCATTGCAATTTGAGTGTGTTGGTTTTTTCACTTTTTTTGGCCTCACCATATATGGTTCTTTAGTTGGCTCCGAAATTGCGGTTTAGTTAATCAGTCTTTGTTAAAAGTTCAACCAAAAGTCAGCGGGTTTCATCAATATTTTCTTGTTTTTTGTTTGTTTCTTTGTTTTGCTTTGCTTCCTTTTACAAAGTTCGTGTTCTCACATACTCAGTCTCAATTATAAGAAAATCATTAAAAATATGTCCCAAAAAAATTAATTTTAAAATAAACGTAATACGGAACTAAACAAACAAATTAAGAATATAATACAAACATTAATACCATTCCACAGTGTTTCTGCAAATCATGTTTAGTAACTCTTGTCGAAAGTAGTTTCCTCATTCCGCTAAGCAACCCCATAAAAAACGCAATCCCCACCTTCCTTACACATCTTTCGATCAGCTAGCAAACTGCCTTTCAGTCTAACTAACAGGTAATAATATTTTCATCTAGTAAATGGTTGAGTTTCCCTCTTTTCTTTATCTTTTACTAGGTTCGGTAACTCTACTGAATGCTCTCGGATCCTACGTCTATATATATCTTCTAAATCCTACTCAACTGTCTTCCGCCTTAGTTTCCGTTTTAGTTTTAGTTCTAGTTGGTTGGTTGGGCTTGTATATTCGCTAGATATATGCATATGCGTATAGATATAGATATCCATAGATACATATGTGTAATTCGTATTGTATTGTAAATTACCAAATCGTAACCATAACTCTTAAGCATTATCGAGGTAATCGTTGTAGCACTTAAGCTAAAAATTTTCGCTAATTTCCATGCACTCAATTCTGATTTTCCCTTATTATTTCGGTTTCGGCACCTTGTCTCTCTATCGTTCTGTTATTTGGATCTCTCTACGCTAACGTTTAGCTCTTGTAAATGGTCTAAAAAAGATCGGCACTCGTAGCCTGATTTAGAATACGTGCACAAACCGCTTGTAAGGGTTAGACCCTTCCTTGGAGTCTGGCGACAGTTCGATGAGGAAAACAATGCGACCATCTGGCATTATAGCCACATCGCAGGTGCGATCCTTCTCGTCCAGCGTGGGCGGCATCAAAGGATTGATGGAGGGTCGCACCTCGATCTGAAAAACGAAAGTTAAGCATTTGGTTATTAAAACTCAACAATTTTTTGGCTTCCATATGGATCCAAACTTTAACTTGTACTTACATCCCACATAAAGTCCAGGTTTTGGTTGAAGACCAGGATGCGTTGATTCTTGGAATCGGCCACTATAATGCGGCCCTCGTCGTCACAGCACAGGCCCGAGGGCCGATTGAACTCATGGAAGCCCGAGCCCTCGTGTCCCTTCACGGAGAGAATCTGCAATAAATTCAAAAATTGATTAGCATCTAAGGATGCAATTTAAGTACAATCATACATACATCGTTGATGTCTGGATCAATCAGGTAGAGGCAGTGGTTGTCAAAGTCAGACACTATTATGTTGCCCGTGGGCGTATAGCAAACGCCTCGTGGCGAGGCGATTCCTTTGGTTTGGCCATGGTTGTCGAACACTATCTGGCGGATGAAGCGACCCTCGGAGTCGAACTGTTGGATGCGATGATTGCGCGAGTCGGTGACCACAATTTGGCGGCGCGAATTAACTGCCACATCCCACGGATACTGGAACTGGCCGTACTCCTTGCCGTAGCTGCCGAACTTGAGCAGGAAGACGCCGCTGGCGGTGAAGATCTGCACACGGTGGTTGTCCTTGTCCACCACAATAATGCGGTTATCCACGTCCACACAGATTCCAGCGGGCAGGTCGAACTCTCCATTGCCCACGCCCTTGCGACCAAACTTGAACTTCAGAGAGCCGTCGGGATTGAAGACCTGAACGCGGTTGTTGCGGCGATCCGACACTAGCACATGGCCCATTTTATCCACGCATAGGCCCCACGGCCGGCTCACCTGCCCGTCTTCATGTCCCTCGGTGGCGAAGGACAGCGAGAGAGAGTTTGAGTTCCGCACCTTAACCAGATCCATGCATCCTGGAATTGCCTGTGTGGTTCGTGGAGCACTAAAGTGTAGTCCCGGCGAGCTGCGCAGTCCGTTGAGTTCCCAATCCAGTGCAGCGCTGGACATGCCACTGGACATTCCGCAGGCACTTCCTCCGCGCGGTTGCATGATGGGCGATGGGATGCGGAAACTATTGTCTCGCAGCAAGGGACGACGAACACTTGAGGAGGCCACACTCAGCGGATTGCTGGCCATGTTCATGCCAAAGGCCATGTCCATGCCGTTGGACACACCAACTCCGACGCCTCCGACTCCACCGCCAACGCCTCCCACACCAACTCCGACGCCTCCGACTCCACCGCCAACGCCTCCCACACCAACGCCCACGGAGGCAGCGGCCACGGCACTCACACTAGAGACACTCGGCACAATGCCGTTGCTGCTAGAGACGATAGGCATGTTCTTGTCGTCCACCAGGATAACGCCACCCTGGTTGCGGATATCCTGTAGCAAGCTATAATCCGGTGGGGCGAAGGCGAAGACCTCCTGCTTGGGCTGCAGGTCCTTGTAGATGCCGGCAAACTGTTCCATCTGGCGCTGTCCATTGGTCAGCTTCATGGCAATTTCGATCTGGTCCATGGTGCAAGCATTGTCCGCCACCTTGCTCAGCATATCGGAGGTCTCGGAGAGTCCAGCAAGAGCAGACTTCAAGCCAGCCATCTGATCGTGCAGGATGGCCAGGCGACGCTGGCGGAGCTTTTCCACAAAGTCCAAGAGGAAACGCTCGCGGTCCTCGATGGCAATGATAAACTGACGAAAGGCCTTGCGTATATTATCGCTCAGCTCGCTGCAGTTGCGCTCGATCAGCCTGATGAAGGCCAGCGCCTTGTCAATGCTGCTCTTAATGCAGCGCGTGCCCACCTGGCTGCTCTCGATGGCGCCCTCCAGCTTCTCCTTCGACCCCACCATGAAGCTCTGGATGGAGGCGTAGCTGTGCTCCTTGTGCTCGTGCAGTGTGCAGCACTGGCACACCAGTTTGCGGCAGTAGTCGCACACATAGCGAAGCATCTCGTTGTGTATGTCGCAGATAAAGTTACCGCTGGGCGGAGTGTGTGCATTTACGGAGCTGCCACCCGTGGGCGAGGCTCCAATGGGCGTTGGCAGGGAGACGATCGAATGGTTAGAGGACAGCGGACTGTTGCGGTGCTCCCTCAGGCAGTCGTTGCACATGAACTCGTTGCACTCCAGGCAGCGTATTGAGGCGCTAACCTCGCACCAGCCGCAGCTGATGCTCGAATTGTTTGAGGACTCTGGCGACATCTTAGGATTGCTGCGTGCACCGGTGCCAATGGGTCCGATGCTGAAGTCGACATGCGAATCCAGGCCGCCCAAGAAGTTGTTAATGAAGAAGTCCGTGCGTGGTGGTGAGCTGGGGGAGTAAAACAGGGGTTTCAGTATGGCTAAAGAAGGCTTTTATCCCATTTTGTATCTAACTCACCTCTGACCCACATTGGGCAGCAGTCCCACGTTGAGATCCCAGGCGGGAAAGCTCTCCAGGATGCCCGCGAGCAGCCGCTCGGAGGAGTTGCTGGCATTGCTGCTCACACTACCGCCGCCACTTCCGTTGGCCGTTGAGGAGTTGGCCACGCCGTTGGCGCTCGGCGCATTGCTGCTGGACATTTGTTGCGGAACCGAATTGTTTGACAAGAGTTCCATCATAAGAGTGGTGAGATCACGTTTCTATAGCACTAGGCGACAGTCGATGGAGTGGCGCTTTTCCGCTACAAAAAATTAGCGAAAAATTCCGGAGAAACCTTTTAAGAAACTTGTAAGACACGAAGAGTCCTAGTGAAAGAGTGGGTTCTTGGTTGTTTTTTTATTTTCGAACTTGCGTTTGGAACGCGCGCGGGACGTCGTCAGTTGCCGAAGGGTAGCAGCTAACTAAATTGGCCAGGGGAAAGGTGCTTCGTTAAGTAGTCCTAGGCAGGCAGCTGCATCTAGGCATCTTAGGTAGCGGGAAAATTCCCCGACCGCCTGCCTGCCTTCTTATGCCCGATGCACGATCCCGGATCCCCGACCCCTAAGATCCTTTAAGCAGGCCCGTCCCGAATCCGAGAAACGCAATGCAACCCGAGAAAGGCAGCTGTGCAGCGCGAGCAGCAGCAGGTCAGATTTGTACGTGTTTCTTTGTATCTGCAAGATACTCGCCTGCATTCAAGCCATTGTCAAGTTATTTGGAATCCCGGAATTTCGGCATTAGCCACGCATTCCCAATTTATGAGCCAAAATGGCGAGTTTTTCGCGCGCAATTCTGCGAACTGGCTGTACCGCGTAGATACTTTCGGTAACCCAGATACTAGATTCGGGAAATTACCCCCCGAAGTCCGGGGAAAAACAAACCGGACAGGGATTAGAACCCACCCTCGAAGAGCCCCACCTCTGCACTCTGCCTTATCGCGTAGTTATAACATTTTCCTGTTTTCCACCCACCACCTCGCTTCGCCTGCACTGCGCAAGCGACTTTTCCGGCGGGGAGCAGGAGGTGGTGGGGGCGGTGGAAAACCCAAAGCAAAAACGTCATGAAACAACAGACGGAACTGGTTGCCATCTTCAAGACGAGCAACGTACCCCCAATCAAACGACCGACTTTCATCCCCTCGCCAAATCAGGATTTCGGAGCGGCTTCTTCTACACTCCGAGGAAAACTTGACGACAAGAACGTGTTTTTCTTCATTCTAATTTCGGGTGATTCGAGTTAATTTATAGCATATCTTCAAGGGTGGGCCTAAGCAAATCCAGTTTTAACGTTGGGGTTAAGTGGAAAAGGGTTTTGTTATTTTTGGTGGGTTGGGGGTTGGACTCCTGTTGTTTTCGGCTGAGGTAAAAGAATAAAGTCATTCTATTAATTTTACTTGGGTTTCTATATCGAGTGAAATTCTGTTTCAGTCTGAAACAATCAGGCATTTAAAGTATTGAGATGCTCCTTTTCCTTGCGAAATGTGGGTAGGGATCGTCTGGATCGTATTATATACCCCTAGCTTACTTAACATAACTCCTTAAAATGCAACTATAGTCTCAGACAGTTAAACAGGACTTCGACCCCATACCTATTTTTTCAACCATGGTTATTATAAACCATCCATCTTAATTAAATCTAATGTTTATGTAAATTTGTGCTGAAATTCGGATAGGGTTGCAACTCTGAAAATTTGTGCTGAAATTCGGATAGGGTTGCAACTCTGAAAATTATTGTCTAAATAGATTCGAGTAAAAGGAGGAAACTAAAAGAAAGCGGTATGTAAATTTTAAATTATGAAAATAGAAAATGATTAGCATTTTGAAAAGAAAAATCAAATTTTTAAGGGTAAGAAAATGAAAAATCAAATTTGATCCCTATTTCATATAATCAAAAGTTTAAATCCTACCGACAACCCAAAAAAGGAGAGCAAAATATGAATGGGGTTAAGAATCCGTAACCAAAGGGGTTGTCACGGGGTTGAGTTGCTGAAGTTTTCATCGAAAGAATCCTGACGAAATCAATACACTTTGCTTTGATCCCCTTTTCCAGCTAAACAATGCAACGCCCTAGGAATTCTAGGATATTTTCGAGCCGTGTAGACAGCGGCAACAAAAACAAGGATAAGAAGAACAAGAGCAGGAAGAGGACGAACAGGAGGAGGAGGAGGAGGAAGGGGAGGAGGCAGCGGCGAAACTACCCTTGTCACCCTTGAACGTTTTCCATTGAAACGGGTCTGTGTCTCCGAGTCGCAGGACGTGGAAAAAAACATGACCAAGAAGTTAAAGTCCTTTAACAAACACACAGGCACACACATACACGCGTCGGTACATCTGTGTGCGTGCAGCAAGGATACGACGCAAAAACGTCGGGGGATGAGGACGAGGGTTGTATTTACACAAGTTTCTCTACATGTTCGTATGTAGGTGGTTTCTGCGCCGCAAATCGTCCATATATTTGTGTATGTATATTTTCCAAAAATGGGAAAAACACCGAGAGGAATCTTTGGGGAATCTTGGGACTAGGGAGACGAGAAAATCAATATTTGCATTGGGCTGCAATTGTCAATTAAAGTCTATTTATCATTTTGTGTTGATAGTTGCACTGCCTCGCCCCCTCTCTCTCGCTCTCTATTCGCATCTCCTTCGCGTACACACCTTTTTTAGCAGCCGCATGCACGCCGCTTCGCTCTGTTGTTGTTTTCGGGCCCGATTTGTACCGTTTTTGAGCTAATTGATTCGTTTTTTGATTTGATTCGGATTCGGTTTTGATTTTGATTTGGCTTGGCTTTGCCTGTTCAGCGGATTTTCGCGAGGCGAGATTCTTTTTCCAGAGAGTTCTAATGCGTAATCCGTTCGCTCCGACATTCGTGTATTCCTTATTCCGACTGAAGAAGATACATCCGAAACCGAAACTGAAAACACAACATAACACTCAAATCGAAATCGCTCGCTCGCTCTCTCCGTCTCTCTCTGTTGCTTTTGCCGCGCCGCTCATCATCATCATCAAACCAACATCCACATGTATGTAGCCTAAACAAAATATAAAAAATAAACCCAAATGTATCTCACAGTTAGTTTTTTGATTTTGATGTGCGCGCGCGCATGGAGCGCTCCAAAAAAGTTGGCTCTCTCTCTCTCGCAGGGGCGCACACACACACACCCGTGCACGGGAGGCTCACATGCACATTTTTATCTTCTATTTATTTTCACTTATGCCGCAAAGAACTGCATTTAATGCAGAGGGTCGTCGCAGAAGTTTGGTTAAATGTACTGTTACTAACCTCAAACAATCGAATCGTCTGATCGGGCCTAACGGCTAATAGGATAATGGCGTCCGTTTCGGCGCAGGGTAGCAGGGGTGTATGGGTTCTGCGAAAAGCAACCGAATTACTAGGAAAACCTCTAGCATTTCGACCTTCTAGCTTATTGAATTGCCCAATTATAGCCCTCCTTACGTCAAGTTTATCTAGTTTAACAGCTTAATTCACACTCACTTGTCAAATTCAGGCACTCTACGCGGTCTTAGGGTATCCCATAGTCGTCACACCGCTTCAGTTTGATTTAATCGCCCGTTCTTATTCGTTTATCATGTGAGTGTTTGGTCGATATAAAAAGCTAAGCAAAATCTTTGGAAATCGCTTGTCGTCGTTGTGTTTACAAATTGTTTACATTTTCCAGGCGTTTTCGGGCGAAGCTCTTTTACTCTCGGTACCACCCTCCTGCACTTTTCCTGCTGCAAGCGAACGAGAATTGAAAAAATGCCATGCGTCTGCTTCTTCTTCAAATTACATTGGCGGCGTGTTTCAGCTGCACTTCTCGGTTGCCTTGTTTTTTGTTTGGCCTAATCGAACAGCTCCAATTCTGACCCACTTACTGCGGCGGGACTAGGACTCGAAATCTTCACTCCAACACTCCAACCTTCACGCACGCATTTAACGAACTGCAAAACTCACGTTCATGCGCTCGCCTCAGTTCCGACGCTGCCCTTCTGCTCACGCGTCGTTGTTCTTGTTGTTTGCGCCCCTGCTCGCCGAGGGTATCGGCATAGCCGACTGGGAGGCTTCTTTTTTGGAGGGTTTGAGCTCTGGCCACACTGATTTTTATGACCGTTATATTCAAGACTTGTGTTGCACACTTTGTATTTATAGGTTATTCTCATGATTATTATGATTATTTTAGTTTAAATTTAAAAAAACGTTGCTGTTCGTGGCGTGACTCAACAGGAAAGTATGACTAATTGGGAATTGCTTGATAATCACAATTGGACTTATTTTGATACGTCTCATTAAATAGAAAACGTGCCTGAGGAAATACTCGAGTTATGAGTACTATCCTACTTGAAATCGTATTGGATGGATTAAAAAAGCCTATTACTATAAAAGAAACTGATTTATTTCGCGGAGGCTTTCATACAATTATCTGAATCTCTTTCGAATTAAAGTGTAGCCCGCTTTTCAGCTAAATTTTTTAATAGTTCTTTTAAATATTTTGTTACTCCAGTGCAAAGTTCTTAAAAGAATAGAATTTCTGAAAATTGAAGACAAAGAAAATAAAAGAAATCCTTTGAAATGTTTTCAAAACAAATCCTAATCAATAAACTTTCATTTCCCTCTAGGGTATTTCAAAGTCGCTTAAGCCGGTCAAGCTCCGTCCATCCGGAGCGACCGGGAGAATCGTGTGCGAAGGAGAGAGCGAGTGAGAGTGCGTTACATTAATGGCGCATGTGGCGCGAAAATGCGGATGGAATCGCTTTGTTGTTGTTTTTGTAATGGGGACTGGCTTGATGCGGCTGTTGTTGTTGCTGTTGCCGCATACACCACCCTTAAGGAACTTGTTTTGCACTGACAGAAATTACAAGCCGCCCGTGGCTTGGAAAATGCGATTGCAACAGCCGTGGCCGTGCATAATTGGGAACTCGAAACTGCGGGCGGGGGCGCACACTGCGCACTGCGCACCGCGCAGGTAAAAGGCGCAGGTGCGCCGGAACGCAGATACAGGTAAAACTAAGTGGTTATCCTGAGGAAGAAACAAGTAATCATGCTGGCGTGATCGTCTATTTAAAACGTACAAGTGTATGAATGTATTGTAAGTGTAATGGTAATGTAATATGGTATGTATGGAAGTGTGTTTGCATGAAGGAAGGCAGGCCGGAATACTGATTACATGCTACGTATGTAGGCAGATCCACAGAGTTAGTCAGTCGCGTTCTTATAATACTGTAAGCTAGGCTTATAAAGTACATCTCCCCACATTCCCCCGCCGAAAATGGAGATCCGCATCGTCAGCCGAACTCCAGCTCCTCGATGAGCACGTTCTGCAGCTTCTGGCGCACGCGCAGCCGCCGACGGTTGTCCAATCTCTGCAAGAAGGGCATCAGGCTGAGCAGGAACATGCGATCCGCCTCGTCCTGCAGATCGCCACCCGTGGGATCCGTATTGGTGGCCGCATCCGTGCTGATGTACTTGAAGGGCAGATCGGAGGAGGGGGACTGCGAGTGGGAGAACACGTTGGCCTCCGGCTCGCTCTTCAAGCTGGAGCTGAGGCTGGTGTTGTTGGCCTTGGCCTTGGTCACAGCCTGCTCCAGTTCCTCGTCGTCGTCCAGCACCTCTATGGTGAATACCCCGGAACTGGCGGCCTCCGCCCGATGGCCACGTTCCTCCTCCAGGTTCTCCGAGGCAGCATCCTCGTCAAAGTCGTCGTCATCCTCCTCCTCCCCGTCATCCCCCTGATGCGGCTCCAGCTTGAACCTCTTGCTGTCCGGCGGCTGGCACTCACGATCCTCGAAGAACGAACTGATGTCCGAGAAGCTGGGCTGATGCAGCTCCGAGTCGTAGCTATGGCTAAGCTCGCAAATGGGCTCTGTGGCCACAATGGGCATTGAGTCATACTTGTCCGGCCCGAGTACATTGTTATTCTCCGACCAGTGTCCGGGTGGGTGCTTCTTGCTGCTGCTCCGCGTCTGCCGCATGATATTATCATGAACGGCCGGCTCCATGAACCGCATGTCGTTGTAGAAGCGCCACGACGAGGGCGTCTCATTGGACAGGTTATTGCGGATGTACACCTTGCGAAAGTTGTCCCTCAGGTGGCCCCACTTGATGCGGCAGATGTCGGCTGTAGAGAGGGGTAATGTCTTAAAAGGGGAGCAGTTAGAGAGGGAGATGGATAGTTACCTGGCAGATTGACATCCTGACCCACCTCGAACCAGACGGGCGTGATGTCGCTGCGCTTCTGGCCATTGGCATTGTTGCGCAGCCACAGCATCGGCCGTCGCGAGACGGCGGCAATCAGGCGCTTCACCGTCTCGATGGGCAGCTTGGCGGTGTTGGTGAACGCAAAGGAGGCGGAGGCAGAAGCCGAGGCAGAGGCAACGGAGGCCGCCGACGATGACGCATTGTAGGCCAGCTCCATGTCCAGATCCGAGTGGCCAATTTCCGATAGCTGAATTCCAATGCCCGTTCCAGTTCCAATTCCGATTCCGATTCCGATTTTCCCCGGCAAGCGACTCGCGCAGCTCAAGCGCTCAGGCAGCACTGAAAATACGAAAAATACGAAATACGGGCACCACGAAGTGTACGGCCCAACCAGCACAGCACAGCAACAACCAGTTTACGTGCCTTTTGGCGGTGCCGAGAGAGAATCGTGGAAAGAGCGGACGGAGGCGGTTGGCAGAAGCGGAGGAGACGGGACGAGGTGAAGGAGAGAGGTTTGGCTTGAGCAACAGGCTTTGCCACCGAACCGAACCGAAGACGATGAAGAAGCAGCAGGAGAAGAAGAAGAAGCAGCAGAAGCAGGCGAGGCGGCAGAACAACAACTGAAACTGCCTGGCAATATTATCCGGATGTGAAGCTTCCGCTGTGTCGTATTTGCGCTTTTTACGGTTGTTAACTTCGCCGTCGCTGTGGGCCCGCCGTAACGAATCCAATATGCTCTGCATCTGCGCCAGAAAGAGAGGTTATGCCAATGGCATATCTGGGGTCCAGCGACTTGAGCGGACATGTCGTTGACTCATGAGAAAAATCATTCCAGTGCCCTTTATGAATTGGGTACCCCAAAAGAGATCCTTTTACCAGCTGACCCTGCCGCTAGGGCTGGAAATTCATAGTGTAGCGTATAGAGCGCGGTGTAGCGTACTTTGTTTATTTTTATCAAAACTGGATTTTACTACGGTCGGCTGGCTGGGCTGCTTGGGAATGGAAATGGAGCTGGAGTGAACGTACAAAATTCACGCCACGCCAGTGGAGCCACGACTTACACACATACCAATGTATATTCGAGGGTGTGTGGGAACAAAAGCTCCAGCTGGAACGATCGTGAGCCTGGAGCCGAAGACTGTATCCGTTGTCTATATGTACCTATACATACGTACATATATACTTTGCACGTTTCGAGTTAAGTCTCCTCTTCTTGAGACTGAGAAAATGCAAGTGAAGCAGACACGACAATTGGCGACCGGGGTTATTTATCGGATCTGTAGCTTTGCGGTTGGGTTTCAGCTTGACATTTGATCCTCGCCGCAATTCGTATTCGCATTCTTACGCACACAGATGCATGCATGCATAGACACACACACGTGGGACGGACAGCCGGCCAGTAAGTGGGAATCCAACACCGTAATTGGCCATTTTCAAGAACGTCTTGCGAAGAAAACTAGGGAAAAAGATACAGGCATACGGACATACATACATATATACAAATTAACGTACGGGGACCGGTTCTTTGTTTTCAATCCGGTTAACTTATAAGGAATACGGGCGTTGTACATCGAAATTATCTTTGGTAAAGAATATGTATAGTGGAATCCTTGAGTAGTATTTCTAAACGAATTTAAGGTTTAAAATTCAGAATTTCTGTATAGGATTGCAAAAACATAATAATTAAAAATTTCTAAGCACGAATTTTCGTATCGTGAATGAAAGATCTATATGATATGACCTTTCTTTAAAAATCACACTTTTTAAAGAGAGTTGGGTGTAAAAAGATTTTAACAATTTGATTTATGTACACAAATTTAAAATCTTTTAAAAAATTAAATATATTTGATTTCAAGGATGAAAAAGGAAGGCCTGATGTTAATTTAATAATAACAAATCCAGTATGTATTTACATGTTTTTAACCAAATTCCTTAAATGTATGCATATATTATAAGTTATAACATATCTGGGAAACTCAATCATTGACTGAATATTTAAAACCGTTCGAAGTTGAAAAACACGATCGAAAGTTCACTTCACAGATATACATATTACATTTATTGACATTCAACGAAACTCAAGGATTGAGCGAAAATATATTGTATATATAAGCGATAAGTACTTGGCTCCGGAATCCACACGCACATGTAACAAATAGACGAATCTTACACTTAACAATAGGGAAATTCTTTACGGGGTATGAGAGATGTTGATTTAAGAATCTGGAATATATATGTTTAGACATATGGTATATACTACACGTACAGTATGCATATTTATAGTGAGTGGTAATGGTAATTAAGCGCCCTGCTAATACTTCGCCTGGCCGAACCGAATAGAAAGCGCCCGCGCTCGGTGATGATATTGATGATAGAGGTGTCGTCGTTTACACAGTGGCCAGATTGGGTTCCTCCTCGACGTTGGTATCCTCCTCTTCCAGGGGCACCGAAGCGGATGTGCCCCGCTTGCGACTTCCCCCAGGCGCACTTCCTGCCGCCTGACTGCCAGTCATAATGGAATAACTCTTGGAGCCGGGCTTTCGCGGACTGGCAGCGCAATCTTTCTCCAGGACGGACATGTCTCCGTTGCTGTGACCATTGCTGCTGTGCGGGGAGCAACTACCATTGCTGTTGGCGGTTCCGGTGAAAGTGCCAGTGCCAGCACCATTTCCATTCCCATTACCACTCCCATTACCAGCGCCCGCCTCGTTGATGAAGACGTCCATGTGATCGATGGTGTCATTTAAAGCAAAGCTCTGATCCCTGCGCTCGCTCTTCTTCCACAGGTAGTAGAACTGGACCAGCTCGCGCATGGTTCTGGTGCGCACCTGAAAGAGCGCAACGAGCCCACAGATTACACGCTAGGGCGATCGGCTGGCGAGAGACGGTCCTTTACCTGGTTCTGGCGTATCTGATAGAAGTCCTTGCCGAATCGCTGTATGCCCTCCTCGAACTTCAGGCACTCGTCCTCGGACCAGCTGCTCATGGTGTCGGTGAGGGGCAGGACGTTCATGCGCTTGCGGCGCAGAGCCTCCTTAAAATCGTAGCCGCACTGGACGAGCAGATGGAGTGCCTGTTCGTTGTCCTTGACCACCAGCTCCTGATCGCCGGCGGCACTGGAAGCTGACGGTGCCTTTGGCGGCGTGGCCGGAGTGGGAGCAGGAGCCGGTGCTTCAGCATTGGCACCTGTACCTGCAGCTTCTTCACCGGCCACAGCCTCTGCACCACCTTCTGGCGGAACTATTGACCGCGTTTCCTGGATCTTAGCCAAATATTCCTCCACCTCGCGTTCGCTGACTTGGCTGGGCTCCCAGATCAACTGATCCTCGTTCTCGTAGGGCAATATGTCACCATATTGCGAGAGACCCTCCGGAATCTCAGCCTGATAGTCGTGGCCCACCATGATGATCTTCCGGGCATCGTCTATCTCGGATTCGCTTTCCTCCTCCTCTTCAGCCTCCACTTCATCGAACAGCGTTTGCAGTGGAGTGACTATAAAAGGGTTACATAATATAAGTGTTAATTAGTTTCATTCGCCGATTAGTTTAAAACGTACATCTTTCGGTTTCCTCGCCGCCGGTGGGCGCCAAATCGGCGAAGGATTCATCTGGGTAAAGGTCCAGCAAGTGGGAGCGATGCTGCTTCTTGGAGCCTTCAGACGGTGGTGCTTCCTCTGTGTCCATGGACGACCCTTCTCCTGTTTCTAGGGGAGATGTCAACTTGTCCGGCAACTCCTTCGGTTCTAAACTGTCGTGTTTCTCCAGTTGCGAGGCGCTGCTCGAGGTGGAGGTGGATGTGTGAGCCATCTCCGTGTCCAGTTCCTGGTACTGGCGCTTGGTAGCCCGACGAGCTCGTCGGGAACTGCTGCCGGAGCGATTGGAGCTGCTGACTGCCGGCGAAGCAGCCGAGCCGCCATATTTGGCCATAAGCTCCTCGATGGGCATCTCGCTCTCCTCGCGCAGCGTGGCGATCTCGTCCTCGGCGCTGTGCGCCTCCATATCCGCCAGTGCCTCCTCCTCGTTCAGTGTGGCCTCGTCATCAAAGTCGTTGACCATCATGTCGATGGTGGGCTCAAAGGTGGTGTCGGCCACTGAGGAGCTCGGCGACATGGGCGGCTGGACGCTGGTGCTGGTGTTGTCCGAACTGGTGGCCGGCGACTTGCGGCGCTCCCGTTTGGTGGGCGTCACGGCCAGGTCGCTGTTGGCCAGGCTGATGCTGCCGGAGTCCGCCGACGCCTCGGAGGCGCTGTGCTGGGAGTGCTCCGACGATTTCCCGAACTCCATCATTTTCCTTTCCGTACACACACAATGTGGCAGCGGCCAGAGCGCCAAAATATCTGCAAATCTCTTGCGAAAATGCACTAAAAAATGGCACATCTGGGGTATTCCCTGCGGTAAGGGAATTCCCCGTATTGTCGCAATGGGTTCAATTCTGGTTATCTGGTTACCACAAATATATTTATTTTATTTCTTTATTTATATAAAGCTGACTTAAAGTTAAAAACTATAAGACATCTGGTAGTTAGCAGCACCACCTCCTAATAAAATATAAAATTACGTCTAGGAAGAAAATTGAATGTACTTCGACAAAACTGGTCAATACGTACATAATACACTTTTATTTTAAAGTTAGCGAATTTAGAAAGTCAACGAAGACTTTTAATAGTTAAAAATAGTAATCCAAATTTATATGCTCTTAATATTAAACGCATACTTCACGCAAAGATCCATGTCCACTTTTAACTCCGAGTCGTACGATGAAAACGTCCAGGTTATGATATCGTCAGTGAAACTCAAACCTCGGTGGCACAGGATCAGTCCTTTTCCAAGTATTGAACCAGCTTAACAGGTGAATGCTTCTTAGTAAGATTTCATTTGTATTGGTCGAGAGTAACTCACCCGCACAACCAGGAAGCTTTTCGCTTACTTGTTATTTGAGGCCAATCGAACGGTGGGCAGGCGGAGTACATCGCCCGAGTTGACTGGCTTTTCGCCGTAGTCCAGAAAATTCTTATTGCTGTACCCCTTATCCACTGCCCCCACCGAGGACTGGGCTTCCAGGCTTCCGGCCACCGACACTTGGATATTGATGGGCAGGAGTTGCGCAGGTAGAGTGGCGGGCGCAGATGGATCGTGTAGAAGGCGCTCAGCAGCGTAAACTTGTTGGTGCTCTCATTATAGACCTCCGTATTCGATCGTCGAGCGTTGATAATGAGCGACTCAAATGGCTTGGTCGGATCGCAGGGCAGCTGGTGCGAATAAGTCATGTCCGAGGGATTGGCAGCCCACGAAATGCCCTGCACGGATGTTCTGTAGCCGCGCATCGAGAAGTGAGCTCCTTGGAATTCGCGTAAATGGCGTGCAGTGGCACATGGAACACCTCGTGGGGACGAACACGGCCGACGAAAATATCCTCAAAGAGTCCGCCGTGGGCGCAGGATTCCGTCGATAGATGTTAACACCTGTCGTAAAGTGATTATGAACCTGGGAATGATGGGGAACCATGATGAACCATGCTAGTCAAGACTTCATTTATATTACTTACACTGACAACTCCGTGGATATTAATTTTTGTGGTGCCGTACTCCTGTTTCACTTCCGAAATAATGCCCCACGGCTCATGAGATGTGCTGCGCATCAGATTGAAGAAATTAAGATTAAGATTAATATCCCCAATCTGTCAAGAGAAAATAGTCAAGTGGGCCATACTTTACCAGGCACAATGTCCACCTAGGTGGCACCTACCGTCACATAGAGGGTATAGTCTTCAGAATCCTCCTCGGATAACGTGCTCAAGTCTTTGGTCTGCAGATATGCTTTTCAAGGGGGGATTGTGAATGGAACACCACTGGTGAGTAAGACTGCTATTAATAATGGGAATGATTCAAATATGTACCTTATTTATTGGCAATATAAAACTTACTATGGACACGGGTGGTGGACACGGCGGTGGTGGGTGCGGGATTAGCAAGGAAGTTGAAATTAGAGGAAGCCGCTGCATGGAGGCGGATGTGGATGTGTTGATGATTTGCGCTGTTTTTTCAAGTGTGAGGCTGAAAAATAAAAATGTTTTTAATAAAATGCGTAGAAAAATATATTTATTTTTAACCTGAGGGACCACTTTACACGATTTAACGTGTGTCGCCCTTCCCTGCCTGTTTAAAAAGTCTTCCACAGTTGGGGCACTTGTGTTGCTGCCAGGTCCTTGTGGAGTTCGCTGGCCGTGCACTTTGAGCACTTCATCCGGCTCCTCCCGACCAAACCCAATGATTTTTCGACAGTTTTGTTATTATTATTTGTGTTATTAATTGTGTCAATAGATATTATATTTGGATTTGCATTTTCACATTCATTCCCTATCGCACTCACATCCCATTCAAGTTCATCATTCACGCACTCAATCATTTCATACTCATTCACACACTCAATCATTTCATACTCATTCACATTTTCAATCACTTCCCATTCACGCGGAAGCTCACCATTCTCATTCGCACTCACTCTTTCATTCTCATTCCCCCATTCATTCTCATTCACGCATTCATTCTCATTCACACTATTATTGTGAAATTTTTTAATTTTCTTTTTGTTTTGGTTTTTATTAATTTTTACATATTTTCCCGGTGTTTTTTTTTCTTTTTGGTTTTTTTTTCTTATTTTCACATATTCTCCGGGTTTTTTTTTTCTTTTCGGATCGAGTTTTTTTGTTTTAATCACATTTTGTTGTTGTAAAACGTTCTTTATTGTTTTGGCTGCTTTCTTTTTCTTTTTAATCGTTTTTATCAGGTTGTCACAATGACTAATATTTAAAACAACCGAATTTTTGATTATTGTTAGCGGTCGCATCGCATTTCACTTTATTCTTTCTTTCTTTCTTTATTCCTTATTCCGCACAGTATTACTATTTACGAATAGTGTGCACGTATTTCAAATTTCAATTGGGAGATTAGGGCCTATTGCACGGTGCGATAGGCTTATAAGCACGGTTGCCAGATTTGGTTCTTTTTTATTCAAATTGGCAACCGCGCTTATAAGTTAATTTACTTACTTGAATGTTAGTATGTCTGCAATAGCACCATAATGAAATTCATTCGAGCTTTAAAGGTGCTTGGCGAAGAGGCAAAGCTGGCAGATCCTATATTGGCCCAGCGTTTTTCCCACCTCTCGATGATGTCATTGTTTATGAATAAGAAATTAAAAGTCTGCATGGCGTTATCCTCCTAAAATGTAGTCCATAGCCCGAATTTCCCGGCCTACGCTTTCTTTTTGAAAGACAGACTGATCAATTTCTTGTTTAAAGTTTTGAAGAGCGCTTTTGAACGTTGCTTTTTTTAACTGTTCGTTGCAAAACGTAATCGCTTATGTTGTCTTTTTCAAACAGCAAGTCCGCCATTTATCAATTAAATGCGGCACACTCAAACATTTAAGCAAATGATTGCTTGCGTTATCATCGCTTACTATTGCAAAAGTTCTAAACGAAACCTAAAAAACAATTTTTTTTAATAATTTTAATTCTAAATTGAATAATAATTTTTTACTTTTTTTTTATTTATTAAGTGATGTCATATTTTTATAATTGTAAATATTTTTTCTAAGTGTAGTTACACTTAATCAATAATAAAAAAGTCAAAAATTATTATTCAATTTAGAATTAAAATTATTAAAAAAAATGGTTTCTGTTAAATTGTTATTGTTAAATGATCTTTAAAAATAAAATCAAACACAAGACAACATAACTGGACTTTATTTTATTGAAAAACATTTTTGCAGATGTGCTTAAAAATAGGAATAAATGAGTTAATGTTTCCGAATGAGATAAATATTATAAATTTAACAAATACGAATGGTGTTTTTTCCCATGACAACAATGGCGCCTTCATCTTGAACCTCCTTCAGAGCATCCTCGAATTGCTCCCGTGTGATCATCTGAAGTAAATAATAATTTAAATAGTAATTGATAGATAAATAGAAATATGTTTTAACTCTTACAATTTGGGAACCCTCCTTGATATCGTTGAACAGTTTCTGATATGGAACTGTGAGAACCTTGCCCTTCTTCTTGAGGTTCTCCTTAATGGCTGCCACCAGGTCAGCGCGCTTTTTGCGAGCAGCAGTGGATAAACCGGTGGTTAGGATGCCCACATCGATCTTGCCGGACAGGGGATCGGTGGCCGACTGCTTAAGAGCCTCGCGATGGAGTCGCCAAGCCTCCTCCACGTCCAGCAATTCCACCTCGTTGCTGAGCCGAACCTTGGCGTGTGCCTCCGACAGCCGGATAAGACTCTCCAGCTGGCGTGGGTAGGCAGAGATTTGGCCACGGCCGGCGCCGACCTTCCGCATGTCGACGTAGGCCTGAATCAGTCGCTGTTGCGCCTCATCCGACAGCGTGGGCGACAGATGCTCGCGGGCATAGGCGATGTAGTCGCGCAGGACGCTCATGTCCTGAAAAAAGATGAAAAATGTTAGTACAAGAAAATAGAACCATCTCAATGCTACTTACAAACATCGTATCTTCCTCCTCGTGACGGGTCACATAGTACAGTGACACCAAATGGCTGGCCAGGCGCTTGTCGAAGATCTCATCCTGGGGATCCAGGACGAGGAAGATCAAATCGAAGCGGGAGAGCAATGTGTGCGGCAGCTGTACATTATCAATGATGTTCTTGCGCTTGTTCCACTGCGACTCAGCTGGATTGGCCGCTGCCAGGATGGAGGTCCTTGCGTTTAGCTGACATATGATTCCAGCCTTGGCAATACTTAGCGTCTGCTGCTCCATCACCTCGTGAAGCACGCTGCGGGTCGAGTCGTTCATCTTGTCGAACTCGTCGATGCAGCAGACACCATTGTCGGCCAAAACTAGGGCACCCCTAAAATAAAGCAAAGCATGGGGTAAAAATTTAACTTCATATTTAAATTCACACCTTTACACTTACGTTTGCAGGACCAGCTGGCGTGTCTCCGGATCCTTGGTCACATAGGCAGTCAAACCCACAGCCGAAGATCCGCGACCGGAGGTGTACTGTGACCTGGGCACCAGATTGTAGACGTACTGCAGCATCTGGGACTTGGATGTGCCCGGATCACCGCACAACAAAAGGTGAATTTCCGATCTGAAGTTCTGACGACCGAGTGTGGCATGCTTCTTCTTAGTGCCGCCAAAGAGCTGCAGCAAAATGCCTTTTTTGATGTCGTCGTTCTCGTAAATGGATGGCGCAATGGCCCTGGCCAGACGGTCGTAAATGTCCGGCTTCTTGGCCAACAACTGGAGCAGTTCAACGCGCTCTGGCGGGAAGATGTGATCCTTGCTAAAAGATATTCAATATGAGGAAATGCATCTATGGCAGGACTAAGGCCATCCAGTGCTTACCCCTCCTCCTCTTCGTAGAGTCGCTTGTTGTCCACCTTGCGGAAGTGAACCACGTCCACGTGGGTCTTGTACACGCTCTTCACCGAAGAACTGATGCCACCTGTTTTGAGAGGCGTGGCCCGGTAGATGCCGGTGACTGTCACCCGGTCACCTGGCTGAACTTTGTCCACCAAATCGTTGTGGGCATACAGCAGAACATTGTGCGGAGTCTGGCCTGCTGCCATATCATCCGGTGACTCCTGCAGCTTGACAAGTTGCTTGTCCGTGAACTCCGATCGGTTGTGGATCAAACGGAAGCAGTGGTTCGTGTTGCAGTTGGTGCACAGTGTGGGCTGGTTGATGCGACCGCGGTCCACCTCGACTGTGGTGCTGAAGGAGCATATGTTGCAGCTAAAGAAGGCCTCGCGCATCTCGGGAATGACGTTCGACGAGCGGATGACCATGCCGCTGATGCTGATCAGCTGGTCCATGTCCTCGGGATTCAAGGAGCGCATGTTGCGCGTCTTGTCCGCGTTGAAGGGGCGCACCTGAATCTGATGCTCCAGCAGAGCGGCCGGATATCGCTCAAAGAACATCTCGTTGATAGCCATGTCGAAACCGGGAATAACCTCCTGCGGATAGCAGATCAACTGGCGGTACAAGTCCCCATCGAAGGTCTTAAGATGGGCACAGTTGAGGTTCAGGTAGGGCTCCTCCAATGTGTGAATCTCCTCCAGCTTTTGCAGATACAGCGGCTGGTTGACATCGATATTCTCGGAGATCTCGTCCTGCTCGGCTCCTGGATCAATGAACCGCATTATGAAGGACTTGAACTTGGACTTGCACTGGCTGACAACCACATTGGTTCCCCAGACGACAAGTTGGGGTGCCTGTGAAGATTCGGAAACGGGATCGGTGGTCTCAGAGCCCTTCTCGGGAATGGGTTCCAGCTGTAAAAAGGGCGTCAGTGAGTTTAGATTACAATAATGAGCCTGCAGTATTAAACTTACCCCCGAGCCGCCGCCAATGGCCACCTGGCGAATGCGCTTGTCCGTCCGGATATCAGGACGTGCCCGCAAAGGAGTACCTCGTATTCCCGAGCGGGGCGTGCGAATGGAGCCCATTGAACTGGGCGTGCCGTAGTTGAGCGGCGAGCTGAGATCGATCTCGCTCATGTTGGCCCCCAATCCTCTGGCCGGACTGGTGGCCGGCAAGCTGATGTTCCCCGGCGACGTGGGCGGCAAACTGATGTTGTCCGAGGGTCGGGCACCAGCCCGGCCGGGACCCATGCGCATCGGCGTCTCCACATCCTGCGTAGCAATGCCTGTGGACAAAGAGACGCTTGCTGTGCAAAACAGAACACACTTTTTGGCAAGCCAACACAAAACTCACCTCGGGTGGGCGTGCGAGCTCCCTGTTTGGGCGTGGCAGCTCCCACACTGGGCGAACGAGCGGGACTTGACATTTCCTTTGAGCTGTATATATTTTTTAAATCTGTCCTGGACGAAAACTCGAGCTGTTGTGACCAAATTCAGACGATGCGGTGTCGCAGCAGCCCAAGTAGAAATTGGCGGGAAAATAACAATTGCAGTACTGGAAAACCACGATGGGTGAGTGGAGCAGTGTTGCAAAACTCGCCGCAGGGCATTGCGCGCCAAATGTTTAGGGGTTTCTCGGGGGTTTTGCTCGCGAAAATAAAGTTTGCCAACCATTAAATACGCATTTTAGCCAGACACTTTATGTCCTGCAATCCCCGCCAATGCAAATTAGGCAACGCTTTAAACCTGGCCCGAACTGCGGGCCCTTTGGCAACCCTGCCCTTTTTGGCAACAACAAAACATCAGTCAGTCGGTCGGTGACAGAGACGGAAGTTTGTTTGTTTTTCTCATTTTTGATTTGTGATCCGATCCTGAAATTATCAATGTCTTCGTAAATTTCCATAACTATTTTTAAGCATATTTGGATTGCAAATTTTAAGTACGCCAAACAGAGAGTCAACGAAAATGGTCTTTTAAAATCGGCTGCTAGGGCCTGGAAAAAAAGTGACTAAAACAGAAAAGGGAATAAAGCTAACGGGATTTATGAGCCCAACTCACACTCACGCGGAGTAGGAAGAAGGAGAGAAGAGGCCGGAGAGGGAAGAACGAGAGGAGCAGGAGGAGGAGCAAGTGGAACCATGTCGAGCGAGGAGATGCTATATGCGCAGGTATTACACAGTATATATTGATGCCCCACAAGTGCATCGTGGCAGATTGCGGCGGTGTCGGTGTCGTCTGCAAATGGTGCCAATATAAAATTGCACCCATAATGTGATTTTCAGTGTGTGCGTGCGTTTGTGTGGGCCATTCTCCAGGTCTTGGCCCTGATTTGTTCCCATGGCAGGTGATTAGACATTGATGACTGCATCGTAGCCCCCGAAAATGTTTGGCTATGAATCACAGAGCTGTCTTATCGACACGAGAATAGGTTGTGCGATAAGCTTCGTTGATAAGACACCCCACTGTGTGACGTTTCTGGCTGGGATTGGGGTTCGGGTTAAGTGCAGGTCATGGCTCCTACTAATCGTTTATATTTCTTTCGCAGGGCGCCAAGATCTGGGTGCCCCATGCGGAGCAGGTGTGGGAGAGTGCCACCTTGGAGGAGAGCTACCGCAAGGGCGCCGGCTTCCTGAAGATCTGCACCGAGTCCGGGAGGCTCAAGGAGGTCAAGCTAAAGGCCGATGGCAGCGACCTGCCCCCCCTGCGCAATCCGGCCATTCTGGTGGGACAGAACGACCTGACCACTCTGTCCTACCTGCATGAGCCGGGGGTGTTGCACAATCTGCGTGTCCGCTTCTGCGAGCGCCAGATTATCTACACCTACTGCGGCATTATCCTGGTGGCCATCAATCCGTACGCGGAGATGCCGCTCTACGGGCCGAGCATCATCCGGGCCTACCGGGGTCATGCCATGGGCGACCTGGAGCCGCACATCTTTGCCCTGGCGGAGGAGGCGTACACGAAACTGGAGCGCGAGAACTGCAATCTTAGCATCATCGTCAGCGGGGAGTCCGGTGCGGGCAAGACGGTGTCCGCCAAATACGCAATGAGATATTTCGCCGCCGTCGGAGGTTCCGAGTCGGAGACCCAGGTCGAGCGCAAGGTGCTGGCATCTTCGCCGATCATGGAGGCCTTTGGCAATGCCAAGACGACCCGGAATGACAACAGTTCCCGCTTTGGCAAGTTCACCAAGCTGCTGTTCCGGAACCAGATGGGCGTGATGTATCTGCAGGGGGCTACCATGCACACCTACCTACTGGAGAAGTCCCGGGTGGTGTATCAGGCGCAGGGGGAGCGCAACTACCACATATTCTACCAGCTGTGCGCGGCGCGGTCCAAGTATCCGGAATTGGTGCTGGGTAATTCCGGAAATCCTCTTTAGTTTTTTTTTTTTTACTTTAAAAACATGTTTTTTGTATATAACAGATCACCAGGACAAGTTCCAGTTCCTAAATATGGGTGGAGCTCCGGAAATAGAACGGGTCTCGGATGCAGACCAGTTCAACGAAACCGTGCAGGCCATGACCGTTTTGGGCTTTTCCATTCAGCAGATAGCGGACATCGTGAAGATCCTGGCAGGCATACTCCACTTGGGCAATATCCAAGTGTCCAAGAAGTTTAACGAGGGCAGCGAGGAAGAAGACACTGATTCCTGCGATATATTTGTAAGCTATACCCTTACCACATTGTTTGTCATTACATATTTATAATTTTATAATATATTAATAAAAATCTTCCTACACTTTAGCATAACGACATCCACCTGCAGATCACCGGCGATCTGCTGCGGGTGAGCGCCGAGGATCTGCGACGGTGGCTTTTGATGCGTAAGATAGAGTCGGTCAATGAATATGTGCTGATACCGAATAGCATTGAGGCGGCGCAGGCGGCTCGAGACGCCCTGGCCAAGCACATCTATGCGAAACTTTTCCAATACATCGTCGGTGTACTGAACAAGAGCCTCAACAACGGTAGCAAACAGTGCAGCTTCATTGGCGTCCTCGATATCTACGGCTTCGAAACGTTTGAGGTGAACTCGTTTGAACAGTTTTGCATAAACTATGCAAACGAGAAACTGCAGCAACAGTTCAACCAGCATGTCTTCAAGCTGGAGCAGGAGGAGTATCTCAAGGAGGGCATCACCTGGACGATGATTGACTTCTACGACAATCAGCCGTGCATTGATCTAATTGAATCTCGACTGGGAGTGCTGGACCTCCTCGACGAGGAGTGCCGAGTAAGACTGAAGGGACTTCGTTTTAATATCTTTTTTTTAATTGTCTGAATCTTAAGATGCCCAAGGGTTCGGACGAAAGCTGGGCTGGCAAGCTCATCGGTAAATGCAGTAAATTTCCGCACTTCGAGAAGCCACGCTTTGGCACCACAAGTAAGTGAATCTCCTATATTTTATTAGGTATACAACTAAAGCTTTATTTAAATAATTTGCAGGCTTCTTCATCAAACATTTCTCGGACACGGTCGAATATGACGTGAACGGATTCTTGGAAAAGAATCGTGACACTGTCTCCAAGGAGCTGACCCAAGTGCTTGGCGAGTCCAACATGTCCCTGGTCAAGCAGGTGATGACCCTCGAGGAAATCGACACTTTGAGCGTGGATTCCGCCAAATCATCCACTTTGGGCGGTCGTGTCGTGATCAGTGCTGGTCGCAAACAGGTTTGTAATTACCCCAATGCGGCGTGGAGCTCATGAATCGAACTGCTTTGTACACTTTGTCCATCTGTAATCTTTGTCTTATTGCTATTTGTATTTTCCATACGCTTGTCGTTCGCTCACCGCCGAATCCCTCGGAATGCCCAACAGCAGGGAAATGACACCCGACGAAGAGTTAGTTACCAACTTATTTGAATTTACAGCAAATGACTAACCCAAAAAAAAAGAAACCATATATGTTTAATTTTAATAGGCCTCCCTGTTAACAACGTTTTCATAATTTAACACTTGAGCATTAGTTTTAATATAACAATTCCAAATTAAATTGTTTTTATAAAATTTTAATTAGGTTTAAATCCAAAATTTACTGTGTGTTTGTTAATTTTTCCATATCGCCCTACTAATTCAGACTTTTTTCCTTTATAAGGTGGTACCATCCAAGCAGCATAGGAAAACTGTGGGATCGCAGTTCCAGGAGAGTCTAGCCTCGCTGATATCCACGCTACATGCTACAACTCCGCACTATGTGCGATGCATCAAGGTAAGGATTAACATTGAGAAATACCATTAGTCATAATCCTAAAAATGAGTTTTTTTGCGCAGCCCAACGATGACAAGATTGCCTTTAAATGGGAAACGGCCAAGATCATTCAGCAGCTGAGAGCCTGCGGTGTGCTGGAAACGGTGCGCATCTCTGCAGCGGGATTCCCCTCGAGATGGCTTTATCCTGACTTTTATATGCGCTACCAGTTGCTGGTCTACCGTTCCAAGCTCGACAAGAACGACATGAAGCAGTCGTGCCGCAACATTGTAATGAAGTGGATCCAGGACGAGGATAAGTATCGCTTCGGCAACACGCAAATCTTCTTCCGCGCCGGTCAAGTGGCCTTCCTTGAACAGGTGCGTGCAAATCTGCGCAAGAAGTACATCACCATAGTGCAGTCGGTGGTACGGCGATTTATCTACCGTCGTCGGTTCCTGCGTCTCCAAATGGTGATCAGTGGTATCCAGCGGCATGCACGCGGCTTCCTCGCCCGCCAGCGTGTCTGGAAGATGCGAGAGGCTCGGGCGGGGCTGATCCTGTCGAAGTACGCGCGAGGTTGGTTATGCCGTCGTCGTTATTTGCGCCTGCGCCACTCAATTTCCGGCATACAGACCTATGCTCGGGGTATGATGGCCCGTAGCAAGTTCCATGCGATGCGGGATCACTACCGTGCGGTTCAGATACAGCGCTTTGTTCGTGGAGCCCTGGCGCGGCGAGCTTACCAAAAGCGGCGGCGCAACATCATAATTTGCCAGGCGGCGATTCGGAGGTTTTTGGCCCGCCGCAAGTTCAAACGCATGAAGGCCGAGGCCAGAACCATCTCGCACATAGAGAACAAGTACATGGGGCTGGAAAACAAGATTATATCCATGCAGCAGCGCATCGATGAGCTGAACCGCGACAACAGTAACTTGAGGCACAAGACTAGCGAAATCAGCGTGTTGAAGTACGTATTTAAAGTTCAACAAGTTTTAATTCCTATGATGAAATGACCTTTTTTTTACAGAATGAAGCTTGAGCTAAAGAAGACGCTGGAGGGAGAATTCAAGAATGTGAAGGCCGCCTGTCAGGACAAAGACAGGCTGATCGAAGCACTCAACAAGCAGCTGGAGGCTGAGCGGGATGAAAAGATGCAGTTGCTTGAGGAGAACGGCCATGCGCAGGAGGAGTGGATCAGCCAGAAGCAGACGTGGCGCCTAGAAAACGAGGAGCTGCGCCGCCAGATTGACGAGATAATCGAGATGGCAAAGAACGCAGAGGTCAGCCAACGCAACCAGGAGGACAGGATGCTGGCCGAGATTGACAACAGAGAGCTGAACGAGGCCTACCAGCGAGCGATCAAGGACAAGGAGGTGATTGAGACCGAGAACTACACGCTGAAGGAGGAGCTTAGTCGCCTGACTGCTGGCAACTTCAGTTTGCACGGACGCAAGGCTAGTAACGCTTCCAGCCAAAACGAGGACGATGTGGGTTACGCCTCGGCGAAGAACACTCTGGATATCAATCGGCCGCCTGATCTGCTAAGCAAAAATTGTAAGACCACTAATTTAACAAAATGATGTGTGCAGCGAATAATTTTTAATCGCTTCGTTCAAGATTCGTACGACACCACAAGTATGGTCGTGAAGTTACGAGCCATTCTCGAGGAGGAGAAGCAGAAGCACAAGAGCCTGCAGGAGCAGTACATCAAGTTGGCCAGCCGCCACAAGCCCACCGAGGATTCGTTCCGGTAAGTATTTAGGGGCACCCTTACCAGAATACTGACCCTACTACGTGGACACGAGATCGAACGCGAGATCCGTGCAGCTTCCACGCACAACTAGACCAACTAAAACTTGAACCAAACTCCATTTGTCTACATCTATGTATTATTGCCGCACACTGCTCACCACTCACATAGCGTCTCCGAGCTTGAGGTAGAGAACGAGAAACTGCGCAGCGAATACGATCAGCTGCGAACGAGCATTAAACACGGTGTTGAGATCAACGAGCTCAATGGTAACCGCCCGCGCACGCCGTGCGACCCTCGGAGTTGTCCTACTGACCCACGTCCCTTTCTCCCTCCACCTCCCACTCTTTTCCATTGCAGCCCAACATGCCGCGCTGCAGGAAGAGGTCCGTAGGCGCCGCGAGGAGTGCATCCAGTTGAAAGCGGTCCTGCTGCAGCAGAGCCAGTCCATGAGATCCCTCGAACCGGAGAGTCTACAGTTGCGGGGCAACGACGTCAACGAGCTGATGGAGGCATTCCATTCCCAGAAGCTCATCAATCGGTTGGTGATCCGGACAAGAAGTCTATGCTAAACTAAAGGTTTATCTTTCTTCATTCGCAGTCAACTGGAGTCGGAGCTCAAGGCCATTACTGAGGAGCACAACAGCAAGCTCGTGGAGATGACAGGAGAGATCGAAAGGTTAAGCATAGAGAAGGATGAGCTGCAGAAGGTAATCTTCGAGAGCATCGACGAGTTCGAGGACGCCAATGTGGACACACTGAAACAGAACGATCGCTATCTGCGCCGTGAACTGCAGAAGGCTGTAGCCGAGTTCCTGCTCGTGCAGGAGGAACTGAAGCTTGCGCATGCCAAGCTAAAGGCTTATCGTCAGGACGGCGGACAGTTGGAGCACAAGCTGGAGGAGGAGATGAGCCGCAACAAGGCCAACGGCACGTCCAGCGACGTGGGCGCAAATGTGACCAAGCAAAAGTCTCAAAATCCGCAGGGTCTCATGAAGTTCCACAGTAGCGATTTAGATAAAATCCTGCAGCGGCTGCTGAGCGCCTTGACTCCACGCACAGTGGTTGGTCTTTTGCCTGGTTTCCCAGCCTATCTCATTTTTATGTGTATTCGGTGAGTTATTAAGGTGACACTGGAATGTGCTCTACCTCACTAATGGGATTTATTTTTCTTCAAAGTTATACCGATCTGACCAATGCCGACGATGATGTGCGCGAGTTGCTGAGTAAGTTCGTAATCCAGATCAAGAAAATGCATCGCACGCCACATCCGATTGAGAACCGTGTTATTTGGCTCGTCAACTCCATTACGTAAGTCGGTAAAAAATTCTAAAATTCAAGGGTTTAACAGTTGCTTTCTACATTAGACTGCTGAATCTTTTGAAGCAATACGGCGACGTGGAGGAGTACGTCAAGTTTAACTCTGAGAAGCAGAATCAGCAACAGCTGAAGAACTTTAATCTGTTTGAGTACCGTCGCGTAATCCTTGATCTTATTGTGAATCTGTACCAGGCGCTGATCATGCAGATTCAGGGTCTGTTGGACCCAAAAATAGTGCCAGCGATTCTCAACAACGATGAGATTCAGCGCGGACGGCAGGCGCACGGGATGCGTAGTCGGGCCACGTCGATTGGAGCATCCTCGTCGCCAGAGCATGGAGGTGGTCCGGCCTGGAAGCAACTGATCGGCCAGCTGGAGCATTTCTACAAACAGTTCCAGCACTTTGGCTTAGACAATTGCTATGCGGAGCAGATATTCCATCAACTACTCTACTTTATTTGCGCTGTGGCGCTTAATTGTCTGATGCTGAGGGGCGATATTTGCATGTGGGAGACGGGCATGATTATCCGCTATAATATCGGCTGCATTGAGGATTGGGTGCGCAGTAAAAAAATGGTAGGTCACGATTAATTCATTGCGAAATTTGTAGAATAACTTGTTTTTTGAAATTTCAGTCGAACGATGTGCTGGCACCGTTGGCGCCTCTGAATCAAGTATCCCAATTGCTGCAGTCCCGGAAGAGCGAGCAGGATGTTCAGACCATCGTCGATCTGTGTACATCACTGAGCACGGCACAGGTCCTCAAGGTGATGAAGTCCTATAAGCTTGATGACTACGAGAGTGAAATAACGAACGTATTTTTGGAAAAACTAACCAAGGAACTTAATGCCAGGCAAATGGTATGTTTAAGAATCTTTTTTAATACCCAATCCCCTAATAGTCTGATTTTATCTTGCAGCAAAAGAGCAACAGCGACGAATTTACCATCGACCAGAAGTTCATTCAGCCTTTCAAGGTGGTCTTCAGGTATAGCGACATCAAGCTGGAGGATATTGATCTGCCGTCACATCTTAACCTGGATGAGTTTCTCACAAAGATCTGAGCGTTATGTTGGTCGAGAAAGTTGCCATTTACGATGACATGACACACCGCTTTCTTTTTGTGTATTATACGAGTATAACTATTGTAGAAATTAATAATGTTCTTATATTTAGAAAATCTATTAGGTAATGAAACGATGCTTAGAGCAGTTTAGCCGAAATCCATGTAGTTCCTGTTTAGTTTAAATTACCCTCCCATTTGCATTGCATTTGTATCCATTTCGAGTATCCAACGGCACCCGTCCAAAGTTGCCAAGTTTAGTTTTTTGTTGTACGAACTATTTGTAGCAAAAGCAATGGAAGGTTAAGAACCAACCTTTAAATGTGAAACGCAATAAGAGTTAGACTCCGGACATAAAAGCATTCCATGCCTGAACCTTGTACCTTAGAACATAAATATATATATAAATATATACAATGAATGTACTTAACGAGGCCGATTTGTTGCCTTAAAGAAAAGCTTGTAACACCGAAACTACAGATGATAGACTAAGACTCATAGAGAACACCGAAGCATTGCTGTTGAGTTCCATCTATTTATGCATTCTCATTTTCTGTGTAGTTTGTAACTTGTTATTTGTGTTTCTCAGCCATGTCAAAAGACTATAAAAGAAAGATTAGCAAAACCTAAAATACGTTGGCATTTGTTTGAAACATTCTAAGCAATTTACCTAAACACATAAATATATATTAACAAATCAAGTACGCGCGTCTAATGATCATCAATATGAATTTTTACAAATATAATTGCGAGTCGTTAACAATCCACCAGCACTTTTGATAACTTGTTCTTCGGCAGGTCAAGGGAGGGCAGGCGCTGCGTGACCATTCCGGTGGCCACCGTGGCTCCGTTCTCGCGAATCGTGAAGGCTTGGCCCGGCGTCATGACCATTTTTCGCAAAAGAGTGACGCGCACCTGGCCATGCTCCCCCGGCATCAACATTGCCTCACTTGGAACTGGAATGGCATAAAGGGGATATAAACTATTTAAGTTATTAATAGCATATACCAACTTACCTATGTCGATACGTGCCGGAACATTCCACGTCTGGCTGAAGAGCTGCTGAATATATTTGGAGAGCATGGGCTTGACGCGACCGCCTTCGGCACGCGATAGCAGGTACATAGAGCCCTCAAAGTGATTGGAAATATCCTCAGAGCCCGTCGCACACAGCAGCATTCCCCGCTCCACGGCGGATATCTTGATGCCTCGCAGCAGGGCGCCCACATTCTCACCTGCTTGCGCCTGGGGGACGCTCTTCCGGAAGATCTGAATGTCGCTCACGCTAGTCTTCAGGTTCTGATTGAAGCCCAGCAGATCGGCATCGGCGTTCCGGGGAATAGTACCTCTTTTGATGGTGCCCACGACCACTGTTCCTCTTCCGGGCACCGTAAAAGCATTGTCAATGGGCAGGATAAATGGGGCTGCGATATCTCGCTGGGGCGTTGGTATGTAGGAATCGCACTGCTCCAATAGCTTCTCAATGGACGGAACGCCGAACTCTGACTTATCTTCACGAAGAGCCAGCAGGGCAGATCCACAAATTACGGGGCTGTTTACTCCATCGAAACCGAAATCGCTCAACATCTCTCGCATCTCGATTTCAACCAATTCCAGGACCTCTTGGTCCACCAAATCGGCCTTGTTTATGAAGACTATGATGCGCTGGATGCCCACTTGTTTGGCCAGCAGCAGGTGCTCGCGCGTCTGGGGCATCTGGCCATCGGTGGCGGCCACCACCATGATGGCACCATCCATTTGGGAGGCGCCCGAGATCATGTTCTGCGGTTCACAAGAGAAGTGTTGTTACATGGAATATAAGAGCTTAGAGCCTCGTTACCTTTATGTAGTCCGCATGACCCGGGCAGTCCGTGTGGGCGTAGGTGCGCTCCGTGGTGGCATATCCAATGTGGCAGGCATTTATGGTTATGCCGCGCGCCTTTTCCTCGGGCGCCCGATCGATCTGGTCGTAGGAAAGATACTCCGCCAGGCCCTTTTGGGACTGGATCCTGGTAATAGCGGCGGTCAGGGTGGTTTTGCCGTGATCCACGTGCCCAATGGTGCCCACATTGCAGTGCGGCAACTCGCGCAACCCGGTGACTGGATTTTTATCCGCACTGGTGGCCAACAGACGCGCCCCCTTCCAGAGGCTTTGCTTGCAGCCGGCGCTGACCAGTGCCTGGTTGATCCGGTGCAGGAACACTGCGTCACATTGACGCCACAACTTTGGAAGCAGTCCGCTCATCGCTCCCAAGAAGATCCTCAATCCGGGTGGAGAGTACGTAACACAGCACACGGCGCGGAAAACCAAAACAAGAACAGCTGTTCCGCCAGTGTTGCACAGCGCAAAAATCAGTGGACTGATAGGTTCTAAAATTTAGATCAGCCGGGTGAATTTGAATTTTATTTGACTTTTAAAAAAGCATATTAAACTATTGTAGAACTTGGGCCAGTCGAAGATATATAGGACTTAAGTACAAATTGCTGCACATTTTTAACAGAATACAAATCTTTTTTAAAGACCTGCATAAATTTAATATGTTTTTATAGTATGATTCGAAAGTTATGAATAGCGAACTAACTCTAGACTGACTTTAAAATTATTAACTGTCTCTACAAGAGCTACTCAATAGCGTTGATAAGGGCAATGGGACTTGTTGCTACCAAGGAATGGGCACCAATAGTGTTAAGGAGTCATATTCATGACCCGTTGTGATAAGACATTTGCTTAGTCCGAATTTCGAAAAAAATACATTCATAAAAAATGTTTTGTACGAAATAGGAGAAATACAGTTATAGGACGCATTTTTTAATGATACATTTACACCTCTCGTCGGCATGTTAAATTTAAAATAGTGATAAAACCTTGAAAACCTTACAAGTTTGCACAAACTCCTACGGTCTGAAATCACAGACAATTTTAATTTAATATATACATATATGCTTAAGTAATGATTACTTATGGACATTTAACATTTAATCTCTGCCGAACACAAATTTAAACAAAACGAGCAAGTACAGATTTAAGATTATGAGTCTATCGCATTATGCACTGTTTTTGCAGGTTTTATAGTATTTCCAGTCAATTTGTTGTTGGAAATCCATCTCCATAAATTTGGGGATTTTGCCATTGACAAGATCAGTTGTTCGCGAATGCTCGAAACCTTCTGGTGTTTTTTTCCGATTAGAATAGAATTTGAATTACAAAATTTGACAAAGTAATAGCCTCCCTATGGATTTATTACGGCGCTTCTGGTAAGCATTTACCTAGCTTATACAATTTAAGGGTTCCGTTACCCCAATTGTTTTTAATATCTTTCTACTTGCAGCTCCACTGCCTTAGCGGTACTCATTGTGCTGGCAGGCATCCGTGACTCCTGTGCTATATACAACGGAGAACTGGCTCTCCAAAATTGGTGTCAGTTTGGTCCACTGCTGAGTGTGAGAAATTTAACAAGCTCAGGTTGGCAGCAGGATTTTCAAACGGATGGTGGAAAAGAGCCACAGGATCTGGAATGGCTTCTTTCTGAGTGGAGCGGGGTACGTCTCTGCCTCTTCAAAACCCCAATATATTTTATTAATTTGGGCCTATTATCTTGCAGTGCGAAGCATGCGATCAGAAAACAGAGACTCGGACAGCTATTTGCGCTGATAAGAACGGGAAAGCGTTTCCGACAGAGCTCTGTCAGGTGGCCGTCCCAGAACTCTCTCGACCTTGCAACGCGCTAAAGGTTCAGACCAAGTGGTTCTCCTCGCAGTGGAGCAGTTGCTCCGCTACCTGTGGAAAGGGGATCCAGTCCCGCCTCGTTATCTGCCAGGAGCTCAACGGCGAGACGGTGACTCCTCAAAGCGACTACATGTGCGACCTGGCATCGATACCCGATTCCGAGCAGGAATGCTCCTCCGAGGACGGATGCTCCTCCACCGAAGGTTCTACTGAGGGCAGTGGTGAAATACAGCCACCAGTTTTCGACCAGTGTCATCAGCCCACCGATGCTGGTGAATGCGGAGACTGGGTCTTAAAGTGGAACTACAATGAGACGGAGGGGCGATGCAAGCAGTTCTACTATGGCGGCTGCGGCGGAAATGATAATCGATTTGAATCTGAGGAGGAATGCTCAGCTCGCTGCTCATCCGAACCTCAACCCGAACCTCAACCGGAACCTCATCCGGAACCTGAACTGTGTCATCAGATTGCCGATGCAGGTGCTTGCGGTCAATGGGTCTTAAAGTGGAACTACAATGAGACGGAGAGTCGATGCCAGCAATTCTACTATGGCGGCTGCGGCGGAAATGATAATCGATTTGAGTCTGAGGAGGAATGCTCTGCTCGCTGCTCATCCGAACCTCAACCCGAACCTCAACCGGAACCTCATCCGGAACCTGAACTGTGTCATCAGCAGGCCAACGCAGGAGAATGCGGTGATTGGGTCTTGAAGTGGAACTACAATCAGACGGAGGGGCGGTGCCAGCAATTCTACTATGGAGGCTGTGGCGGCAATGATAATCGCTTTGAATCTGAGGAGGAATGCTCTGCTCGCTGCTCATCCGAACCGGAACCCGAACCGGAGCAACCTAAACCAGAACCCAACACCTCCAAGTGCTTCCTGGCATCCAATTCGGGCAACTGTTCCGAAAACGAGGTCCGCTGGTACTACAACAGTCATCTGGGACTCTGCGACGAGTTCCTGTACACGGGATGTGGCGGCAATGCCAACAATTACGCTAGCGAGGAGGAGTGCCAGAGGGAATGCCATGACGTCCAGACCACCTGTGCACTGCCACCAGTCCAGGGTCGATGCAGTGAGAGCTACCAACGCTGGTTCTTCGATGAGCGCAGCGGAGGATGCCACGAGTTCGTGTACACCGGATGTCGCGGTAATCGCAACAATTTTATGTCCGAATGGGAGTGCCTGAGCTCCTGCCGAAGTCAAGGATCAGAAGAACTCGCAGAGCCACAACCTCCAGCACCGGTAAGAATATTATTTAAATCAAACCAAAAGAAATTCTTTTTTTGTTTTTTCACGTATTTTAAATTTTTTTACTGCAGCTCTACTCCAGGTGCGACGCGCCACCGGTGTTTGGAGACTGCGACAGACGCATTTCGGCCTGGTTCTACGACAAATCTTACAAGGTCTGCACGATATTCACCTACAGCGGATGCGGCGGAAACGGAAACCGTTTCGAGACGCGGGACCAGTGCGAGAGACAGTGCAAGACGGATTCACGATTGGGTAAGTCAGCTCTGGGCGGTTGGTTTGTAGAGGTCTGCTTGTAGAGAAATACATTTTGGGATGGAGGAAATAACATATCCTTGATCTTATTCACAGTTGATGTCCATGCCGCTTTGCATTTGGATTGGAAGAATAGCTACACAGCCGGTTCTACCATTTCCATGAGCTGCTCCGTTAAAGGGTATCCAGAGCCCGATGTGACCTGGGCCAAGGACGAAGTGCCTCTCTACTCCACTGGGCGTATTCAAATTACATGTGAGTGGTGCCCTTATGAGTATATCAAATATGAAACTTTCAAGAATGGCAGTTGATATTATCCAAAACTCATTTAGTTCTTCATTGTAATAGTGCAATAATGTAGGATCTTCCTATCTCTTCAATAGCCCAGCCCCACAGTCTGGTACTGAGGGATGTGACCCCCGATGATTCTGGTAACTATACCTGCTCAGCCACTAATGGAATCTACCAGGCTAGCGCCGAAGCCAATGTTTCCATTCCCTGTAAGTCATAACTAATTTAGTTATTTTCGATATTTTTTAATTTGTACGTTATTTTTTCAGCTTCTGTTCTGGTGTCTCCTGAGTGCACCGATATTCCATATTTCTCCAACTGTCATCTGGTCGTTCAGTACTTCAACTGCAACAACGAATACTTCAGAAATTCCTGCTGCCGATCTTGTACGTTGGCGGGCCAAATTAACGGCCACTTAGTTGATGATAATTCAATATATTCAATATATTAATTATATTAACAATCTAAAACGGGAAATAGAAAACAAATGTTTAAAGTACCAAAACATGGGTTTTTATAGAAACTTAAGTAGGTTGGGATAATGTTAAAAATTAATGTTTAAGAAACGCGAACAAATTCTTTTCGATGGACGGCCTTAAAATGTCGCATGACAGTACGAGTAGAATTAAAAAAAAACGTTATTTTCTAAGATGCAGAAGAAAATTTTACTAGAAAGTCGAAAAGTCCTTGGTATATGCGCTTTGGGAGCAAATTGTAATATGTGCTTTGGTCGCAAATTTTTATATGTGCTTTGGGCGCATATTTTAATATGCTCATTTTGTAACATGCTCATTTTTTAACATTTTGTAAGTGTGACCGCGTGGGCAAAGCCATAATTGAAAAGTCTTGAATTTCTGAAAATCTGTGGGTTTGATTTGCTTGAAATTAATTTACAAGTATTTTTATAATTATGCCCCTTTGAATGCGATACCGTGCAAGTTGGCACAACCCCTGTGAGAGCTGTGTTAATTAAGTGAAGTTTGCGTAGAAAATATATGGATATTTACATGGTTGATGTCATGGGTGCAAGGAGTCTCGCTGGCGCGGTTTTTGACCATTTAACCACCTCACTGTAAATCAATTTTCTTAAAAACTGTGGGTTTAATTTTCATGAAATTTTCACGAAACGTTCTTTGGACGGTCCCCAATCTGCCCATGTACCCTGCATGTTGGCACAACCTCTACTAGTGGAACCGCAGCCAAATTAATTGTTGGCCCCCTGTTTTGTATGGGGAAAAACTGAGGTTGGTTCACTGTTGGCCGTTTTTCTCAAAATCTGTGGGTTTGATTTCTATTAAACTTTCAGACAAGAAGCTTGAATTAACGCTTAATAGCCTGGTTTAGCGTGCAGATTGGCACAAACTCTGTGAGGGGAGCAGTTAACCAAATGGTGGATACCCGATTTCGCATCAAACATTGAAGGGATTCCCTAAACTGTTGAATTGCTGAATTGTTGAAAATTCAACAGAAAATTTCAGAAATTAAGGGAACGACACAAAATGGTTCTTGTAGAATTTTCAAACAGCTGTTATTTGTTGAAAAGTTTCACGGTTTTCATTGTTTCTTACTGACTAAAATTTTTAGCTAGGTAAGAAAAACTATTAATAGAATTGCTAATTTGATTTGAAAGTAAATAATGCGAACTTATAATAGTAAAATGTTGCAGAGTTGCCATGACTTTTAGTAAAATAAGGTGACAGCTCTGGTTTTCAACGATTCAACAAAATTTTTAACAGCCTCGAGGCTGTTGAATTGCTGAAATTTCTGAAAGTTGACTTTGTATGGAACAGCTGATTAACAGCTGACCAAAATTCAACAATTCAGCAATTCAATAGGTTAGGGAATCCCCTCATTTTTCGATTCGGCACCCAAATAGCGAGAAAATTTAAAAATAAAAATAGCTCCACCGCTCCACTTTTTGGTAACTCGTCGACGCTAATTTAACGTACATCAAAATTTTGAACAGCCTCGAGGTTGTTGAATTGCTGAAATTTCTGAAAGTTGACTTTGTATGTAACAGCTGACTTACAGCTAAACAAAATTCAACAATTCAACAACCCTGAATGTGTTGACTAGTGTAATCCCAGTGCAGGCGGAAGTGTGAGCAAGCCCGAAAAAATACACTAACGCCAATTGGGGGATTCTTGTACGAACCATTTTTCAGTGGAATTCGCAGACTTACGTGCGGATTTTGTGGGGCCAGTGGAAATTAAAGGTGACACACGGCAACTGGAGCACTGGGAACCCAGCAACAACGAAAGGCCGGCGCCCCAACGAGCGTATTACTCATCCGGAAGGCGACACCATCGATTTGCAGCTCGCAGAAGGGCAAACAAAAGTGCACACGCAGAGAGCAGCGCCCCTCCCCCTGCCCCAAAGCACACACACACAAGCAAACAAAAAGAAAACCCACACTCATACAGACGTCACGATGACTGCGCCGCGACGCCTGCGAAAAGAGTTGAGCGACTTGCAGAACAACACACTGAAGGCCTTCCGGGACATCAAGGCGGACGATGACAACCTGCTGCGCTGGACGGGATTGATTGTGCCGGACAATCCGCCGTACAACAAGGGCGCCTTCCGCATCGAGATCAACTTCCCGGCGGAGTATCCCTTCAAGCCGCCAAAGATCAACTTCAAGACGCGGATCTATCATCCGAACATCGACGAGAAGGGCCAGGTGTGCCTGCCTATCATCAGCACGGAGAACTGGAAGCCAGCCACCCGCACCGACCAGGTGGTCCAGGCGCTGGTGGACCTGATCAACGAACCCGAACCGGACCATCCGCTGCGCGCGGAGCTGGCCGAGGAGTTTCAAAAGGATCGCAAGAAGTTCGTGAAGAACGCCGAGGACTACACCAAGAAGCACAGCGAAAAGCGTCCGGCGGACTAGCGGGCAGGAGAAGGTGGACCACCAGCCCACAATCCATGTACGCCCTCGACCCCCCATTAGTCTTGTGATTTTTCAGTTAGTTATTTAATTTCCATTTTCGAACCCTCAAAATCTATCCTCAAAAAAACATGTAAGCGGATTTCCCCCGGCAGAGTACCTAGTTTTGTAAAAGTAGCACTGTAATTTTATGCAAGTGAGAAATACATGTTCGTTATGTTAAAACACAGCAGCTGGCTCTTGGATCGCGGAGACCTCCGAGTTCGATGCTGGGGCCAGTGGCATGGGAAAGGATTCCTCGCCCAGCATGCCGCGGAAACAGGATAGCAGCACGTTGTTGTTGTGCTGGATGAGGGCGCTGCTGAATTGGTTCTTCTGCAGCTCCTTAATCTCCAGCAGGCTGTGAATGGCCCCCGCTTGCTCATCCTTAAGGATTTCCAGCACTTGTTCTAAGTCTGTCCTATCCGTGGCTTTGAGTTTGCTCAACGTAAGGGTTTGCGATTGATTGCTATCAAAACTGCAGTCCTGGTAAATGGTCTCCATGAGAAACAGGAGCAGAGAAGCGGCATAGTGGGTGATGAACAGGAACTTGTGGAAGACAATGCTCTGGGGCTGCAGTTCTCTTACTGCTTCGAGGAGATCTATAAAAAAGCATCGCTGAGCGGAGTGGAAGCTTTGATTTTCGGAGGGTGGTATATAGTTAAGTGTCTTGTTTTCCAACTGGCACTTGGGAGCAGACTGCCAAACAGGATCGAGACCAAAAGTGTCCAGGATGCGAAGGCGCAGAAGGAGTATGGGCTCGGAGGCAAACAGGCTGCTTTGCAGGCTCTGGACAGGAGCTCCTCTCGAAACGTGAATATTCAAGGGCGTCACTCTATCCTTCACATATGAGTATGTTGTTTTACCGCTGGGGCACTTCTCCAGTTGGTTAAATTCCCGACGCAAGCAGTAAATCTGCTTTAGGAGATCACCGTGTTTCAAGTTCTCCCTTTCTGTGTATGATCCGCCGTAGACAGGCACCGAAAATCCGAGAGCCTTGCTAGTTGCCTCCTTGTTCACGATGCACAGACTGTCCTCCAAAGGTTTCACTTTATAGCGACTGTAGTAGGTGTTGGATACGAGTCCTCGCAGGTGGTGGAGGTGTCTCAGGTAATGGCGATCGTTAGACTCGTAAGCGTAGATGCTTCCGTCAATGGCATCCGTTTGGAGCTTCATGTACAGACGACAGGCAATCTCGTGCTGCATAAGAAAGTCCTGGGGGATCTGGGACCTGGCAAGCAGTGGCATCACCATTGTGTCATTCGGCTGAGCAAGCTTGGCTTTTATCTCCTCCAGCAAACGCGGCAAGCCGGGAGTGTCCTTCTGGTAGTTCACACAGATTACATAAACTTCAGAGTTTCCTCTTTTTGACGTTGCCGGCTTAAAGATGTGCACTTGCTCAAAGATGCAGTTGAGCGTGTAGAGCAGTGATACACTGCAGGCTTCGAAGAGGGTAAACATCTTCAGCAGGAAACTGCCTCCGCTTGAGAGCACCTTTAAGGCGCTGAGTACTTCGGCAAAAAACAGACGAACCACTATTTCCTCCTGACAATCGGGCTGAGCTGCACAATCGATGGATCCATCGGCAGTGACCAGATCTACATGCCCCTGAAATTCCTCCGCACAACGCTCCGCCAGGTGTTCAATATTGGAAACATCCAGTAGGTTGCCGGTGAGATCTTTGTGGAAGAGCCAGTTGTCCAGCGTGTGGAAGATGAACCTGTCATCGGAAATCATCTGATTTAAGGCATTGCCTTCGTAGTAAGGATTCAAGGTGGTCGACCGCCAGAGCCATTTAATCTGCAAAAAGAGTTTAGGCATTGAGTCCTTCGATTATAGGTTTTCTAGTCACCTCATCTTTTGGGTATGTGCTGTGCAGATAGTGGTTTAGGGATGCGATGAAGGCTCCAGGAGCCTCGCAAAGATGTACAGTGTTTACCACTGGTTTCTTGACCAATGGATAACGATGCAGGCACTCGAAGAACTTGCACCAGGCCACAGTTACAAACTCCGCTTTGGTATCGTTCTTCAGGCGCCAGGAAACTTCGCCAGACGGATCCCGCCGGTTGGTATGGGCACTCCACTCCTGGACCCCATAGTCATTTAGTTTGCTCTTGACCCCATTGAGTTGCTCCCGGAGTCCTTGCAGCGCCTCGAATTGGTAAAACTCACTGAAGAGAGCCTGATCCTGTGGAGGCAGCTGCCAGGACTCTTTTCCCCGTGGCTTCTGGTAGTGGAACTTCTTCTCAAAGAGCTGCTCCAATTCCGAGTGCCTTATGGATTCATAGTCCGCCTGGAAAGTGGTTATTTGGTAATATTTTTTTTCTGGGGACAATCTTAAACTCACCATTGGGTGCGGCTTTCCTTGGGAAGGCGGATGAAAGCTCATTCCGGCTCAATTTAAATAGCAATTGGCAAAAACAAAACGATCTCCGGCAAAATGGAGATGGGCAGAAGTGAACGCGATTCATCGCTAATTCATTATCGATATCAGCGGAGAACCGCGAATGCTATCGATTAGGGTATCAAATTTGAATAAATTTTGCTCCTTTACTTTGCAACTAAAGAAGATGTGCTAATAACATGATTCTTTGATTAAAGATTTAACAGGTATTGGGTAATATTTTCTATATATCCTCTTTTAACGTTATGATGCTGATATTCAAAGGTTAGAAGTTTTAAGACCGAGTTAGTTAAAAGATGCTGTTAAAATATTATATTCGGGATGCTACGAACCTGTACCGAATTTTAATCGAAATTCCAAAACGAAGTCAAAAATATTTCGGTATAAACCACTTTATTCAAAATCGGTTTTAGGATTTAAGTTTTTGGATACACCTTAACAGGTAAACTAACTAAAAAAACGTTGTACTTTCTTAGTGTTTCCTCCTGTAGAAAATAACTTCCTTTTCACCTTCGAAACCGATCACCGTCAAAGCATTTCCCGTAGAAATCCGACTGTGGGAACGTGTGCCTGAAATACCAAATGGCTTATTAAAATTAATTTCTTCGGTTCTATGGATTGTTATTTAGAAAGCGCAAAGGCAGGCGACAGATAAGGGGCCTTCAAACTACCTGGTTACGAAACTATTGGTCATCATCCGTTAGTGCTTCGATAGTGCATACTAATATTTAATTAAATTTAATTTTATTGATGCGGATGAGCCAAAGACGGAAGTGGGAGAAATTGTGGGGGAGACATGGTCGGTATCCTCAGATCCATATGAATTTCTATACTCCCAGTCGGAATGTGGTTATGTCTTGGGGGTTTCGGAATTTCAGTTTCGACCATCGTGTTCAATGGGCTTACTTAATACGTGCATGCTTTGCCGACTTTATGGCCATTTGGACGTGATTCGTGTGTATATGAATAATAATAACGATATTCAAATTATGAGTTTCCAAAGCTGACAGAAGGAAAGGATCGGATACCAATAATCCCGAGGGAGAGAGGAAGGGGCTTTGCTTCTGCCTGGTACTCACTGGTCGTGAGTAAAGTTCACCGCCTTTCTATATGAATATATATCCCCACATATAAATAGCAGTCCGGGCATATAGGTGTAAGTCCCCAGACCAGTATTTGTGCTGATATGTATATAGAAGAGACCGGCACGTGACTGTTTTGTATAATCGCGCATAAATATCTGTAATGTAATGCCTATAGATGGTTCACAGAAGCGCCGAGAGCGAACCAACGTTCTTTACCCGCTTCGAGGTAATCGTCCCGGGAAGATCTATGTTTTCCCTTGCACCTTCAATATCTTCTATATCTTTTCGAGCGGAAGTAGCAATCGCTGCGCATGCGCCGTGTTTGGCGTTTTGGCCATGGCCAATGCATTTTTGGGCCCCTCGGCCGCGGCCGACAAATTCCAATTCCGAAACTACAATGACAGCAGCAACGACAACGACTCGGACGTGGACACGGCTATTGTTGGCAACAAAATTTTATTTCATTTCATATTTTTCTCAAAAGGGAGTTCATTAATATTCCGGGCAGACGGCATTGCGCTAAAAAGCGGCTTAAGCGGTGTGCCAGGCCGTACCCCTCCCTCCCCTCCCTTCTTTTCCCATTGCCTACCTGTCGCCGCGTACAGGTAAGCCTGTACAGGTATCACCCCCACTCTGCGACGGTGTGCGTGAGCTGGCAACGGACCGCCATCCAATCCCCGTTTCTTCTCCATGTGTGAGTGTCAAATGCCAACTAATTGAAACTTCTTCAATTGCCGAGGTGTGGTGCTGAGCTCGCCGCTCGGCTTCGGAATCAGTTGCCAATTAGTCTCCACCGCTGACGGATTACACTTCCAATTCCAGTCCCATCCAGCAGGCCAGAGAACCAGCAGTCCAAGTCCACCAACATGAGCACACAAAACTTGTTAAGTGCTTTGCAAAACAACAAGCGTTTCATTGATAAAAGCCATTGACAACAAGCGAGTAATAGAAGACTATTTGTGATCCCAGTGAGAATATTTCGGTGTTTTGTGTGCGAACTCGGTTTTTTTGGAGTTATGTATATTTGTCAAGTCGATCGTATAGCCCGCATCTGTTGGTAAATTGGCAAGATGTCGGCATAGCTGACGTTGAAAAGCGAATTTTAGGAACGCTATGCTGCATCTAGTCAGTTGTTCAATGGAACAGTCATCAATATCGAAAATATAGACAGCATATAAATCCATAATGGATCGTATAAGATTGATATGATCATTGATCATAATCTAGAATATTTAAATTTTTTGAAAACACAAGGTTTGTACATGTAATGTATGTAAATGATATTATTTTTAAAATCTTTTGCTCATGACGTTTTAGATTATTACAGATGTGGTTCAAAAATAAAAAACTATTTGAAATGGAAAAAAGGAAATAAACAAACAATATGGCGGGAAAAGCATCAGATTTTTTAGAAAGAACCCAAAAAAACTGAATAAACACTCACAGGCAGCCCGATGGATAACTGAACTTTTCCTGAACCCTCTTATTAAAAATCAATACAATAAAAAACTACAAAACAAATTTCCCAAAATATGTAAAAATGGTTGGCATTAAGCCAATTGCTAATAAATACAGAATACATTAATACAAATTGGTTGTTTTGATCTTTTGTTGACTTTTCAGATTTTTAATTGTTCAATATAACAAATAAAACAAACAAATTCAAAAGGCGCCAAAATCGATGGTACATCGATAGGCAGAGCTGGAAATTGAAGTACGCCAATCGATACTATCGTCTTTCTCGGCAGCAGAACTCCCATCTCCAAACAGCTGTTTTGTTTAACAAAACACAATTCTTTGCCAATTGTTTACAAAAACACTCGAAAAGAGGCTAAACAAACAATTGGCAAGCAGTTGGAAGGCTGGCCAATCTCAGATTAAACTATTCCATAAGTGATGGATAGCCAGGTAAGTGGGCAGTTCGCTGGCCACGAGCAGTTACAGCTGGTTGAATGTGCGGCCGAAAGATAGTAACTACTACTACGTCGCCTGTGACTGTGGCAAAATTATCGCTTCACAGCAATTAGTCGTACTTATCAACGGCGCCCATTGTGATAAATCTAAATACGCGAGCAATACCGTGTCTCCAGTATTTGGGCATTGTCGCAGAGTGACGTAATTTCGCTGCGGGGGCGTTGTCTTGTTTTCCCTTTTCCGGCCAAGATAATACATATTCTGTGTCTTGCCACAGGCACCGATCGATGATCTGCTGCTGGACATTGTAGACAATGCTTGGCGCATGGAAGTTCTGCCCTTCGACCAGATTCTAGTGCCACGCGAAAAGCTACCCGATCCGGAGGCGGACGGCGGTGATTCACACCTGACGGTCAGTGAGCAGGTGAGAAATTCGTTGTGTTTCCCCAGTGAATCTCTTATTTAAATGGCTCGGCCCTCTCGCAGGAGCAAAAGTGGACTGATCTGGCGCTGGGCTCGCTGGCACCGGACGCAGCCCTCATCGATCAGCTCAACATCACCTCTATCTAACCAAGGACCGCGAGTCCACGGGCGAGCGCCACAGTCTCGCCCACCAGCCTGTTGGCCCCACAGGCTACCCAACTCCTAACACCCCGGCAACATGAGTAGCAACAACCAGAGCAACAGCTTGAACCACCAGCACCTGCACTCGCCCTCCAAACTAACAGAATTCGCCCGCAACTTCGAGGACAAGCCGGAGTCGCTCTTCGGCCGAGTGGTGAACAAGATCCAGAATGTCTACAACCAGAGCTACAATACGGTCAATGATATATCCAGCGCGAGCAGCAGCAGCAGTAGCAGCGCCTCATCGCAGCCCGTGCAAGTGGTGGGCAAGTCGCAGTTTTTCAGTGAGTCCCAGACGTCCATCGCTGAGGTCGCCGATGTAGAAACATCCAGCTTGAGTTCGGGTCGCCCGCAGCCACCCACAACGCTCAGCATAAGAACGCTCAGCGAGTCACGAAGCACGGGCACCTCCAGCAACACCGCCGCCGAGGATTCCGAGGCCAGCGAGCGCATCGAGGCGCTGCCCCTGCCAACCAGCGAAGCGAATCAGGGCCGCACTGTTTCCAATGTGCTGAAGCACATCAGCAATATTGTGGCTACAAAAAACAACAATGTAAGTGAAAGTTAAATTCCCATTATCGCTTTAATGCAATAGGCAAAAAATAAACCGGGGAGGAAATGATTCAATCTACCCACATGCCTATTATCAAATATGTATGTATGTTGACTCATTTTGTACTCTAAATATCTTATATTTTGGTTTTATAGATTTGTAATAATGAGAAACAAAATTAAAAATATTTCGTGATAAATTTCGTTTTAGGATCTGCGAAACTACAAGGACACGGAGCTGCAGCGCTTCTGGATGCCCGATTCGAAGGCCAAGGAGTGCTACGACTGCTCCCAGAAATTCTCTACCTTCCGGCGAAAGCACCACTGTCGGCTGTGCGGCCAGATTTTTTGCTCCAAGTGCTGCAATCAGGTTGTGCCCGGCATGATAATCCGCTGCGATGGCGACCTTAAGGTGTGCAATTACTGCTCCAAGATTGTGCTGACTTTCCTGAAGTCCTCTAGCTCTGAGATGGGTCAGGATCTGCAGGCCCTGCAGCAGCACCTAAGTAACAAACTAGAGGTTCAAGACAGTAGCACACCGCATGCGAAGCATCCGCAGCAGCAGAGGGCACCATTGTCGCGAAAGATGTCCGTAGGCTACCAGGAGGAGCGATTCAGTTCGCATCCAACTTACACCACACTCTCCATTGACGATCGAAAGAACATCCTGCAGCAGTCAAACTCCTTGATTACCCTGCACGAGGAGATGCAGCGCGACCTGCCTGCCCAGAACTGTGGCCAGCGTCTGATCGAGTTTCTCAACAGCAATAATAAATCGGCCAACGAGGTGCAGGCAGTGGCAATACTGAATGCCATGCTGGCCGCTGGTTTTCTAGAGCCAATCGTTCCCGATCCCGAGCAGATGGAGTTCGATCCAACGCTGCACTACAAGTTTTCCAAGAGCAGCAGCTCGGATACATCCCGTACGATGAGTCCGCAGTTTGAGGCGGCTCCGCATGCGGAGCCACAGCCGCCCAAATCAATGGATCAATCAGCCGAAGAAAAGGAAAAAGATCTGGAAAACGAATTGGAGAACGATCGCTGCTTCACCACGGCCACTTCGAAGCTTCTCGCATCCTACTGTGAGCACGAGGAGCAGCTGCTGGCACAAATGTTGCGTGCCCATGGCTTGGACCAGGAATGGGACAAGGTACTTCAGATGCTTTGTTCCACGGCAGCCAATCACTTCAAGCCGGAGCACTGTTGCAACGACTTAATGGACATCCGCAACTATGTGAACTTTAAGAAGGTGCCGGGTGGCAGACGCAAAGACTCGAAGATTGTTCATGGTGTGGCTTTCTCCAAGAACGTGGCTCACAAAGATATGGCCACGCATGTGCCCTTTCCTCGCATCCTGCTGCTGCAGTGCCCAATTGTTTACGAGCGTATCGAGGGCAAGTTTGTCACGATCGAGACAGTTCTTCTGCAGGAGAAGGAGTACTTGCGCAATGTCTGTGCTCGCATAATGAGCTTTACACCCAACGTTGTGCTCGTCCACAAGAATGTTGCGGGCATAGCCCAGGATCTTCTGAGATCCTTTGGAGTAACTCTCGTCTTGGATGTGAAACTTTCGGTGATGGAGCGTCTATCACGCACCCTGCAGTGCGATATTGTCAGTTCTATAGAGTCGAATATAACCATGCCCAAGCTGGGCGACTGCAATGATTTTTACATACGGAACTATAATGGAAAGACGCTGATGTTCTTCGAGAAGCTGACCAATCCTCGGGGATACACGTGTCTTTTGAGAGGAGGAAGCAATGCGGAACTCACCAGGGTCAAGCGCGTGGCATCGGCACTGCTTTTTGCACGCTACAATTGGCGCTTGGAGATGTCGTTCCTGCTGAACGAGTTCGCCCAACCGCTTAGCCCGAAGCCCTCGATATTCGACTCCAAGGAAACGAGTCCAAAAACTGAAACGGAGGAGGAGCTTCGAGCTAAGCGACCTGCTATTGTGGAACGTAAATCGGAGGATAAGATAACCACCATTGTCAGTGAGAATGTGTCAGATTTCACGGATCCCTTGCGTGCCACACAGGCCGAAGCCCTTTCAACCTCCCCTTGTGCTCCACCCGTAGTGGAGGCGCTGGCTGTGGAACCGCGATACGATAACAGATTCCGCACTGCACTTAGTTCGACTCTGCTCTCTGTCAGTCCCTTCCTGACGTTTCCACTTCCTTATTTGGAAACGGAGCAGGGAAGGAAATGCAAGCTGCGCAAGCTCTTTCCCGCCGAGCTGTACTTTTCCAAACAGTGGTCGCGGACGGGATTGGAGAGGCCGGATAGCATGGGAGACAGCGACGCGAGATCAGAGCCAGGAAATAAGGAAAACCAGCAGATGCAACTGCTTCCGGCTCATGATTTTGTACAGATGAAGATCACGGCGCCGGCCAGCAGTCGAGACATTCAGTCTAAGCTGGCCGAATTCCGATCCTTTGGCGGTCGCTTACCCAAGGGCAAGGCTCCTAGTAAGCACAAAATACTATCCCTCTACAAATCCATTTCATTATCACTCATTTATTCCGCAGTGCTCCGGCCGAAGAAAAAGAACGTAGAGGTTATTCAGCGCCCTCAGAAGGTGAGCGAGGAACAGCTGTACAAGGATGCACTGGATCCGCAGAACCACCAGCGACTACCTGTGCTCTTCTGCAGCTTCCACTACAATCCCAAGGGCGTTTCCTCCTTCTGCAAGATGCCCATGCTGCTGGACATGAAGTTTTACGGGCAATATGACATCATGCTGGAGCAGTTCCTTCAGCGTTACTGCTGTCTCTTTAACTCGATGTGCCCGTCGTGCAATCTGCCGATGCTGGGTCATGTGCGCCGCTACGTCCACTCGCTGGGATGCGTCCATGTTTACCTAACCGAGGATTTAACCCGTTCCGACCCGAAGCGTATATACTTTACATCCTGGTGTAGCATATGCAATGCCACAACGCCTACGATTCCGCTAGCCGATTCCGCAAAGTGTCTTTCGCTAGCCAAGTACCTGGAGATGCGTTTCCATGGCCACGCCTACAGGCGACGAACTCCTCCCGCCGACGCAGAACAGAGTGGCAGCCCATGCGAGCACTCTTTGCATCGTGATTATGTACACCACTTTAGCTTCCGCGGAGTAGGCGCCAAATTCCAGTATACACCTGTCGAAGTTTGGGAAACGGATCTGCCTTCGTTAACTTTGCATCTGGATCTGCCGCCACCCTTTCCCAGCTCGCAAGCCCAGGAAGAGATCAAGAACTTCTCGGTGAGAGGTCATGAGGTGTACAACAGGATTCACGAGCGAATCGCTGACCTCGCCACCGAGGAGGAGAACTCGCCGCTGGTGCAGCAACTGAAGACAATGCTTACCCACGACCAGTTTATATTCAAGCAAAAGATCGAGATCGTACACACATTGCTCACGGATAACCGAGCCACTGCTTATGACACCAGTGATGCCATGGCCATGGCGCGGAGAGCTCTGGCAGAGAGCATTGAGCTGTGGGGCCCGCGGCTACAGGAGATCGAGAAGCTGACCGCCAAGCAGGCGCATCACATCGACTCTGGAACCATCTGCACGGAGGAACTAAGGCCAGATCTTGTTCAGTCTGCGGATTCTTCGAAAGACAGTGAAACCTTGGAGTGTCCAAGCGAGGACACTGAAGTTAACGCATCGATCAGCCAATCAGTTGTGGAGAAGAAATTCTCTATTGACCAGCTGCTAGCCTCTACCGTGAATGTCTACTCGGACAAGAAGTCCATCAGACAGATTCTCACCCAGCTGCTGCCCTCGGCGAATCAGACGAATCCGCTGCAGTCACCTTTTCCCGCGCAGGATCATCTGACGCTTCCAATGGGCTGTATTCCCATTCATGTTAGAGAAACCGATCTGAGTTCCGTGATTGCTTACAGTTTGACCTCGACGGAGTATCAGAAGGCAGTAGACGAGGCGAAGGCCAACTCCAGTGCGGCCTCTTCCTCTGCTGCCCATTCAAGTCCGCAGTTAAAGCGAAAGATTCCACTGGCGGAGAGCATAAGCGATGCCGAGGACAGTCCCAGTCTTTCGCGCACTTCAAGCAATACCAGTGCCGCTCCCAATGCGTCCGTTCCTCCTCCAGCAGCCGTGGCTTCTGAGACCGAGGAAAAAAGCAAGGAGCGCCCAAGCACAAAGCAGCCCCCGAGTCCACATATCACTCTGGCATTCCAGGACCAGAGCTGCCTTTTCCAGTGTAAGATCTACTTTGCCCGCGAGTTTGATGCAATGCGGTCCAAAAGCTTGAAGCCGCCGAAGCTGGACAAATCGCTTTATCGCCGGCTAGAGAAGAGCAAGATGCGCGAGGAGCTGAGAATCTCACAGAGTCGCACCGGTTCAGAAATGGAGCTGGTGCGCAAGCCCAGCGACGTTGGAGGGCCTCGTAATATTGACGAGGAAACGAATCTGGAAGAGGACGCCAGGATCGCTTTGGCGCGAAGCCTTTGCAAAAGTGTCCAATGGGAGGCGAGGGGCGGTAAATCAGGATCCCGCTTCTGCAAGACGCTTGGTACGTTTTCCCATTAACTAAATATTTATTATAATATGTAACAACTTTTATTATCACCAGATGATCGGTTTGTGCTCAAGGAGATGAACTCAAAGGACATGACCATCTTTGAGCCATTTGCTCCCAAGTATTTCGAGTATATCGACAGGTGCCAGCAGCAACAGCTGCCAACATTGCTGGCCAAGATATTTGGCGTTTTTAAAGTCAGCGTTAAGAAAAAGGAGTACGTCTTAGTTAGTTATGTACTGCTATTATATTACTAACCTTAAACTCTTTCTGAACTTTAGTTCCTTCGTGGAGCGTTCGGTGATGGTCATGGAGAATCTGTTTTACGGCTGCGAAATTGAAAACAAATTTGATCTTAAGGGCTCGGAGAGAAACCGGTTGGTGGATCCGAGCAACCAGCAAGGCGAAATTGTCCTGCTGGATGAGAATCTGGTTCAGAGTGAGTTTCATTTAATCACAATCCTTTAACAATTCGAAAATTAATATGAATTTGTCTTACAGTGTCCTGGTCAAAGCCTTTGTATGTGTTGTCGCATAGTAAAACAGTCCTTAGAGATGCCATCCAGCGGGATTCCTCCTTCCTGGAGAGAAATCTCGTCATGGACTACTCACTGCTGGTGGGTTTGGACAAGAAAAACAGCGTTCTCGTTCTGGGTATTATAGGTAAGCAATACAGCTAGATAAACTGATTGAGATGCCGTAACGTGTTTTTATTATAGATTATATTCGCACCTTCACGCTGGATAAAAAAGTGGAGTCCATTATCAAGGGATCAGGCATCCTGGGCGGCAAGGGCAAGGATCCCACGGTGGTCAATCCGGAACGCTACAAGCAGCGCTTCATCGACGCCATGGATCGCTATTTCCTCACAGTTCCGGATCGGTGGGAGGGCCTCTCCAAGGTCTGATCCCCCATCCACAGCCCATCCACACACAAAGTGCACACATTGGTTAACATAACATAGCAATAGACGCAATAAAGTAGACGCCAATCCCACTCAATCCGATTCAAACAACACTCTGTCAGCCAACATTTCCGACGCCACAGGCGAATTGATTTGCCCTTGACCCGCATCCGCATCCGCTCATTCGCACCCCGGAAGCCACCGCTGCTCATGACAATTGAAAGCCATGTACTCCGGAGCTGCGTGCCAGCCGAAAAGGAAATTATTATCATGATGGAGACCGCGTCGCGAAATGAAATCGTTAAGAGGCGAGTAAATCAGGCAAATGGGCTCGTTTGAGCCTCATAAGCATGGTTTCATTATCGAGGCGTCAAAATGTTGCGAACTGGGTTAAGGAACTCAACTCTGACAGCTGCAGCGGGTGGCCGAAATCGGAAATCAAAACACCATTTTCATATTCAAATCAACTGCAGCTGGCAACTTTTGATTTCAGTGGAGGAGCAAGAGGAGGAGTAGCAGGCCATAAACTACACGATTGCATGCAGCAGCACTTAGGGTACAGCCCAAAAAAGAAATGAAATCCCCACACTAAGCCCTCTTTTGTTGTAATACCCCAGTGACACCTCAAGTCAGTCGCCGTGGGAAAAAGTTGGAAAAGCAGAAGCGCAGTGGAGTTGGAAACAGAGGTGGAAAAGTCGGAAAGTTGGCGTGCGAAAAGTGGCTAACTTCTTGGTGGCGCACATTGCCACCGTTCAGTTGGGATTTACGATCTGAGCGGTCAAGTTGTGGTGCGGCGAGCTGCGCTTGAATGGCGCCATTTGCGGTTCGGTGGGTTCGGAGGCGCTGGCCAAGTGGTCAGCCACTGGCCAAGGGTGTGCCCGACATGAGTGCCTCAAGTTTTTTCCGCAAAGTGCAGACTCATTAAATGTTTAATTAAAGTGCAGCCCCCGAAAACAGGAAACCAACTATGGCGATTGCCTACGACTGGAAGACCAACGATGTGTAAGGAGCGGGACTAGCTCCCTACTATCCTAGATCTAACATTTAGTATTCTAGTTGAAGTTTTCAACAGGCGGTAGAAAACTGACCTTATTTACCTTTTGCTAAAGAGGTTTCATGTGTATTCTTATGATAGTCTAAGGGGTCTCACTTCTTATCCCACTTTTTACCAGGTAGTTAAGCTGACCCCATTTCTTCATTAAAGTTCTTTCTAAGAAGTAAAACCTTAGCTTAATGGAAACAAAGTAAAAGAAAGTGAACTTAGTCCTATGACTGAATAAAAATCCTAAGTTGGAATTGTAGGTACCAGGATTTACTAAAGTCCAATGTTAACTAGAAACTGTTTGTTTCTCCACTAATTTAAAGTGAGTGATGTCCGACCTAATCGAAATCCCGCTTGCGGTTGACCTTGTCTTGTTTTTTATTGCTCTTAACATAATGGTGCATTCTGGTTTATTGCATTACGTATACGCCCTGTGGCGTGACTAGGCTGTGTAACAGCAATTAAATCGTCATAAATCTGCAACTGTAATTATGCGAGTGTCCAGGTATCGCAGGGGCCCTAGACTGATTAGCATATTTAAATGGGTTGCGTTACGCTGGCCCGCTTTAAAAATAGCCAAAGGTCATTTGGCATTGTCAAGATTAGTCGTTCCCTTTCGCTGGACTTTCGCTCCGAAGTTCCTAAGTCTTAGGGGCGACTGCTGTGGGTCGAAAGTTGGGCCGAAATTGGGTCAGACTTTGGGGCCTGCCTAGTTACGTGGCAGCCCTTTTATGTTCCTGTCTGTTTCCGTTTCTGACTCCGATTCAGCCAGCGAATCACGCACGCTCCCCCGCATCATGCATCATGCAAAGAAATTTGGATTACGGATAATACAACATTTTGGCAGCCATCAATTATGGCCATTAGGCTGGCACATTTTCCCGCACGTGAGAACTTTTCACCCATAACGAACGAATGCTTTAAATTGCGATGTGTGTGCAACAGGTGTTTGTGGTCACATTTAGCCCGGTTCCGTCCCGGGTAGTAAAAGAAAGGTGCAATTTGCATGCGCCCAGGTTCACCTTTGACTGGCAATCCTTGTGCATTTTTAATAGCTTCCCCAGCTGGGCGACGAGTCCTTGGCAATGCCTCAACAAAAAACTCATTTCCGGATATGGATTACCAAGGACCTCAGTCGGAGTGGCGCGGGCGTTGTCAGGACTAACAAAAGTCGGGAATTTACTGAGCTATTGATTGGCATTGATTGGAGTGAGCAAGGTATCACATATGAACAGGGGCGTTTTGACAAAAAACGGGGTTACGGAATTTTTTAAATTTCATTTTAAAAATTGTCAAAAAAATGTATTTTCAAATTTTAGTTAAACATATTTGTTTTTAATTACTCAATAAAATGTAGTATTTTTTAAAGAAGAATTGCCAAGTATTTCGTGTATACATTTCCAAATAATTCATATGTTTAGATGCTTTGTGAAAATAGAGATCGAAGTTAGTATTTTGAGTTATTTGGGACAATTATAATATTTTAAACATATTTATATTTGGCACTCTAAGTATGAAGTTTTTAACGAGTTTTGAACAACGAAGATTTGCCATTCAATAATCTTAATATATATAATATATATAAATAAACTTAAATTAATGGACTAGATTTTTGCGAAGCCCCCCCCATAAACCTCAGATCGACCCTGTCTGTGGCCGCCGGCGTCTCCCTTCGAATCCAATAGACAATTTTCTAATTTGCAGCAATTTTATCCCTTTTCCCATTCATTAGTTTGTTTACAGAGGTTTGTGAGTGTGCCTAGCAACTTGGCGGTAGAGCACGCCATGGGCTAGAAATGGAAGTGGAAGTGGATGTGGAGAAATGCCTTCACTAGCTGCCCTTTTGTCCCGCCGATCCGAGACTTTTCCATTGCAATTGCAAGAGGGCGGAGGGAGATGGAGGAATTTGTGCCCCCGTTATTAAGGGACCTACCTGTTATTTGGTTGTGGTGGCGACCACCAGCGATACCCGTAGCTTTTCCGCTCAGTTTGCAGCCAAAGACAAGTCGAATCGGATGTTCCTCTTTTTCGCATAGGAGATCCTAACCAGATTCGTATCACTCCGCAGCTTTGATGCCGACTTTGGCTGGAATCGATCCTTCTCCGAGCCGGATCTCACAGCCAACCAGAAGCAAGGCGATCTCAGCCGGTTCGCCATCAAGCATCCGCACGAGTACATAGCCGTCGATGACCTCAAGTACTTCCGCCGCCGCCAGCCCGTCCATCTGCACACCCGGAGCAACGTGTGCCTCTACAGCGGCGATGAGCCAGTGCCCAGCTTCGGCTCCCTGAAGTCCGAGTACCGCAAGCACTTCCGTGGGCACGGCACCCAGTCCCGACCCAGATCCCTTCTAAGACGCGCGACATCGCTGCGACTGGAGGGATTCATGCAGCTGCTGTCGGAGCACCAGGAGAAATACCACTGGTACACGCCCGAGGACCTGCGATTGTGAGTATTACTGAAGCCAGTGGACAATTGAATATTGATAATTATAATGAGTTCCCCCTCAATTAGTATTCAGATAAGTTCTATATTCAGGGGTGTCACAGAAACCGGCGACGGATTTGGGGACGGTTGGTTTGGAAACCAACCCATTAAAACCGTAGGTGTCACAGAATCTGTAGAGTTTTCTAGGAGTTTCGGAGTAAATTAGCTCTGATTTTAGGAACATTGCCTCAAAGCCTACTATTCGGTTGGTTTGAAATCGTGTACCCGATTTTCAAACGGTTTCTGTGACATCGAGATTTGCTTTTAGGGGGAAATTTGGTTGGGAGAGATTTCTGTGACACCCCCGATTAACTCAGTTTTTCATAGCCCTTCAGTTGACCTTCAGGTTTTGAAAATCGTTAATCCAATAAATATAATAGAATAGTTTTTAAATAAATTTTAATTAGAATTTAAAGAAAATATTTTTGAATGCTTATTTACGAATCATAATATTTTATGATATTATGATATTTTATACCGTTAAACTGTATAGACTATTAAATTGTTAAAAACTCAACAGAAAATTATTATTATTAAGTATTCAAGAATTGTATTTCTGTTATGATTTTAGTTTTTGTGATTGCTGTAATTGCAAGCCCCAAGAAATGGGATCGAAGTTGAAAACTAATTATCTTGAATTCCAGCAAATTGGTCAGTAATTGAATAAGGACTAATCAAAAATGTATTGATTCCCCCTCCACAGCTCCCGCACGTTTCCCGTTCGCAATCCGGAGAACCTGCAGTTGGGTGAGGGAAGCGGTGCCACCGACACCGATGGCATGAAGAACTCCTCGTACCTCATGCTGGATCCCAGCACCAAGATACTGCCACGCGAGGTGTTCCTCGACGAGTCCGAGGTGGCGGCGACGAGGCACCAACAACCGAATGGCAAACTGGCGGCGGACAAGTTCCGACGCGATGTGGCCGCCCAGGAGCAGCAGCGGTGCCACCTGCAAATGCGGGCCCAGGCTGTGGACCGGGAGCAGCAGGGCCAGGTGCCGGAGCCGTCGGAGTACCGCCGCCAGTTCGTCCAGCAGTTCCCCGAGAAGGCGCACTCCATTCCCCAGATGAGCAGCATCAAGATCCAGGGCGAGTTCGTGGCCGTGCCGGAGTACAGGGACAGCTTTCGGATGTACGCCAACTACTCGAAGAGCGCCCCCATCAAGAAGGACGACAACCTGCGCGTATCCGGCTCCGAGGCCTCCGCCTCCACCTTCGGAGCCTCCGGTGCCGAGGTGCCGGAGTACCGCGACAAATTCATCGACCCACCCAAGCACGTGGCCAAAGAGAAGTCCCTCAAGACAGACGATCACCTGCGTCCGCGCGGGGAGTTCACCAAAGAGATTCCCGAATACCACGAGAGCTTCCGAGACCCGCAGATCACCGAGATGCCGGAGCGGGGCAAGCCGCGGGAGCCGTTCCTCCGCCTGCGCGGCAAGATCGAGTTTAATCCGGAGTACAGGAATAACTACCAGGACTTTCCGCGTTCGCGTCCCATCGTCCAAAAGCCCACGTCCTGCTTCCGGCTGCCCACCTCGGGCGTCCAGCACGCCCCCTCCGTCCATCATCAGCCGGATGAGGATCTGGAAACTCCTGTTTTAGTTACAGTTCCTCCGTCGGAGGTAACGGCCACGCCGGAATATCGACGGGCGCAGTACAACTATCAACTGCGCGAGCGTCCCAGGGACTTGGAAGGAGTTCCCGCTGGTCTGCCGGGAAATCTCCGCAAGAGCTCCGATTCCTCACTGGAGGCGCGACAGCCGCAGGTGCAGGCACCCCACAAACGGAGGACATCGCGACAGAGGCAGATTAAGGAGCCGGCCGAGCAGCCGATGGCCGCCAGGTTTGAGGATGTGGGCGGCAATGTGGCCAAGAAACCGGCCAGATACGGCCGACGAGCATCTGTACTCCAGAACGCGGCCAGTTGCCGTGAGAACTCGTCGATCATCGAGGGAAATCCCAAGTACGCCGTGGGATGTCGACGGGCAGCCAAGCAACCACCTGGAGGTCAAACGCAACCCGGAGCCTTCGTGGTGCTCGACGAGCCTGGCAAACCTTCCAATTGGATGAAGAAGACCTGGTACGACTCCTAGGTCAACCCATCTACACCTAAACGCTAGTATTCTGTTTTAAATCTGTCTATTGTGGAAAAATAAAAAAATAATGAAGGTAGTAAGAGTTTAACACAGATGTTTAAACCAAAAACACCTATATTATCTTTGGTATAAAGCTTCTTATTTTGAAAATTGTTTATTTTTTATTTTTATTTAAGTGTTAAATTAGCATTTTAAAGTCCTTTTTTTATTTAAGTCAATTGATTTTGAGTTAAGATTTTGTATTTAAAATTAAATAGCACTCCCTGGAGTTGTATCTCTCTCATTCATAGCGCAAAAACGTAAACAAATAGTGGCCTTCTCCCCTCAAAAATGTTTGGGTGACTTTAATCTTATCTGGCAGTTGAGTTGATAGTGGTTAAAAGAGAGCGCTTACTCATAGTGGTTGAGGTTCAGTATCACCGCGGATTTCGCAAGCTGCAGATGTAAATAACGAGGTTATTTGTGAATCTGTTTAAAAGGGGAACTCCCTCAGGAAGTGACAGATTATGGCAGACACGGAAGTCCATGCCGCCAGTCCTCCGCCTCATATACTTGGATACACTATCCGAAGTCGCACGAGGATTTGGGTTTCCTACATAGTGCCCACTTGTCTGGGTCTCCTCGTTTACATTGTACAAACGTCCTCGGACTTGGCTCTGAGTTACCAGCACTTCAACCAGAAGGAGCCGGGCCTCGGCGCCGGCACTCTGGTCCTGGTGATCCTTCCGCCACTGATCACCTTCCTGCTGGTGGCGGCTTCTAAGGAGCAGCGAGATTGCGCCTGTTCGGAACGGAGTAAATGCACTGCCCTTGGCATTGGACTGATTAAGCTCTTGCTATTCCCGTTTTTTGTGATTTACAGGTGAGTCGATGGTTAGATATGTGGGTCACTGCCGGGTTCTTTAACTTCTACCGATAAGGTTTTGTGCGCGCTTGTTTTGGGCCATCGAGGGACTCTTCCACGACGACGACGATGTGGAGCGCATGAAGTGCTTGGCCAAGGCCACAGAAACTTCCAACATTGAACTGTACCTATTGGTCCAAGCCTATGCACAGGCAGCTCCGCAAATCATCCTGCAGTTGTACCACATGCTCGCCCAGGATATTTTCAGGAACTATGAAACCTGTAAGATATGTCACATTACCTAGATCTATCTGAAAGATACAGATACAATCCCTATCCTGCAGCTGCCGTTCAGGCCCTATCCCTCGTGTTCTCCGCCATCGATCTGGCAGCCATAACCACCAGTTATCATCGGATCGAAAGCCAGCGAAGGGTGGGTCGCCATTATCCTTGGGCCACGCCCCAACAGATTGCCACCCATCGCTGTCACTTGGAGCAGAATGAGCGTCTCTGCTGCGAGGCCGAGAGGAAGAAGCGGGAGTCCGAGAGGACCATCACCAGTTTCCCGGAATCGGACAAGATCATGGAGAACTTTCGGGCCCGCCGCTCACTGCCCAATTCCGGGGAAGCCACCCATGAAATGCACATTCAGGGGGAAGATGAGGTGGATAACGATGGCTTGGAGCAGCTGGAAACTCGAGCACTGCTACACTCCGGGCCACGGCATAATGCCACTGATGAGGAGAAGATCCAGGGCACAAGACCCAAATTGAAAGTGCGATACGAGGATCTGGGAGACCTCGACACTATTGAGGTGTTGGACAGCATACCCGAGACACCGGCGCCACCACCTCCTCCGAAAACAGCGCCCCCTGAGTTGCCTGTTCTGAAACCAACCGAAGATGATCCTCCCACTCCAGATTTGCGACGTACAATGTCGGATACGGAGCACCGAAAGAGTCGACGGGTCACCCGACCTCTGTCCCAGTTGGAGACCTTCAAGGATATGCTGCTGGTCAACGCTCAGCTGTACATCAAAGAGAAGGTTCCCCACCCGCCCAAGTTGCTGATGGGCAGGGTCAAGGAGGAGGAACCAGAGGAGCGCAGCATACTGATTCCACAGTCACCCAAACCATCTCCCTTGACGCCCAAGGACGTGGTGGACTTTTATTTCCCGCGACCCACTAAAATACTGAATGGCATCCAGCAGGATGACTTCGCCGGCAGGACGGTGTCCTTCTTCGGATGGATCGCCTTCATCACCATGCGGATGCTGGCTCTGTCCACCTTCTGTGTCTTCTATCCGCGGGCTTTCTTCATCCTGGTTGGAGTACATTATGCCCTGATGCTGGGCTGCCTCGCCCTGGAGACCCGTTGTCGTGGTGGCTGGAGTCGCAACCTGTTTCTCCTGCTCCTCGCCTACATCTACATCTTTGTGCTAATGGAGTTCCGGGTGTGCTTCAAGAACATTCGTCTGTGGTACGGTGGTTACCTGGTGCTCACCCTTGTGGAGAACTTTACCATATCCTCCATTTGGTACGCCAACGAGGAGTTCGAGTCCTGGTGGTTTGGCTTCATCTGGGAGTGGATCGTCTACAGTGGAGTCCTATTTCTGGCCACCCTAATCGTTTACTACTGCATACTTCGACCCAAGGAGGTATCCCTCATAGTGGAGGATGATTCCCCAGTGAAAGCAGAAGGAAATCCAGAGGAACAATCCGTTGCCTAGCAAAAACCGGTTAGTTTGTTTTATCGAAGTAGCTTTTAAGCCGTCAGTCAGCCACTGACAAACAAATAAATTATTTAACTTAGTACTAAGATCGAACACAACGATTAAAAAACTAATTCTGAAATGGTTGATCGTGGTAATAATTTGGTACTCCCAGTGGGTCCATGTTCCTCGGAGCTTACGGAGTCCCAAGCCAGCTTTGCTGCACCCAAAATTAAGAAAGTTCTGCGTAAGTCCCTACTAGGATTATTCTAGAATATGGTTGATAATCCTAATGGTTCTCTAGCCACTCGGGAAAATCGCTTGGAACAGTTCTTATGGCAGGAGCTCTTTGACGAATACAACCGACAGGCTTCGGCCCAAGTGGACTTGGGTGAGGACCGCACCGAGTACTACGACCAATTCTGCAAGGATGTCCCGCCAAAGAATGGGGAAAGAGAGGAAGTTCTGATTAACAAGTACCCGCTGTACTGTACCACTGCCGTTACCGTTTGGAATCACGATGGGGATGTCACCCAGACTTTTAAGAGGAAATATTCTATAACTCGACCTATCAATGAGTGTACGGAAAAGTTTGCTCTTTAGATGAGAGAGATTTAAGAATTATGAATTGAGAGCACCACTGTACATAACTCAGTAAAAAAATGCTAGTTTGGGTACTCGACCCACTTAAACCCTTGAACTTATGTCTTTCACTTTAAATCTGTGTGTTTTAAAATATAATTAAGAGTGCAATCTGAGATAATCTTTTATTATTTTGACAAGTTAGAATTTTAAAAACTAATTACATTTAATTTTATTTCAGTATTAGTATATTTTATATGGTTCTGTTACTGTACATAGGCACACTAACATTCATTTAAATCTTAAATTACACCTTTTTAGGCTAAGTCAATTTTTAAAAAAATTTGTTTAATTCATATTAAACTAAAACTGTGCTCAAAAAATCAACCGATTTTTTTGAACTTTTACATTAATTGCCATTTTAATGTCATTGGCCCTATACTAATTTCATAACTTTTCTTAAAATAAAATACCTGATTTTTCTTCAAAAAAACTATTAGCGAATGCACCCTCCTGGAATAGCGAATACACCCTCCTGGTGTAGCGGAGACAACATCCTCATATAATGGACACAATTCTGATGATATCGATAGTTTTGGTGTTATCGATATGTTTATATCTATTTTGTCCATCACTAAACATTTAAAATTTGAATTAGCCGAGACACCCTCCATCCTTAGCAAAGACCATATCCTATCAGCCGATACACTCACCTGATATTTCAGAGTGACCGTATGTGAAATATTTTTGGTATATTTAACTAGTCTAAAATGCTACAAACAGTATATTTTTTAGAGCCAAACGGTATATTTCGCTGACGTGTATAAAATATCGAGGGACAGGCGGTGCTTTTTGAGCGATTTTCTTTTATTTTCCTATAGAATATAAGCGGCGTGTGAAAGCGCAAACACAAAATAGGAAAATGTTAAAGTTAGGTGCGTAGGATGTTCGCTGTTTCGGGCAAAAACCCTGTGTTTTAAGCCACCTTCAGTGCAAACGCCGGCTGCAAAGTTGTCGCTCTCTTGCTGTCTCTGTCTGATTTTCGTGGTTAAGCGAGAGCCGGCGATTCCTATGTAAATGGTTCTTAATGGTGTCTTCGCCTCCATATATCCAATTCCAGGTCTGATTCTCCTTGGCGTTATGGTCGCCTGTGGGCCGACGTGGAGCGCCCGCACCGTGGACAGCCACCTGGGGCAAAAGGATCTCAGCCGCCTGCAAAATGTCTTCGTGGACGGATTCGGCTCCAGTGACCTGCAGTCGGTATTCTTCTCCAGCCTCAACATCCAGCTGACCGACGCCAAACAGAAGGAGCCGCTGTGCAAGAAGATTGCCACGCTGCATGCGGAATCCAAGCTGAATGTGGGTTCTGTCTAACATACGCCCATATATATGTATCCCTACTTATGCTACTCCTTTTAAATCCTTGCAGAGCTTCGAAAAGGACTACTACTACATTGGTGCTAGCAGGAATCTGGGCTGCTCCGCGAAGATCGACGAGGCTCTGCTTTCCAAGGTGTACGCTTCCCTCAACTCGGAACTGGGCAGCTCCCAGGAGATCTTCTACCGGGTGGTCACCCACAAGGTGCTCGGCGTCGAGATCAATGAAGCCGCTCAGGGAAAACTGGTGAAGCGGCTCCAGGAACTCCTCAAAAAGGATGATACGCTCAGCGGTCTGGGCTACGCATTCAATGTTGCCCCCTTCCTGGGCGCCAGTGCCTCATTCATTGCAAATCGCGTGGAGGATGCCATCGTGCAAGCGGACGAAGTGGACGGCAGGCTCCTGCAGTTCGAGGGCGGCCTCAGCATCACCTCGCTGATCATCAATGGTGCTTTCGGCGTGAGCAAGACCTTTAACAAGCCTTTGCCCGTTACTGCCGATCAGGCTGTCAAGTTCGCCAACTACTTCCTCAGCCGGCGGTCCGTCCAAACGGCCAAGGGAGCACATGTGCTGATCGAGGCGCTGAAGACCATCAGTGGAGCGGATAAGATTGCCCCCGTTTGCGTGCAGCTCATTGGCAACGGTCAACTGGAGGCCCAATCTCCGACTCTGAATGTGGCTGTTGTTGATCTGCTCGGCAAGCCTTTGTCGCCTGCCCCCAAGGCCATCAATGCCAAGGTGATCAACAAGAAGGACAGCTCTGTGCTGGCTGAGAAGATCGCAGTGGCCTCGAAATCCTCCGACAAGACAACCTATGTGGCTGATTTGGCCAGTTTAAAGCCAGCTCGCGGCGTTTACCAGGCGGAGTTGAGTGCCGATGGTGTCTATACTCAGACCTTGCAGTTCAAGATTCTCGGTCGTGTCAAGGTTCAATCTTTGGAGGTGGGCATTGCCGAATCTGATGCCAGCGCTGCCACCCGCAAGCAGAGCGTAACCTATCCCGGTAAGCTGCAGGAGGTTCTCTCGGCGGATAGCACCCAGAAGCTGTTGCTGAAGGCCGTACTGGTCGAGGAGTCCAACGGAAAGCCTCTGGCTGTCCATCAGGCCTTCGTCCGACTCTACAACAAGAAGATCGACAAGGAGATCATCTTTGTGGCCGAGCAGGATAGCAGCAAGGCCTACAAGTTCGACATGGATGTGGGCAACAATGGCAAGAACTTCTACTACCAGAGCGGCACCTACAGCATTTACCTGACCGTGGGCGATGCCTCCCTGTCAAACTCCTTCGAGTGGCTGGTGGCCGAAGTGCAATTGAAGTTCAACGAGGAGAAAGGTAATATTCCCGACTTTTAACTTGAAAAGCACTACATCTAATTACTAATCTGTTTACAGAAGTCAAGCCTAAGAGCAGTTCTGGTCCCCTGCCCGAGATTATCCATCAGTTCCGTGTGCCCGACAAGCGTCCGCCTCGCATTGTGTCCGACATCTTCACCGGACTGTGCATCACTCCGCTAGTCCTGCTCTTCGTGTTCTGGGGCAAGCTGGGCATCAATGTGTCGAACCTAACGCTGGCGCCCAGCACGATCGGATTCCACCTGGGCTTTGGTGGCATCCTGGTGCTGTTCTTCGTCTTTTGGCTGCAACTGAATATGTTCCAGACACTGCGCCTGCTGATTCCGATCGCAGTATTCACATTCCTGGCTGGCAACCGATTGCTGAGGCGTCTTTACGCACAACGTAACTCGAAGGCTAGTGCGTCGTAAATCCGTTCATCATTGTACGAAGTCAATAAGTGAGCTACTCTCTATTTTGCAACTCCATCTGAACACAAACTTTAATAAAGCGATTTAGTTAAGCCCAAAAACACACACTAAAAGCTGTTTTGAATAATATTTTATTTGTGTATAATTTTACAGCCGACTGCACAAGCCACGACATCAATATTGTCATTCAGACCAATTGCTAAGCAAACAGTTGTATAATACGAAAACAATACAAACATATAGGTATATTTACAATAGTAACATTAGATGGGATCTTCCCGAGTAATAAAATAGAATCTAGAGGTGAGCCTTCATGAATGGCTTCAAGTACTTGTGGAATGCTCCGTTCACTGGCTCCTTGTTCAGGGGGTTCTTCTTCGTGGACTCGAAGATGTGCTCGTACACATTGCCATCGTAGGCCCCCAGTGCGGAGTCTAGGACGCGATCGTGAAGATCGAAGCTGTCCACCAGGTTGACGGCATTAGGACGCAGGCGCTTCAAACAGTTTTCTAGACGTACTTCTAGTGACGTGACGTCTTGATCGGTCAGATCAATGAACTGTAAGGGCAGATATTTTAATTAGAATGTTTAAACCCGAAATTTTGTATAAATCCTACCCGCAAGAAGTCGCCAATGCGGTTGAGGCAGGCGTCCACCAGATAAAGCTCCAGCACCACCTTCAGGACATCAGCCAGGGCTGGCGAGACCTCGCGGGATAGGGCCAAGAGTTCCGTGTAGGCAGTCTGCGCCAGGAAGGCACGTCCATGAAGCTGCAGGGAATTAAAATACATGTAGTTTGATTCGCAATCACACATTATTTTAAATTACATCTGCAGCTGCTGTCAGGAAGGTTCCGCACAGGTTAGCTGCCACCTCAGTACCATGTCCTTGTTTGCGACGCAGTTCAATCTGTTCATAGGCAATGCGGGTTTTGCTAAAATACAAATTTAGCAATAAATACTTAATTCAATATCAGTTTTCTAAGCATCACTCACTTGGCGGCTACAAACTGGAATGCCTTGACAATAGACTCCAATGATCCATCGAAGTTAACGAATTTCTTTTGGTTCAGTGCATCATTTATGTAGGAAACCGTGGGCACCAACCTCTCTCCGTTCAGGGCCTGTCCATAGACCTTAACCAGATAGCGGGCAGTCTGCAGCAACATCACTGTGTTCTCGCCCTCATATGTGCACACAGCTGTGGTCATGCCGTAAATCGTGGGAAAGTTGGAGCAGTCCATGTAACCATGTCCACCACAGGACAGACGACAGGTTTCCACGCCAGCGGTGGCGTCAGCACTGCAGATGGCCTTCAGACAGCAGGACAGAGCGTGCATTTCCGGGAGCCGATCCAAGTTTCCCTGCTCGATTTCGCCAGATATTACATTGTACATATTCCAAATGCCATCACCAGTCGTTTTAAAGACAATAGCCTTAGCTATCTGGGGAAACACCTTAAGCTGCTGTGTGGTGTGATCCATAATTTGGGGCTCCGGTTGGTTTGGATCAATGGGACTCTGTCGACGGACAGCTGAGTACCTGGTGGCAATGGTGGATGCCTTGGCCAGGCTCTGTGCAGTATCACGAATCAGAGCACAACGCACAAACATCTGTAACGAAAATCTAAATTGAAACTCCGCTTGAGGGATAGTGGGTATTGATAAACGTACCATGGTTCCGTAGGTAAGAACGCTGTTCTTGGGCGCCACATAGGTGCCATCAGGCAGAACCTGTTGGTTCTTCATCAGCATGTTGTTTAAGGGCACTCGTACGTTCTTCAGGCCCAGATAGCCATTGTTCACGCCCTTCATGCCGAGCTTGGTGCCAATATCTCCGATGTCGATGCCTGGCATGGGTTGGTGCGTGTCGGAATCTCTCAGCTGGACAATAAAGGGAGCCAGGCCTCGGAACTCGCCCTTGGTGTAGAGCTGAGCCACCACCACCGCATGGTTGGCAGTGTGTCCCACTGAAAATCGGAGGATTGATTACAATTTATAGATATTAAAAAGTATTCAGAACTCACATCCTCCTGGCCACCACTTGTAGGCACTGAGTGATGGTGTGTTTATCACAAACTCCTGTGTGCTGGCATCGTAGTCGGCCCGGGTCTCCAGGCCACGCAGGAAGGTTCCGTGACCCAGCTCTGTCTGCGCGTAGGTGCCAATAATCTCACAGTCCCAAGCCTTGCTCAACCATTCCACCTGCTGGTCCATCGTTCCCTGTCCCATGATGGTGGGCACAAACATCACGTAGTGCAGAGTCAGAGGATTGCCTTCCTTCAAAATAGCCGCCCCCAAGGATCCACCAAGCAAAGCACTGTTGAAGTAAAGAGTTTAAAATCTCCAATCCATAGTGGCTTAATTTAGGGTCGCCTTACTTGTATGTATCCACACCATCCTCGCCATCAGCACGCAGCTTGCGGATCTTCTCCCCAATGATGCAGGCTTTGCGCAGACTGTGTTCATAGAGCTCCTTGTGAGACAAATAGGAAATGGGCAAGTCGTCCTGAAGGGCGGGATCCTCCAGAAACATTTTCTCTGTATAATAAATAAAGAAAGCTATTAGTTTCAGGCTACCTTAAGACATAAAGGACGGGATTTAATATTTTAGGATGTGCTATAAAGATAAGCGTTCTCGATTTCCGCTGCGTAATCATGAGTGGTCACTATTCTTCGTTAATTCTCGGGTGTTACCGTGCATTGTCCATTTATGATGCCTTGGACGACCGGGCAAATCTGTCAGATAAACCTATCAGCTAAACCATTTTCAAGTGGCTCTGGAAATAGATGGTTAGGGGTCTAGCAGCAAACATTCAAAGTGCACGGCAACTCGGATTGATCGAGATTCGTGCGAAGTTCAAAGATTAATAACTTATGAGCTGGCTAATAGGTGCTGATTAACTTGTAGCGGCTTGTGTATGCTGAATACATAATTAATGAACTCTGGGGCCTGTGCATCAAAACTGATGAATGAATGGACGTAGAAGAAGCGTATCAAAACAGAGGCGTTGATAGAGAATACATATGTGATCTTTAAGCTTAGTTTTGATTCGAGGAGAAGTTAATACATAGCTAGTTTTAGTATGGGAATTTTAAAGACGAAGAAGCGTATCACAACAAAATGGTTGATAGAGAATGTGATTTGTAAGCTTAGTTTTGAGCAATATATTATAGATCCTAACACCTGATGAAGATTATACATAGATAGTTTCAGAATAGCGAATCTAAAAATAGCTCTTTTGAGACTTTAAGCCTAGTTTAATTGCCAAGTCATGCTTCTGGCACAATTTCTTGCATAGTCGATTGGGAAACGCGGTTGCGCCAAGCTCAGGCAAAGCTTTAGGTGACCGGTTAATGTGAGCGACTGTCGGGGTCACCAGAAGAGCTTGCAATCCGATGTTTTATACAGTAAGCTCACCTAGGGCCTTCTTCTCCTTGAAGCGATCCTCGCCGCCCGCCCACAGAACGGAGAACTCCCGGGCATTGAAGGTGGCCGTGTTGCGCTCCTTCAGCAGGTCCGGATTCACTTGTTTGGCTGGCATTTTGCAGTAGCAGTAGCAGTACAGCAGTAATCAAGTCACGTAAACAGGTTCTGGGTTATTATGGATCGTAGAGCCCGCAAGGCGTCCGACTTCGGTGAGTATCGCGTACTGACTGACTGATTGGAAAACGAATTGCGAATTGCGCTCAATGGGCAGTCAAGTGCTCCTCCACTGGTGGACAAAACCCATTCCAGATTATGTGCCGCTGATCTGATCCGCCAAATAGGAATCTAATCGGCATTAGCCCTCGAGCGAGATGAACTTTAACCGAGAAAATACATATGTAATAAGTTGGCTTTTGTGTTGAAATAATCTCTAGCACAATTATTATTCTCTGGCGATTGTTGTTGGACTACATTCATGACTAAATACACAAAATAAATACCCTACAAATGAAGAGTACTTGAGCACTTGCTTGCTGTTTGCAGTTTCAATTAAGAAACTATCTTTTACTTGCTTATTCTTGCAAGTTTAGTTCTATAAATTACTTTTTAAAGATTGCCATATTTAATACACTTAATTTAAGTTAAAATAACATTTACAAAACTTTAATTTCACCACATTTTATTAGGTAGCGTATCAAAGTTTCGCTTTGAGAAATACACATACTTTTGTTGTTGCGACAAAATCAGCTGTTTGCCAGGGCTGCAAAATATCGAAGGCTGGGTTGAAAAAAAATAGGTTGGCAGCTCCCCATTTTGAATTTGAAATGAATAACGGAAATGAGCTGGGCTGGAAAACTATAATTTATAAATAAATATAATATTTTTAAAATATAAGGGACATGATTTATAGAACCTCTAGATCAAAAATCAAAACTTTAAGGCTTAAGGTTATACCAGGGCAGCACTTTACCGCAAAGTGGCGCCAATTCAAATGAAATGCCAAATTCACTTTTTATTTTAAAAACATTTATATATTTGCTAGTTAAAAGATCATGAGGTAACACCAATCTTTGGGTTTGCACATACGGATACATATAAAAGTAAATCACGTTTTAATACACTTTCTAGGTGGTAAAGTAAATTACATTTGGCTTGGGTGAGAACAACATTCAAGATAAGAAATCCATTTAAATGCCATGCGAGTGACTGGTGGCTATGGCCAGACCCCGCTGATGCTGCCCCATTCCCGTTTCATAGGAACAGCTGGCCGCTGGCTCCATTTGATGCATTTCCGCCGGATACCAGTGACTGTGCGACGATTCCGGCAACTGATGGTAACTGAGATCAGCCGCAACATGGGTTTCGGTGCGTGTGGACTTTGGATAGGATTGCGGATGCAGGGATTGCCAATCCAGGCGAGTGGAGGCGGAGTTGGTGGTTGAAGGTGACGAGACAAAGGCCAGACTGCGACTGCTCTGGTGGAACTCGAAAGGCCAGCTCTGCAAGAAATAATACGAACAAATTGGTTAAAAGTGAAACATAAATCATAAAAGTTGAGGAAACCGCAGGGGCTATATTTGGAACAATATGACGACAACCCATCCCAGACAGCGCCATTGTTTGTTTACGCAACTTTGATTGTTTTTAGTGCCCCCCGCCTCATCCATAGATCTCTACAATAACAGCCTCATTAACGGATCTATAAAAACATAAACAGCCAAACACTTGCGGACAAGAGACACTCATTTGTATGGCATATATGTGGGATAGAAATGGGATATAGGGATGCCAGGGGTAGGATAGCGAGCAAATACCGAACCAATGGGTTGTTCCCACCAGATCATCTTGGGCGCGTGCGATGGGAAGTGGGATGGGATAGGATAAATTCGGATAGGGTCGGGAATTTGCCGCCATATGGGCACAAGACGGAACCGTATTTGCTGAATTTTTCACGCATTCGGCGGGTAAACAATTGCTTCTATTTAGATAAGTTGTGCGCCATGAATCTTGAGTGATAGATTGTGTAAACTCCGGCGAGAATGAATAAACACGGTTAGACCAATTTTAATTACAATTATCAAGAGTGGGAAAACTACTGAGGGCGACACTTTCCCTCGGATGTCATTCACTTTGTCGCATCAAAGTCGAGCATCTTTAAAAATAAAAGGCAAAGACTAACTAGTGCCCCCATCCCGATCCGCAGGTCTGTGGAAGCGTCACCATTCCACCCCCGCTCCACTTGGCTGTCACTCATATTTAATATTTTCGAAATTCACAAAAGTATCGGATAACAGGAAAGCGAGGCAGTCTGAAATCACAAAATGTGATTTCAATGTTCTAGTGGGGGGCCTGGCTGAATGGCTGACTCCGGTCTTGGTCTTGGGATGGGGTATGGGTCCACCTCCACCTAGAAAAGGTGGAAATACTTGTCGCCGTATCGGAATCACCAACCAGATGTTGCACCATAAATATATGCACAATCGCTTGGGGTTTTTATCTAAGATTCGGTCAGTTTGTATGGTATTACCTCATTACCCCGAGAAACTTGAATTTAATTCTTGTTAAAAAAACCCTCCGATTTAATGGAATACTAAGATTTAACAAATTTCTTTGATGGTAATTACAATAGAAATATTCATGAAATTCCGCCCACAATACCACAAGAAAATATTAAGAACGCAACAGATTATTGCAACAAAAATGCTCCTAAAATTCTCCCAATACCGCAATATAGTGGTACAATAAATGTAATTAGGAATCTCAATCTGCTGATCATCGTTATTCAATTAGACTACGTTGATCTTGGGGGTATCACTGTGGATCCCCAACGACACCTGTCATATGACGCTATTCACCTCAGTAATGCGGGTTCATTCATAAGCTGCGGATGCAATGCATCGTTAAGTGGTGCCAGTGACATCACTTATTGGGGGACAGGGATCGCGATTGTATGACACTTACCATGCCGTGTCCGTTGTTGTGGAAATGGTAATTGCCTGCTCCGGAGGCTTCTGCCATGTGACTCGTGTCCAGGCCGTCGGAACTGGCGGTGCTCGAGTGGCTGTGGTTGAGGTGGTGACTGTGGTTGTGCGGGTGGCTGTGCGAGTGGGTGTGGCTGCCATTGCTGCCCGTTTCGACGGCCGTAATTAGCTGCTTGATGTAGAGCGTGGCCAAACGCAACGTGTCCAACTTGGAGAGCTTCGTGTCCGGCGGAATGTTGGGCAGCTTGGTCTTCAGGCGTCCGTAGGCGCTGGAAAGCACCCGCATTCGCATTCGCTCACGGGCATTGGCCGCATTTCGTTGCACCGGCGGCTGGGAGCCTATTAATTTAAAAAGATAAAAGTTAAATAAGCATTTAAATATGTACATTAGATACATAGATTTAGATTAGATTTTTCTCAAAATAATATTATGATTTTAAAAACTATATCTGAACCTTATTGGAATTGGATTATTGGATATTATTGGAAATAATTAAATACAAACTTTGAGGTTTTATTTTGTGTGCTATAATATTAGATACACTGTTATGATATTAATTAGATTAGATACTAATTAGTTTGTTAAGAATGTTGATGAATTAAAGCACAATAGACAGGATACTATTTATCTCTTACAAAGAAAGTTTTTTAATTCCTTGGTTGGATCAGATATTAAATTTGATTTGTATAGATAGAAAAGTAATTCAAAATGTAAGCCCTTGTATTTTTAAAAATGGTTAAATATATTAAACATACTTTGAGAGCTAGCATCCTCATCGAAATCGTCGTCAAAAAGATCCATAGGGCTGGAAGAGCGCTTCTTGCGTGGCATTATTGCACAGTATTTAGTATCACAAGTATCACTTTTGAAATATTCGAATTGGATATTTAAATCCAATTACTCAGTCTTTTCACTTAAAATCGAACCGTAACGAACCGAAACTTATCTACGAGTCAAATACGTCCGATCTGCTTGGCATATAGAGCATTTCTGTCAAGGGTTACGGGGAGAGCCTCCTTTTTGAGCACTCTCGACTCTCCAGAATCCGGCTATTTCTGGCACCTCTGGTGGGCGTGCCTGCTCCGCAAACAGTCCCAATTGGCGGAGGAACCCCGACACATGGTGCGATCGGCGGTCTCTTTCTCGGATGTTTAGCTTCTGGCTGCCACCACATTGGCCCAGTCTTCTTCCATCGGCTCGGGCTGCGGGAAAATTCAAAATGAATCGCTCTGTTTGTCGGTCTATTTCGGAGTTGCGTCCCAAGGATATGCGACAAGCGAGTGCGAAGCGTGCCAAGCCTCCGGTTCCAGATGGCACCACCTGGTTTGGGACCCGTAGTGCATTTAGGGATAAGCATTAATGCCAAACCGGAGTGATTATAATCCTGTGGTTCAACTGCGTATCCTGTTTGGGGGTCACGGTGGAAGTTATTTGAGTATTTCCACTATTTGGTGGAAATATATACTTACAAAGCCAAAAATAATACAGTCGTTAAAGTTTAGAATTTGGCATTACTCTATCATGTGGTTTTGAAGAATCGTATAATTAATACCCGCTATCAGTGTTTAAAAAACATTGTATTTATTATTAAAAATAAAGCGCAGTGGATATATTTTAAGTTTTCGTCTGTTTATATTTTCTTATTGTCTACAATTGTGTGAAAACATAGGTAATTGTTTTTTGAAATTATAAAATATTTAGAGTATATCTATATTTTCCCATAACTCAATTAACCTCCCCATTTTGAATTAGTTAGCTTTTGAAGCCCATCGGATTAATTGTTTTTAATCAAATCAATTTAAATTAATATTGAAATTATAATCCGCAACTTAAAGGCATATAAATGAGTTGAAAAACAGCATCTATATTTAAACTAAAATTGGTAAGATTAAATTGTTTTTTGACCTAGGAAGCTCCGAACTAATTTTACTACTTGGCACACCTCCAAAACCGAGATAAGAATAGGCATCTGTAGAGTCGTAGCCTTGATTAGGGTCTCAGGCCTTGGATGGGACGTCACGGGCAGTAGGTTTATCAGGATGTTGACATATGGGGTCATCAGATTGGACCATCAGACCCATTCAGCGGGAGATTATCAAGGCGGGACAGTACTATTAATCGGAGAATTTAGTTTAGATTTTAAAGTCGCCGCGCGTGGTAGCATTTCGAAATGTGGCGCCATCGGATCCTGCAGCAGACATCCCGCCGGGGGATCAGCAAGCAAGTGAAAGCAGATGGAGGAGGAGCACGTCTGCAGCCAAGTGGGTCCCTGCCAGCCTCAACGGATGTGGTGGTAATTGGCGGTGGATCGGCGGGCTGTCACACCCTCTATCACCTGGCACGACGTGGTGTCAAAGCGGTGCTCCTGGAACGTGCCCAACTCACGGCCGGAACCACGTGGCACACCGCCGGATTATTGTGGCGCCTGCGTCCCAACGATGTGGATATTCAGCTGCTGGCCAATTCGCGTCGGATGCTCCAGGGACTGGAGGAGGAAACGGGCCTAGATCCGGGTTGGATTCAAAATGGTGGCATTTTCATTGCTCACAATGAAACGCGACTGGATGAGTATCGCAGATTGGCCACAGTAGGTTCGGCTTTGGGTATCGAAAACCAAGTGTTGAGTCCCGAAGAAACCCAAAAGTTGTTCCCCCTCCTGGATCCCTCGGCCTTTGTGGGATCTCTGTACTCTCCTGGCGACGGTGTCATGGATCCGGCGATGCTGTGTTCTGCTCTCAAGAAGGCAGCCACCAATCTGGGTGCCCAGGTGATCGAGAATTGTGGCGTGGATGACCTACTGCTGGAGCAAACCCCTAGGGGTAAGAAAGTTGTGGGTGTGACCACACCCTTTGGGGACATCAAAGCGGAGAAGGTGGTGAATGCCACTGGGGTCTGGGGTCGTGATCTGGTGGCCAAGCACGGCTCTCACCTTCCCCTGGTGCCCATGAAGCATGCCTATATTGTCTCGGAATCCATTCCGGGAGTAAGAGGATTGCCCAACATCAGAGATCACGACTACTCCACCTACTTCCGTATCCAAGGAGACGCCATCTGCATGGGTGGCTATGAACCGAATCCTATTTTACTGGAACCCGTTCCCAAGGACTTCCATTTTGGCCTCTACGAACTGGATTGGTCGGTCTTTGAGGCTCATGTTGAAGGCGCCCAGAAATTGTGCCCCAGCTATGCGAAATACGGCGTGAAGAGCACGGTTTGTGGTCCCGAATCGTTTACTCCCGATCACAAACCATTGATGGGTCCGGATCCGATTCTAGATGGACTATACCACAATTGTGGCTTCAACTCGGCGGGAATGATGTTTGGTGGTGGTTGCGGGGAGCAGACAGCTCTGTGGGTCATCCAAGGCCAGCCGGATTTGCCCATGTTCGGCTTTGATCTGCGGAGATTCACACAGGAGCAGGGCAAGGCCACCCAGTGGATCAGGGAAAAGTCCCACGAGAGCTACGTGAAGAACTACAGTATGGTGTTTAAGTACGATCAACCTCTGGCGGGTCGTGATTTCCAAAAGGATCCTCTGCACGACGAGATGACAAAGGCGGGAGCCGTGATGGAGGAGAAGCAGGGTTGGGAGAGGCCCGGATTTTTCCTACCCTTCGGTTCCAAGAAGGCAGTGGTTCAACCGTATGACTGGTACGGAAGCTACGGCCACCAGAGAAACCAGGACAGCGAGTACGAGAAGGTTCTGGATGGCGATCTTCACTACAGCAGATTCTCCGAGTACCACGATCTGGTGAGGAGGGAAAGATTTCTTATCTGCAAGGTTTGAGTTTATTAATCGTTGGTTCTTTAGATTGGATCGGAGGCAATGGCCTGTCGCAACAACGCCGTGGTCTTCAACATGAGCTACTTCGCCAAGCTGCTGCTCGAGGGTCCACAGGCCCAGGAGGCCGCCGACTGGCTGTTCTCGGCCAACACCAACCGGGATCCCAGCAAGTAAGTCTATAACATAATTGTATGTATTTTATAATGCGGAAATGGTTTAGAACCCATACTCAAACCTATTAATAACCATATATTTTATACCTTTTAGAACTGTCTACACTTGTGCCCTGAACGATGCTGGCGGAGTGGAGGCCGATGTGACCATTTCCCGTCTAGCGACCGGTTCCGGTGAGGTCTACGACCCCAAGTTCAACGGCCAGGGCTTCTACATCGTGGCTGGTGGCGCCTCTGCCTTCTACACATACAGCTCTCTGTGGGCAGAGATCCGCAGAAAGGGATTCAATGCTAGCCTCAAGGACCTGACCGCCGAATTAGGTGTGATATCCATTCAAGGACCGAACAGCCGAAAGATCCTGCAACCCCTCATCGACTGTGATCTGTCCGATAAGCAGGTGCCACCGAATAGCACTCGCTTGGCCAAGTTCGGGGATGTGGGTCTCCGCCTGCTCCGGGTGAGCTTTGTGGGCGAACTTGGCTACGAGCTCCATGTGCCCAAGAAGGATTGTGTGGCCGTTTATCGGAATCTGATGAACGCGGGTGCAGGACAGGATCTACGCAATGCTGGCTACAGATCGCTGTACTCCCTCAGCAGCGAGAAGGGGTACCACTTGTGGAGCTTCGATCTGCGACCGGACGACACTCCCTTGGAAGCTGGGTTGGGATTCACCTGTCGCAAAACCGGAGCTGAGTACCGTGGCAAGGCGGCCATCGAAAAGCAGCGAACTGAAGGCCTGAAGAAGCGCCTGGTTTACCTGACGCTCCAGGATCAGGTCCCCATCTGGGGTCTGGAGGGTGTCTATCGAAATGGCGAACCCGTGGGCATCCTGCGACGAGCGGAATATGCTTATAGCCTGGGAAAACCTCTCGGACAGGCGTACATTTCCAGGCCAGATGGACAGATCATCGATGCTGATTACATAAAGAATGGGGAGTACGAGGTAGACACCTTGGGCAAGAAATATCGCGCCGACTGCCACTTGCGTAGCCCATTCGATCCCACCGGCCAACGGGTTCTCGGTAACTATGCATCCGAGTCCAAACCCAAACCCAATGATAAATAAAGATGAACCTTTTGTTTCCAAGAACTCGTTTTCCTTGCGAAGGGAATTTCTCTCGACCTCTCTCTTTCTGGCAGGGCACTCCAAGTGAAGTGTCTGCCATATATATGGGTCATAAATTTCTTTCTTCTCGCCCTTTACGGAGGTTCGGAGAAAGGCCGCAGACAGGCAGTCTGCGAGTTGCGGTCAACGGCTCAATTAATTTCAGTGTCCAACTATTATGACATCATTTATCGGTTTCTTCGAAGGATACGTTCTCCAGACGTAACCCTAGAGCACTTGCTTTCCCCAGACAAACTGTCGCCTCTCAAGTGGTTATTTTCTCTTTTCTTAAATGCAACTCTAATAAATTGTGATCTTGAGGTAATACTTTCAGCTTAAATGTTAGTGAAAATAAACCTGGCCTGGATGGTCACAGTGGAGGCTGTGTTGGAGGGAGTGTCGAAGTGGCCAGCCACCACCTCCTCAAGTGTCAAATCGAACTTGAAGATGGGACGCAGATCGCTGCTCAGGCGGCAAACGACGCCGGCGGAGGCGATGTTCCAGTTCCAGCAGATCATGGCGCAGTTAAGGGCCTCCAAGTCGCCCTTCATGGAGACAACGTTCTGTAATAAGAGTAATCATTATAATCTGATAGATAAACTGTGTGATTTTCAAGGGTTAATTACCATAGCGACTGTATAGTCTATGGAGTTAATCTCCTCGCCCTTTATGACCACCAAGTGCGTCTCGCCATTTTGATTATTGAGGAAGCGCACCACCTTCTCCTTGAGGTATTCAGCGGATGCGTAGTCCAGCTTCTGTTTAACATCCACCACGCTCACTTCATGACCATTGATCTGGCATAAAATGGATTGTTATTTGTATACTATACATAGACATTATAGGGTGGTATAAGCTCACCTTCTCTAGTGTAATGTCTACATGCGGACGTGCACTGCTATATAAAATATAGACCATATTAGCAGCAATGCCACAGAGTATACCGTATTCCAAACTCCAGAACATGCAGGTAAGAACAGTAACCAAGAAAGGAAACAAATCCTTCTCTGTGGGAGGTAGATCAGATTATTAAAAGCTATAAGCTTTAATCCACTTTAAACTCACTTTTAGATTTCCACATGTCCTCAATCTTATGTAACTCAACTAGCGATATCATGGCTGCTATAATAATTGAAGCCAGAGTACATTTGGGTATGTAGTAGAAAGTTTGGGTCAGGAAAGCCAGTGCCATGAGCACCAGGGCACCAGTGACTGCTCCTCCCAGGGGTGTTTTCACACCACTGGCATTGTTCACAGCCGTACGGGTAAAAGATCCGGTTACGGGCATGGAGAGCACGAAGCTGCCCATAATGTTGCACATTCCCAGGGCCACCATCTCCTGCGAGGCGTCTACAATCTTACCCTTTGCTGTAAATTGGAAATCCTTAATAACAATTGCTTCAAAGCTAATGCATGGTATACCTACAGAATGCCTTGGAAATAGCCACTATTTCCAGGATCGAGATCAGGGGAATAGAACCCAGAGAAGCGCCCACAGTGCTGATCATATCGCCAAAGGAAACGTACTCGCCATCCACAGTGGTGCTGAAGGGGGGCAGGCGGAAGGGCGGCACTCCGGCCGTAATGTTTCCAGTGACCCGGAAGGGCTGATTGCCATCTCGACTCAGGATATAGGCCAGAAAGGTGCCAAAGATCACAGCCAGGGCATTGCGGGAGAGGCCAAGGTACTTCCAGAAAATCCGGTTGCCCCATTTGATGTCCTTTACGAGCTGTAATTGAGTAATTTTGGAAATCAATTAGATTAATAGATTAATATTTTCAAAAACATTGATAAAAAACTCTTTTTCCAATATATTTTTCAATCAATCGATTGGAAGTAGAAGCGAGAACAAGGTTGATTGGTTTCAATTGGAAGCAACATATTATAAATTTGTATTTAATTGCCCTCTTACCGTCATGAGCAGCAGGAATACGAGAGATGAGACACCCAGCAGGGCGTCCCACACCCTGATTGACGACAAGTGGGTGAAGACATTCTTCCAGGCGGGCAGCAAGTCATTTGAAGGACCTGTTCGGAATGCATTTAAGTTTCAGGTAGAGTGATTTTTCCAGGTACAAATTTTTTTGAAACTCACTGGTCAGTCCCACGATGTTGTTAATCTGGGCACTGCCAATTGTGACGGCCGCCGCCATGGTGAAACCTGTAATCACTGGAATCGAGATGAACCTCACCAGGACGCCCATGTTGAGCAGCCCAAGGATGAGAACAATGCAACCAGCCAGGAAACACACCAAAACAGCGTAATCCGGGCTGATGGTGGCATATTGGTTCACCATTAAAGCCATAATGGCGGTTGTAGCTGGGGAAGATTTAGAAGTTAGCAGTGGCATTTCAAAGGCCCAAGATCTAACTCACCAATTGTGACATCCTTGCAGGATCCAAAAACGATGTATGTAAAGCAACCCATGAAGGCGGAGTATAATCCGTACTGCGGCTCCAAACCAGCCACCACACCATAGGCAATTGCCTGCGGAATGGTCGTCAGGCCTACTGTGAATCCTGCTATGAAGTCCTGCATGATGTACTCCAACCGGTAGCGAGGCAGCCATTTCAAGATCGGGAACTTGTTGGTCACGGTCGCCGGACGACACAGCTTGCGGCCGCCATCCCTGATAAGCGAGTCCAAGTTGGGGAGCTGCTCCCGGTACAGATTATCTGGGGGTCCAAAACAAGCCTTGTTTCAGTTGGTAGTCGTAAATCGTACAAAGATAACCCCTCCTCCTCCGGCTAATCTTCCCTGGTAGCAACATGTGTTGGGACATCTGTCGATCTGCCGATCAGTTGCTTTTATTGACATTGAGCTGGTCATCTTATCGGTCGCTAGAAGTACGGACTACCCCACGCAGATAAGAATCCACTCAGATACTCTTTTATGAATTGGCACGTATTTTATACGATTACAGCCCACTTTCCCACTGGCGGGAAGGAATCGCCAGACATAAATCAATTGACCCTGAATGCAGTTCGGTTTCCGGAAAAACCCCGGCACAGTTACTCACCCTCGTTGCTTCTCATCACCGCTGATGCCTCTCCAGCTTCGAACTGGATTTCTGGTACTGAGAACGATCGGGGGATCGGTAATTGCGCAGAATATATATACAAAAAAAAACCGGGCAGCAAAGGCGTGCGCTCGTTGTGCCGCTCCAGACGCGACTGCCGCTCGGATCTCCGTCGACCAACGGCAAAACAGCGACCGAAAGCAATCGTGCTTTGTGTTCGCCATATAAGATTTACAAGAGCAGGTACCGATACCGCCATAACCCATATCTTGTTAGCCCTGTTAGTCCGACGATCAACAATTACAAAGACAACCTGCGCGTTTGCTTAATGGCCAGGCCGGCCTTTTGATAAAGGAAAAGCAGTTACAGGTTAATCGGAAGGCTTGAAGCTTGATTGTTTGGACTATTACTACTGCAACCACTACTCGCTGCTCTGCCAAATTCTTATGGCGAAAGTGTTCTGAATTGCGCCGGTGGCGATCACATTGGCCGTGGGATGGCAATCGGTGCAGAGCACCTGGTCGCCCTGGGTGCCGACCTTTTGGACCAGCTCCTTGGTCTGCAGATTCCAAATGCACAGTGTGCCATCCTCGCTGCCGGAGACGATCCAAATGCCCGCGGTGATGGAGAAGTTTGAGGTCAGGCAGTAGGAGTCGTTTACATGGCCGCGATAGACTCGCAGGCACTTGGGCTTCTGGTAGTTCCACAGCTTGAGGGTGCTGTTCAGCGTGGAGGCCAGGATGTACCGCCCATTGGGCGAGAACTTGACATAGCCCACCGGCGTGTTGTCCTCCTCGATAAGCGTCTTCAGCACATGACACGTGCTCGACTCCCAGACGCGCACCAGGCCATCGAAGCTGCTGGTCACGAAGAGACTGCCCTCGCGGTTGAAGTCCACCGAAATGATGGGATCCAGGTGACCAGTCACTTTTTTGAGGCTTCTTCCTGTGCGCACATCCCACAGGCGCACCGTTTCGTCAAAACTTGTAGAGGCCAGCAGGGTGCACTGCGGATTGAAGCAGCAGGCGAAGACGAAGCCGCCGTGCCCCTCCAGAGTTTTGGAGCAGAGCCCGGTGCGCGGATCCCAGAGGCGCAGGGTCCTGTCATCGCTGCAACTGGCCAGTAATCCAGCCGCCGACCAGGCCACATCGTTGATGCCCATTCCGTGCCCGGCCATCGTTTGGAGGCAACTGCCGGACTCCACGTCCCACAGCTTGAGGAACCTGTCCCCCGAGCCGCTGACCAAGTGCCCGCCATCCGGACTAAACTTCACTGACGATACGCAGCTAATATGCCCGAGAAGGGAGTTTTTGATGGCGTAGCCCGGGGAAGAGCTTTTTTGTCCGGCTAGGGCCGTCATGATGGGTGGCAAGGGCATCTTGAAGGGGCTGTCAGCGGACTCCGAGATGGCGGGGTCGGTTCCGGGATCCCCAACAGCCACTGTTTCAGTCGGTTCACTCATTGCGAATTAGCTTTCTTTCGTCTCGATGTTAGTCCTAAAACAGTCTGGAAAACTTTAATTAAAAAAAGGATATTTTTTTTGACAGATTTTTTCCTAATAGAATTCGTGGAATTCTTTCACATTCCATGGCGCTGACATTTTGTAAAACTGTTTGACTTTCAGCTTTATGGCGCTGCCAACTTGACGCATGTGTTATGGGCGCCCATTTCAAAAAGTGCGTGAAGTTTTGATCTTAAAAACAATTTCTTAAAATTTAATAATTTTTTAAGAAGAAAAATCTATCAATTCCATTTTTATACTTTAGTATAAGTACTGATAGTTTAATAGAGATCACGTTCCGGAGCCTAATATCAAATCCAACCGCGCAATTTCGATTCATTAAGAACTTTTATTACAACAATATTTGCCGAGTGAAAACAAATGTTAATTGTTTCCCTTACTATTACTCTTTCATTTTGTCAATATTTGTTTGAATTCCCAGACAGGGGGCGTAAAAAATCAGACTGAAAAAAAGAAAGTAAACAAGGGCAATTAATTTGCGTTGTGAGTACATAATTGGCGACAGAACGGTCTATTGGCACAGCCTGTTATTATAATGCTGCCCAGACTTGTTAACAAAAAATTAAACAAATGGCCGGTGGTGTGCCGGTAATTTGTCACCTAATTATTTGCTGCCGCTGCTAATCTGCACAAACTTACAGATATAAGGCAATATTGGAGAATGCGCGATAATCAAGTCGTTGAACTGAATATTTGCATAATAATTCGATACTAAATAATTGATCAACCAAATAAATTTTCATCCTACATATATATGTACATATTTAAGGCCCCAAATACTATACTAACAGCAGTAGTAACATCATTTGTTAATTGAGTTGTTAAACCAAAACTAAAAACGACGCTTTTCAAACTGGTTATTCCCTAAAGTGTTGAACTGTTGAGAATTCAATAGAAAATTTCAGAAATTGAAAACTGTATAATTGTAATAATAATAATGTAAAAGGAACATTTCAAAATAATCAATCCAATATACGAAAATTCATTGTAACTTTGTAGGAAGTAGGCGTTTTTTTTGACAACTTTAAAAAACAACATTTTAAATAGGTAATAATATATGTGGAACCTCTGATACTGCACCGATCGAGTGAGCATTAAACTATAGGTATTTATTTTATCTGAAAGGGTATATAAGCTTAGGCTGGCCGAAAATAGCTTCCTTTCTTGTTTTAATTTAGGTCTTCCCAGCGTTTTTATTTATTTTTATTATATTTATTTATCTATATCTAATGTTCTTGCTTTTCTCCGTAATTTTCCCATGATCTTTTAGAAATTGATTTGATCAGTCTATCGTAGAACAAGTGAAACCGCAGTGCGATTCGTCACTACGTGGACTTCCGTCCCAAATATTCCGAACAAATAAAATGGTATATTTTAATGAACAATTTACATGCTCTAACGGTCACACTAAGCAGTGTACCAGCTGTCATTTTAAATTTAACGAAAGTTGGCAGACCCCTGGCGTCTGAAAAATAGCGCGAAAGGAAAAAAATATCCTTAATATCCATAAAACCCAGCCATGGAAGACAAGGAGGAAGTTACGGAGGTGCCGAAGCGAGAGACGCGCTCTTTCCTAATGGCCCGCGATCCCTCCATTGACCGCCGCTTTAGGCCGCGTCCAAACAAGAAGATGCGTCTGTTCGACAACATTCAGGAGTCTGAGGAGGAGAGCTACTCCGAGTACTCGGACACGGAATCTGAGTACAAGTACCAGACCAGCGGCACGACAGATGGCGCCTCATGCGCCACCAGCGCGGCGGACAGCAGTAGCGTGGAGACGGGACCTCAGGTCTTCCTGCGCATGCGGCCCGTGAAGGACGCCTCCAAGGCGTACATTGTCTCAGAGGAGGCCAACGTCCTGATCACCAGCTGCAAGGTGGACTCCACCAGCAACAACGTAAACCGCATGGAAAAGCACTTCGGCTTCACCTCCATCTTCGACAGCACCGTTGGGCAGAGGGACATTTACGACACCTGTGTGGGCCCCAAGATCATGGAGGAGGAATGTGTGACCATCATGACGTATGGCACTTCGGGCTCCGGGAAAACTTACACTTTGCTGGGTACTTTATAACGATTTGCAAACCTCTTGCTTGCCAATTATTAAAAAAAATTCTTTTTCAGGCGACGATGTTCGTGCTGGAATCATTCCACGTGCCCTGGAGAATATATTCACCATTTACAAGGGCACCATCTTCCACTCACCCAAGCTAAAGCTGATCAACGGCTGCATCGTCTTTCTCCAGGACGACGCCTCGCTTAAGGAGCTGCAGATTCGGAAAAAACTGTTGGACTTGTGCCCGGATATCAGTGCCCATCACAAGAGACTGAAGCAGGTCATCGATGGGGATCACACGTTCCAGACAAAGACGTCCACGGACGTTTCCGTCTTGGTTTGGGTTTCCTTTGTGGAAATCTACAACGAACTGGTGTACGACTTGCTGGCCATTCCGCCGAAACAGGATAAGTTAGGCGAGGTGCCGCGGAAAAACCTGAAGATTGTTGGCAACAAGGGCCAGGTGTTCATCAAGGGACTGACTAGTGTATTCGTAACGAGCAGCGAGGAAGCGCTGCGCCTCCTCCGGCTGGGTCAACAACGCTCCACATATGCCTCCACCTCTGTGAACGCCAACTCAAGTCGCTCACACTGTGTGTTTACTGTGGACATACTCAAGTACAATCGCTCGGGCATCACCACCCAGAGCTCGTACAAATTCTGCGATCTGGCGGGCTCAGAGCGCGTAAACAACACGGGAACGTCGGGCCTGCGTCTGAAGGAGGCCAAGAACATTAACACCTCGCTGATGGTGCTGGGCCGCTGTCTGGATGCGGCCAGCACAGTGCAGAAGAAGAAAAACGCCGACATCATTCCATACCGCGACTCTAGACTCACGATGCTGCTGCAAGCGGCTTTACTGGGTAAGGAGAAGTTGGCCATGATCGTGACGGTTACCCCGCTAGACAAATATTATGAAGAGAACTTGAACGTCCTCAACTTTGCCTCCATCGCAAAGAATATCATCTTCAAGGAACCCGTAGTCAAGCAGCATCGCGTCAGCTTCTGCGGTTTCATGGAATTCTCAAAGATGTCAACGTACGAAGGCGACGACTACACCAAGGAGCTGGAGGACGAGAACGTTCGCCTGCGTTTAGAGATTGAGCAGTTGAGGTACGATCATGTCCTTCAAATGCAACTTCTGGAGGAGAAACTGCGAAGCGAACTCACTGCAACGTACCAGGAAATAATCCAAAACAACAAGAAGCAACATGAAGATGAATGCGAAAAGAAGCTACTGATAGCACAAAGGGAATCGGATTTTATGGCAAGTGGATCCAGATATTAAGTCTATAATTAGAAAAACTTTCTCTTTACTCATTTAAAACGCCATCTTATACAGCTCTCCTCTCAGAAGCGGCGGTTTGAAGAGCAAATAGAAGACCTCAAAGATGAGATAGAGGATCTAAAGAATCCCACAAGCGACGCGGACAGTTCCGATGATCCAAATGATTCCAAGTCTCCCATCGAGATCATCGATGATGATTAGTTTTTTAATACACAATGATAAATTGTTTAAGTGTTAAGTGATTTTTTAATTTTTAATTTATGTTTCAAATCGGATGTGTTGTGGAGTTTGCCGAGTTATCCAATAAATGTGTAAATGATTCGATAACTGTAAAGAAACTCTAGGATGAGATGCTCCTCCAAAAAACTTCTAGCAGGAATACTAGCAGCGAAATTCCCAAGAGCGTTCCGTAAGCCAGCCACACCCATTGCAGATCCACTAGCCGCAAAGCGTTAGTCTCCATTATTTCATCAATTCGCAAACTGGGATCCTCCAAGCTGGCCAAACCCGCTTCTGCCATGTCATAGTGATGCATGCCCACCCAAAACTGATACAGGCCATTAGCCCTTACGTCCAGGATGAGTTCGCTGACGGGGTCTGCGAACAAGGAACTCTGTGGCCACTGAAATGAGAGCAGAGCCAAGGACCTCAGGCAGGCGTCCATGGAGTAAATAAAGAGCTCTCGGGAGAAGCGCTTCTGCTGCTCACTAAACAGTGTCCAATGCAATCGAGAGGCGAAGTAGGCATTGCTGGAGTTTCTCCCATTTCTCAGGTGATGGTACTCACTCACATTGACCACCAGCAAGGCCAGATGAAGATCCACCAATGTGTGCAGGTCCTCTTCGGTGGTTACCAACTGTATTCGCGTGCGACGAACATCGGTGAAACTTCGAGCTTGAAATTCCCGTGGTGGATGCGCCATCATCGTCTCCAAGGCTGCCTCAAAGATGCTGCTTACGTTAAGACCGACTATTCCTAGCATCAGATATATCCACCGGCTGGAACTACTTATCGGCCAAGGCAACCGGAAGGACTGCCCCAGTATTCCACGTAAAGCTTTGTCGTTCAGCAGGAAGTCTGCTAGATGAACATCACGATTGGTAAACTTCCGGAGGAGGCTCAAAACAAATCCATAGGTAAAAACTATACCTACAGCCAGGAGCATATTGGAAACGCTGCTCAACAGAAAGTATATGTCCCTAAGGGGAATTTCCTGGGCCACCGGGATCATCAGGCAAATGTGGGTTAACTCCAAAGGATAACTGGTCCGAGCCAACTGCTCTCCGCGCTCTACCATCGAAATACTGGCAGGAACGTCGATGGACATGCTTTTGCCCAGCTCCTGAAGGACAGCCGCATGGAGAAAACGTCCAGGGGTAACCGTTTGGGCAAGCTGAAGGGTAGCGTTGAGCTTCCAGGCCAGCACATGAATGAAGCGGCCCACAGATCCGGCTAGGACTTGCTTACCCGTTCGCCTGTCCACATAGAGAATGGAACGTGGAAGCCAGTGGTCGGGCATGACAATCAGGGGATGACCTTTCATGTTTGGGAATTCCCGGGCGAAGATGGTTGATGATTGAAGAGGAAGCTGATCCGTTCGAAAGCTAGGATATAAGTGATATCTGTAAAAGTACAGGTGCTCATCTGCAGCGGAGAGTCCCACTATATTCGGTATTCGGCGATGGTAGCAGGTTTCAAGAAGAGAGTCCATTCTGGTTCGATTGGATAATCCATTGGATATAAAGAATAGACTTTTTTGATTAGGAAAATCATCCAAAAATGTCATTTGTTTTTGGAGTAACTCCTGATCCTGCTGCAGTTCCTGCCCAGGCAGGCAAATAACGTGTAGCGGTCGAGAAATCTCCTGGACATTTATATAAGTATCGCCACCTGAGCGGACTACCACTGAAATACTTAGATTCTGAAAGATTTCCTTTATCCAGGTATGTGGACAAAAATCATTTTTGATAATTATAACAGAAATCGAATATTCTTCTGCTGCTCTAGAGATGAAATCGACAGTAGATCCCTTAATTAGGACAGGAATCCAAAACAGAACCAGTGCTGTCCGCATGTCCTTTCAACTATGCGTTGTGCACCACAATATCCTCATTTATTTATATAAAAATAAACGCTACGTCAGGCATGTTACGCCCCCGATGATAAGACACAATTACCATTGTTTGTAATATGCATATCTCAAAATATGTAATCTTTGTTATTGTGTTACAGTTGCTAAATAGTTAATGGTGTGTGTTCGTGGGGGCGTGGCAAATCAAACTGATAGGCCGCCCATTACATTTGATCTGTTCTACAATTATTTGTCCGTTTCCTGCTGCAAATAAATATTACAAATAGGTAGTAAAATAAATAGGTATTTATGCATCTTAATTATACGTGTTTTGTGTGTATATATGTCTGCTTTCTCTAGGTACTTAAGTCACGGTGAACGATGAACCAATTGCCAATTATCAATTACCAAGGTTGCCAATTGCGTTGCATCTGAGAGAGCGAAAAAGAGAGGGGATTGCACTTAAAGAGGATCTGGGTTCGGGAGATTCGAAGTTCGAAACGAAGTACATCATGGAGATCGCCTGTATAACTAATGTAGAATCTTTAGCCTAAACACAATGTTAATTTGCACTAAACGGAATGTTAAATACACATAGAGAATGTCACGAGATTGATCTACTAACAAGGTTAGCCCGGGGTTATAACAAAATAAATAAAATAAAATAAAATAATAATCTTTCAGGGGAGCTCAGATAACGCTGCTTAGATTTGAGCCGGTTACGGATCCGTGGTTGTTCTTTTGAGGCGTTGTTGTCGGCGTCGTCGACGTGGTCACCCCATTTGCTATTCCTACATCGAGCAATTGTAGCAACCTTTGTCGCGTGCGCTTGTCGCTGACACAAATGCACTGGATAAGGTTGTTCAACTGTTTGAGGGAGTACTCATCCCCCAGACGCTGCTGTTCAATCCACTGCTCGAACTGTTCTGGCGCAAAATAGTAGGTCTTGATGAACACATCCACGTACGAGCGGTGCTGTGGATACTTTTGGTTAGATATGAGCTCGAGGAACGACATGAAGTTCGCAAAGTCCAGCTGCATAAGAGCGCGACCTCCAGCAGAGCATTTCTTCACATTGGAGAAACTAGAAAATATAACCATTTATATTAAAAAGATATCCTTCTGAGTAAAGATAGCTAATCCTTACCCCTCCACCAACAGGTGCGTGGCCACATGGGCCATGGAATTCCACACATGCTTGCTGGGCACAGGCACCTCCTTGGCGATCTCCTCCAGACACATGGCAAAGCTTTGTATGTTCTGCAATTGAATGCTATTAGTGAATGCACTACATTTTTTGATCATTTTTTGTCCTACCCTATTTAAAACGTCGCTGTAGCTGCTGTGCTGATGTATTACATGATTCACATCCCATTTGACCTTAGCCATCTGCGCCAGAATGGATGACAAATCGATGACGCGCGATGTGACGCAGGTGTAAACGGGTTTGCCCAGATCAAGCATATAATCGCTGTACTCCAGGTAGCTGGCTAGCGTTGGACGCTCTGCCAGGGGCAGCAAGTGGTTGAGATAGTGCTGAAGGATGTGGAACTGCTGGAGCATGCTGCGACCCGCCTCCACGGCTACAATACGCTGCGACAGACCGTAGAGTGTGTCCGGATTAGCCAGCTCGTTGTTAGCCTGCGAAAGGATGTGTTTAACGATTTATACAGAAGAACGTAATGATTTTCACTTACCAGAGAGGAAAAGTTAAGGGGCCATAGCTTAATTTGAGGCAGGACGTTAGCCTCCACCGAGCGCAATCGTTGATCCAATCGTGAAGTATACATATTCTCTGTTGCCACGGGCTGAAATGAAGATATTTGCTTTAACAAGTTTAAAAACATATTTTCGAATAAATATTTACCGCATCCTTTCCGAAGATCTCGTGTACAGCGTATACATAAAAGTCAATAAGCTCTAAAATACAAGCCACAATTCTGGGAGAGATGCAGTGCAATAGCTTGCACATCTGTAGATATTTTCCAATAATTCGCAGTACGTTCAAAGCAGTGTTGTTAACCAGCAGTTGACTGAAACAATATTTCTATTAAAAAGGATTCCTGGGTGAAATGATGATGATATTACTTGCTAGTCTCGTCGAACTCCTTGCTTTGCAAACTCTTCTGCTCGTCATCACTCTCCTCGCTGAAGTAACAGGAGGCTTCGTCCACAATGCCGGACAGAATATCCTCCTCCAACATGGCAACGTCCAATCCACCATCAAAAGGCGAACTTTTTTCGGAGAATCTAAGAAAATATCCATAGGAACCATAAATGGAGCTGCCGCCATCCTGAGAGTGCACGGAAACCAGCTCATCGCAGTTATTATTGCTGATTGGAGAGTTGTTTGATGAGGCCAGCAAAGCTGCTGTAGGGGATTTGTGGCGTCGAAGAGTGTGCCGAACCGATCGAAACTCCTAGAAAGAATAGACATTTTATTAACTAAGCTGATCTCTTATGTTTTTTGAAGATACTTACAGGCAATTGCAGGATATGCGAAAACGAATCAACCTGCGTCCAAGACTCGTTGTCCAGGAACAAGCAAATCTCCTCCACACAGCAGATATGATAGCGCCGGAAGAACTCCTCGCTCTGCTGCTGCATCGTTTCGATCAGTTTTTCCGACTGCTCGCCGCAGAACTCCAAGCCCACCTTTTTAAGGCGCTGCACCACGGACAGCACCTGGATGAACTGGTCGTATTTGAGCGCCGTCAACTTGGCTGCCTGGAGGAACAGGCACACCTTGGTCAGAATATCGTTCCACACCCGAGACTGTCCCTTTTTCAGTTTCTGCTGGATGTAAACATCTGGGGAATCCTCCTCATCCTGTCCATACAGCTTGTAGTTATTGTGCCACATAACTACCTGATAGTAGGAGGCCAGGATGGTCCAGAAGGTCTTGCACAAACTGATCAAACACGGCAGCAGCTTCTCCACTCTGAGCTGTTCGCACAGCTGCTCGTAGAGCGGCTTGGCCTGATCATCCTGACCAGGATCGCTGTAGCCACGCAGCACAGCATTCACAGAAGAGTGAATGGCCGAAATGTAGTTGATGTGCAGCTGGTCCATGGCCATCAGAGACTTGTTGGCCAGTTTGTAGGCCTCCTGCAGCTTGGCGTACTTGCGTCCATCGAAACCCAGTACCATCTCATTAAGCACTGTGTCCAGCTGAAACTCCATGAGTAGCATGGTCTCCTGCAGCTTTTTGGAGAGCGATTGCACGCAGTTAAACTGCATGTAGGCCTCGGCGGAGCTCTTACACTGCAAGAGCAGGGCGATGGCAGCACTGTAGTTGTGATCCGCCAGCAGCTTCTGCACCTCCACGTCTGTGGTGCGCTGTAATTGAATTGAGTGTTACTAAAATGCATTACAGAATCGGGTAATTTTCTTCTAACCAGCCTCTTGATGGCCACCAGGGTGTCCAACACCTCCTTGAGCACCTCCCGTTTGCGATAGCTCGCTAGGATCTCCAGGCTAGTGGTTGTCAAGTTCGTGCGGGCAAAGTTTAGGTAGGATCTCGCCTTCTGGCAGGTCCAAAGCGACTCCTCCAGTTTCTTCTGGGTGTCATTGATGGCCGCGAACTCGCTGCTGCAGGCGTTCCGCTGCTCCAGGATGTTCTGCAGCACCTGCTTGGTGAGAACCTTCTGCTGAGTGCGCAGTTGTGCAATGGTGACCTCGATGAGCTCGTTGTCTATGCCATCGTTGAGAACTTTCTACGAGATATCGTGACGAGGTAAGGTTGTGATTAAACCCATAGGTTACTGGTTTTTACACCTGGTTTACCTTGAGCTCGTACAGCTGCGGATTGCTGTCGGGGCTGTAATAGCACTGCTCGATGCCCTCCAGGATTTCCTGGTCGGACTTTTGTGCGTTCGTCTCGCTGGAGGTGCTGGCCTCCGCGTCCGTGGTGTCTGTTTCTTGGCTGGGCGAGGCATCTGTGGTCACCGTTTGGATGAAATAATCCGAAAATCCCATGGCAGGAATTTTCATTTGACGGTTCGTCTGTGTGTGCGTGGGTGGTTTTTGTTTGGTGGGCAGAACGTAGACATAGGAAGGGGGTAAGTTTTCATGGTTACTCAATAGAACGGCGACCTGCTACCTGTTTGTGCAGTATGTCCAAGAATTTGCTCTTGAATTCGTCCATTTTGGCCTTGGAATTCTGCATCTTTTAGCCATCAAGAAACCAGCCAAAAACAAAAACGTCTTCTCTCAAGTGTGACCAGCTCGCGCGAGAGTCAAGCAGTGTGCGGAAAGGTACTAAGTTTAAGTACCTAATAACAATTAGAGGTACTTCCATATTTTAGGGCATAAGTACATATTTACGAAGAAAATAATAATTTGCTTACTTGAATCAGTAATGAATAAAACAAAAAGTGGAAAATTAAACCTAAAAATTAATTTTCATTTGTTTGTACATTAAGTTAAACGTAATTAAACAGGTTTTTATGTAACTTTAATTTTATACAATTTTTTAACTTTTACAATTATTACAATTAAAAAAGCTGTCGTGCGAAAAGGGCTTTATCAGCAGACCCAATTCTCAGCGTTTTGCAACACTAGGACGACCGCACTTTGGCATTGTGCCGATTTTGTTTAAGTTTTAGCATTTATTTGTTTTACGTGGAATGACAACTTATTGGAAGCCCCAGAAGCCAAAGAGTGAAATATGCGCATCTGCATGGTGTCGGACTTCTTCTACCCGAGCATCGGCGGGGTGGAGGAGCACGTCTACAACCTCTCGCAAAAGCTGCTCAGTTTGGGTCACAAGGTGACTATTGCCAATTGGGAGCGCCGGTCCAAGAAGGATAACGATTATTTAAACTAGCTATCTATCACTAGATCGTCGTGATGACCCACGCCTACGGTGACTGCAGCGGCGTTCGCTATGTGACTGGTTGCCTGAAGGTCTACTATCTGCCAATCAAGGTGTGCTACAACCAGTGCATCCTGCCCACAGCCGTCTGCAATGTTCCCATGCTGCGGGCGGTGCTCCTCCGGGAACGCGTGGACGTGGTTCACGGTCACTCTGCCTTCAGTGCTCTGGCTCACGAGGCACTGATGGTGGGGTCTCTTCTGGGCTTAAAGGTGGTAGTGATATGCATACAATCATCAAGGAGCGCTAATTAGCCTTCTTTCCTTCCTCCTCCTGCAGACTGTCTTCACCGATCACAGCCTGTTTGGCTTTGCGGACCTATCGGCCGCTCTGACCAACAACCTGCTGGAGGTCAACTTGGGCATGGTCAACCACGCCATCTGTGTGTCTCACATCGGCAAGGAGAACACGGTTCTACGCGCTCGAGTGGCCAAACATCGGGTTTCCGTCATCCCTAATGCTGTGGACACTGCCTTGTTTACCCCAGATCCCGTACAGCGACCCAGCAATAATACAAGTAAGAACTACAACCATTTACAAAGTATTCATCCCCTACTAATCGCAATTTTCCAGTTAACATTGTAGTTGCTTCGCGTCTTGTCTACCGCAAGGGCATAGATTTGCTAGCTGGAATCATTCCACGCTTCAAAAACACTCCGAATGTGAACTTCATCATTGTGGGCGATGGACCAAAGCGGGATCTGCTGGAAGAGATTCGCGAAAAGACAAATATGCAGGACAGGGTGCAGATGGTGGGTGCCGTGGAGCATGCCAAGGTGCGCGATGTCCTGGTGCGGGGCCACATCTTCGTGAATACCTCACTGACTGAGGCCTACTGCATGGCCATTGTTGAGGCTGCTTCCTGTGGCCTGCAGGTGGTGTCCACCAGTGTGGGTGGAATCCCAGAAGTGCTGCCAAAGAGTCTAATACTGCTGGTGGAACCAGAAATAGATGCCATACACGCTGCAATTTTGGTTGCCATTGAACGGCATCAAAAGAGTTCCTTTAAGATTGGGCCTCCAGCTGCCAATGGTCATTTGTCGTCGGAGGCTAATGGAAAGGGTAAGCGGCGACGTCGCAAGAAAGCGGATGAACCTTCCTCTCCTCCACAACTGCCATCATCCTCTGCTCCAACTGCTGATCAGAGTAGCCACACAGAGCCAGTGATGTGCCCTTACAAATGCAATGAGTTGGTGGAGACGCTCTACAACTGGGAGGACGTGGCCCTCCGCACAGTGAAGGTATACGATCGGGTTCTACAGGAGCGTTCCTTCACCACCAGCGAACTGGTGACTGCGGTGTGGCAGCACGGATCCTGGTTCCTTGTCTTCTTCGTTGTGGCCCACTTTATGATGCGGCTGCTGGAGCTTTGGCGCCCCAGAAGACGAGTCGAGCTAGCCCAGGACATGATTCGTTTGCCCAGCTAGCAAAGACCCAACGGATTTCATTCTTCAATCAACTAGCCAATTTTAGAATTTAACGTTAGAGTCAGAACTCTAGTTGAGAACTTGTGCGTTGTCCATAGTCGTAGTCGAATTCACTGTCTTCTTAAACAATTTGCTAAATCTATTGCAATTAACAATAATCCAACGGCAGGGCACTCGATTTAGAACCACGATAAATAACCATAGCGTAGTGTGATCTACCTTTAATGCAAACTTGATTTCTTAAAAATTCAGACCAAGATCCAGTATCCAACCAAGTGAAAATGTTTGCTCGGAATAGTGGTGCCTGCAACTCCATCTGCAACAAAGTCACTAGATTATTTCCTCGTAGAAATTGTAATACTGGATCCTATATCGGATTTTATAATACATAAGCTCAGTATAATTGTAGTTATAACATAAATAGGACTAGAATTTGGTGATACCTATTTTTTTGTTAAAGATAAAAGCTCACTAGAACTGACCTGATCATGCCAGATTTTATAAAATGCACTGTATTCCATGCTTTTATTGTAATACCTATAATAAGATAAAGAAGTTTACTTTATTTATTCCTAAATAAACAAGTTAAGTATAAGCAAGAATTAAATAAAATAAATAAACAACATTAAGATCATTAATCTTTAAACTCAAATTAAAATCTAGCCAATCATAGTTACTTGATGTATTGAATACATATTGTATTCCCATAATACAAATATATTAGAAGTAAAATCTAAAAACAAATTGGTAATCTTAAAATGATATAAACAAAGTTCATTTTTTTTAAATAATCTTTATCGCTCGTTAAATATACCAAACAGTATTGCCAAAATATACTGCTATTAAATACCAGAACGACCAGATACGGTCCTCTGATTGTCTGGCCATACTGCGCTGCAGCCCTGGCTTATTTGGGAAAAAAATTAAGAGGGAGCAGCAGCGGAGACGGGTGATAAATTAATTAGCCACTGCTACCACATAACCCAGGGTGCGGAAACCTGAACCCAGCTCCACAGCACACCCAGCACCATCGCTAGCACCCCAGTTGCCACCCAGGTCAAGGTGAGCAGCGACGTGGGAGGACCACCTGCAGGTCTGACATTGACTGCGGATTTGTCATTCCACCTTCTAGATTCTGTCACCACCTCAGGGCAACGACGATGGCGGAACTGGTGAGGGACTGGCTGGCGGACTACCAGCGGACACGGGGCCAGCCCGCCGAAGCGGAGGCGTTCGTCGTGGAACACGAAACGGACCCCGAGATCGCCGAGGCCATCTTTACCATCTTCAACGAGCGGCAGCGCAACGAGGCGCTGGTCCACGACATCTGCCAACAGCTACTGGCTTTCTACCGCTCGCCGGAGCTCACGCTCCACAAGTTCCCGCTGCAGTTCATCCCCGTGCTGGTCTACACATACCTGCACTCTGTGGCCGGCGGCGATAAGAAGGCCGCTCGCGGCGTAGAGACACTGCTCATCTGCATTTACAATGGCGAGGTGTCCACCGACGACGGGGGCCAGCGGGTGGTGGCCTTCCGCATGCCCATCCTGGCCCAGACGTCCGTCTACCACGAGGTGAAGAACCTGCCCATGACGGATCTGCGCCGCTGGGAGGAGAACTGCAACCGGGAAGTCAAGTGGGGTCCGCACCAGCGCATTGAATCGATCCATGCCCAGAACCGCATGCGGATCCTCACGGCGCTGCTGTTTTGCTACAACCAGCAGGTCAGCCAGACGCAGAAGTCGTCGCTGCTCCACTTGTGCCGGGTCACGTCGCAGCTGGTGAATCAGGGATTTACCACAAAGTCGGGCCACGGTCATCGCATGAGTTATGGGTAAAGTGGACTTAAGATTATTAGCTTACTCGTTTAATTAATTTATATTCATTACAGTTCCGATCCTGCAACCGGGGCCACTTTTCCCAAGCCCTCCTCACCACGCATTCCACTGTCCGCCGCCTTCCTGATCGAACTGGTGCACGCCATCTATTTCGCCATGTTTAATGGCTATGGCACGATAGCTATTCAGACCCTGGACGACATCCACAACCGGGCCACCTACGAGATGTACTCGGAACTGATTCTGGTGACCAGTGCGGTGCGCAATTCGCTGCACGCCAATCCTTCCGGGCAGCCCAACGACGGACCCATGGGCCTGAGTGTGGCCTTGACGCCGTCGACCACCACGGTGACCACTTCGGTGTCCAAGTCCATGATCACGAACGCCTCCTTCCGTACGAAAAAACTGCCCGACGATATACCCATCCAGGTGCAGGACCTCACCATGCAGCAGGCACCGCAGCAGCTGGCTAGCGTTACTGAGGAGGCGGAACCGGGCTCCAAAGAGTCGCCCTCTACCAAGGAGAGTTCCGGCACACGCACCTCCATCATGCGGCCGAGCATGGAGGGCATCAAGGCGCAGGCACACAAGGCGCTGATTGCGGGCTTCAAAAAGTCCAAGGACAAGGAGAAAGAGAAGGACAAGGAGCCACCGAAGCCACCGCAGCGCAAGTTCGACAAGCACACGCAGCGCAACTCGCTGCTCCAGCTGCAGGCGGAGCCCAGCTCCAATCCCAGTCCGGAACAGCCACCCACCGGCGAAGTGCTGCCGCTGCAGACGCTTTCGCTGATCAACGAGAACGGCAGCAACAGCTTCAGCGTGGACAGCGACCTCAACGACGGCGTGCTGGGCGTGAACGCTAACACATCCCTGCCACCGCTGAGCAGTACCACCAACTCGGTGACCAGCAGCGACCTGCTCACCAAGAGCTTCGACTCCAGCATCGAATTGGCGCCGCTGGGACACAGCAGCAGCAACGGGGGCAAGCTGGCCGAGCACAGCTTGGCGGAGTAGTGCAATCGATCGTCTCGTTCCAAAGGCGATTAGCCAAATCCAAGTATCAAGTATATATATTTACAAGCATAACTGGGGTGAGTGGTTTGCGTATGAACAAAAGGATGAAAACATTTCTGAGTTTGTGAAGGCAGCTAAGTAATCCAAGGATAATTCTAGAACAATTCCCTTAGAGTTTTGATCGAGTAATAACCATGTATACCAATTCAATTAATTTATTTGTCCAGTTCCTTAAATAATAATGTTTCTGGTTAGATGCAATTATATCCCTTGCATTTTGGTCGGACCTTTTATCGTAAATACTCTGAATTATCCAAAGATTACCTGCCGACATAAAAGTCTCCTCATGATCTAAAAATCCACTCACCCAACAATATATATTCGCCACCTACCGCTGTGTATTAGCCGAACAAAACCGTGGCGCGAGGGGAGATTTGAATTTATGGATTAAGGATCGTTTGAGTTTGTTGAATTCGATGGGTTTTCTTAGTTGTTCGTATGTATTATCGTATTCCAAATCCAATTGTTGGTTAGATTAAGTGTTGCTAGGACGTCACAAGAATTATATACAAAATGTATACACACGGAAACCCCGGTAGACATCGTTTGCTAAAGCTTCAGTCAGAGGGAGATTATGTTCCATTTTCGGGGAACCAGAACGTACACATCCCGGTGCATTTCACTTGTTTTAGATAAGCAGCATGACGCTCACACATTCGATATCTACTCGACCATTCAGCCAGAGTTGGGTCCAGGCAATTTCAATTGAATTCTACTACAGGAAACCTTTTAGTTCTGTCACTTATTAGCATATATACATGTGTAAACTAATATATACATACAAATATTTATTGAACGTTGACTTGAACCATGTTATTGATTTAAAATAAATACAACAACTAAATACGTAACTATCATGCTTAGTCTGTGGTCACAGGCTCTTCTTTCTGAACTTTCCCTGCAGGAAAATACGAGGCACATCCACGCCTTCCTTGAGATTGAGGGTTCGTCGGTGGACATAGGCATTCGTGATTATCCCAAAGCCGTTCTCCTGGAAGAGATTGGATACTTCCTCCTCGGAGAAGAAGTAGGTGCGGGTGCCGTCCTGACGCACGTAGAGGTTCTCGGCAATCTTGTTGCCCGGCTTGAAGCGCAACTGTGCCATGTCGTACAGACCGTAATCCCTGAAGAGCACCAGTCCTCCTGGTTTGAGTAGCTTCCACAGGTTCTGCACCACCTCCTTGAACTTTTTAGGATGTATGGCCGAGAGCACAAAGATTAGGGTGCAGACATCCAGGCTGTTGGCCGGAATGTGCTCGTGCACCTGTTGCGTCGTGATGTCGCACTGAAAGGCGTTTATCTGGGCGGGATCGTACAGAGGATTGGAGCGCACAAAGTCCACGGCTCGGGGTGAGAAATCGCAGGCGTAGAAGTAGAATCGACTGTTTGTGAAACAACCTTCCTCGCTGGTCTGTTCCTCCAGGAGCGGGAATACCAGGTTGCCCACTCCGCATCCCACCTCAAAGAGGGTGCGCTTGTCGCCCGACTCCTGTTGGTCTAGCAGCTCCTGGAACTCCCGCGTGGTCCAGTGGCGATCCTTGAAGAATCGAGTCTCATTCCGCTTGTAGAATATATCCCAGTTTCTCTGGGCATCAATTTCCAGCTTGTTGGCTTTAAACTCGGGCACAAGACCACGTTTATTTTGCTCCTCCAACTTTTGCCTCTCCGTTTCTGTGAGCTCCTTTGTTTGGGTGGTAAAAACATCTGGTTCTAGTGGTTCCTAGAAAGTATTTCCAGTTAATACGATTTTTTAGGAGCTTCGATGTTTTTAATTTACCATATTTGTAAATTCCAATTGAGTATGGGATCTTTATGGGTGGATTCTTCCACGCGTTTTATAAGATTTGTATTTGGGATTATTGAAAGATAACTGTAAACGGCTTTACTACTTAAGATACTTAAGATCGTTAGATTCTAATTTTTAAAGTCGATGTTGTAAAAGAAATTACATTTTAATTTGACATTTATGTATTTCCTAAACTGTTGATTGCTGAATCTTTGAATTTCGGTCAGCTGTTTGACATCGAGAACGGAATCTAGCTTCTGCAAGCCGAAGTTTTAATACCCTTGCAGATTACACTAATTAAAAAGTGAGTAAAATATTAAGAATACAATATATTGAACTCGATACAGCGAAATATTACAAATTATAATTATAATTAAATATATTAAATTATTTCCTATTTTATTAAAAAGCCATTGAAGTCTTAAACATTCAGTAGTAATAAGTAAAAAAAAAACCCACCCCTAGTATAAAATTAAAAAAAAAAAATTTTCTATGATTTCGATGTAAAGTAAAGTTCAAGCGTTTTTTTTTCTTTCCAAAAGATAGAAAAAACCGCAGACCCACAGTGTTACCAAAACGCAAGGCCGGGTAAATACATTATTTTGGTCCAATTTCGATGGTATTTCAGAGACCTCCAGCAAAGGTCTTTCCACAGATAAGAGCAAATAACAAATCATCGTTAACAAACAAATTTTATATGGTCATCGTCTGGCAAACCACCTAATCATCTGTTACATCCTAAAATCATCTTCATTCCTTAACATAAACCTTAACAACCAGAGGCGGCGAATGATCAACAATGGCCACCAGCTTACTTAACATCTGGAGACGTGGCCTCCACACGAGTTCCGCCCGACTGCAGGTGATCCAGAGCGCCACGCCCACCAAGCGGATATGCATCGTGGGCGCCGGACCCGCCGGCTTCTATGCCGCCCAACTAATCCTCAAGCAACTGGATGACTGCGTGGTGGACGTGGTCGAGAAGCTGCCGGTTCCCTTCGGACTGGTGCGGTAAGCAGATATTTATAAGGCGGTGCTATTGGTGCCTAAGCCAAAGCCAAAGATTGGACCCACAATGGAGCGAAAGATGCCACTGAAGTAGGCTAAATGGTATGGGATGGCAATGGTAATTGGTAATCCTCTGAAGAAATTCTTTCTTAATACCTACCTCCAAACTGATCAAGACTCCACAAAGGATCCGCTGCAGTCAGGGCCGGACTAATGATCGCCAGAAGACACACAATCAGTGGAGCAGCACCAAGCATCTGCATCTTAAAAGCCTGACTGTGACTCCCACTCCAAACCCAAATGCTTTTATCCATACGACACACGGTTGCGTGTCGCGGCATTCCATTGCACTTATCGGCTAACGACTTGTCCCATTATGCAAATCGCACATTGCAGCTTCGGCGTTGCGCCCGATCACCCAGAGGTCAAGAACGTAATCAACACCTTTACCAAGACCGCCGAGCATCCGCGTCTGCGTTACTTTGGCAACCTATCGCTGGGCTCGGATGTGACCCTTCAGGAGCTGAGGGATCGCTACCATGCCGTGCTTCTCACCTATGGAGCGGATCAGGATCGGCAGCTGGAGCTGAAGAACGAACAGCAGGGCAATGTGATATCTGCCCGGAAATTCGTGGCCTGGTATAATGGCTTACCGGGGGCGGAGAACCTGGCTCCGGATCTCAGTGGTAGCGATGTCACGATTGTGGGTCAGGGCAACGTCGCTGTGGATGTGGCCAGGATGCTCCTTAGTCCTTTGGATGCTCTGAAGGTAAGTTTTGTTAGTTACGCAGCGGAATCTCTCATGCTTACTTTTTACTTTATTTCACAGACCACGGATACCACGGAGTATGCCCTGGAAGCCCTATCCCGCAGCCAAGTGGAGCGAGTGCATCTGGTGGGCAGACGTGGTCCCCTGCAGGCCGCCTTCACCATCAAGGAGCTGCGGGAGATGCTCAAGCTGCCCAATGTGGACACTCGCTGGCGAACCGATGATTTCTCGGGTAAGAATCACGGAATCTCCAAAGTTTTGTTCTTGCTCAGAACTTCCTTTTCTTTAGGCGTTGATCTCCAGTTGGATAAACTGCAGCGTCCTCGCAAGCGACTCACCGAACTGATGCTCAAGAGTCTAAAGGAGCAGGGCAGGTCCTCTGGCTCCAAACAGTTCCTGCCCATATTCCTGCGAGCGCCGAAAGGTATCAGCCCAGGGGAAATGGAGTTCTCCGTTACGGAACTGCAACAGGAAGCAGCAATTGCTACCAACTCTACGGAGCGTCTTCCCTCGCATCTAATCCTGCGCAGCATCGGTTACAAATCCAGTTGCGTGGATGGGGGCATTAATTTCGACAATCGACGCGGTCGTGTTCACAACATTGACGGTCGTGTTCTCAAGGATGATGCATCTGGGAAGGTGGACCCGGGACTATATGTAGCCGGCTGGCTGGGAACTGGACCCACTGGCGTTATTGTGACCACCATGAACGGCGCCTTCTCGGTGGCCAAAAACATCTGTGATGACATAGCCAAGAATGCTTTGGATACCAGTTCAGCGAAACCGGGTTACGATGCGGATGGCAAGCGAGTGGTTACCTGGGATGGCTGGCGGCGGATCAACGACTTCGAAGCCGAAGCGGGCAAAGCCAAGGGAAAACCGCGCGAGAAGATCGTTAACATCGATGATATGCTGCGAGTAGCAGGTGTTTGATGCCGGGATTTCGTGGGTGGTGGCTGACAATAGTTTCCATTTAAAACAAATCTAGCTTACTTTATTTATCTGTCGTTCGAGGCCCTTGTTATTCAGTGTAAATATATTACCTAAAGTTTCCAAATCAATTGTGCAAGTTAAATTATAATTAGTAATAATGGACCACGCCATAACGCCGGAACCGCACCTGGTGCCAGGGTAAGAGTTCCTTCTCATGTACTTACCGACCTGACAAATCTGATATTTGTAATGGCTTTTAGGTACACGGGTCATTGTGCCCAGAACCGGGACAGAGTGGGTCGAACTTATGGACGACAGACCCACAAGCTCCTTATAGATCCCTGCATCTACCATGCCCCGGAGCTAATTGTGGCCCCCATTCATGCCAAACGTGGGCTCAAGGATTATCCCACGGAGCAAGAGCTGAAGATTCTGCGCACTCGTGAGGCGCTGGTGGACTCCGTTTACAGGCATCCCATTTTACCCGGCTACGCTGGATTTGTGCCGAACAAAGTGAGTCAGATTGGTAAGCGTTATGTGGCCGCCGCGTCCGCGGGAGTGGCCCGACATGAGACCCTGATGGAGTTGTACCGCTGCGAGAAACGGACGCTGAGGCACCGGGATCTGCTTGAGAGTGGAAACGGGCTGTTCGACCGCAAGATCAACGAGAGGATGCTGCCACAGACCTACTACAGGTCACCTTTGATTCCCGTCACCGGGGTGTCCAAGGGCATCAAGGATGAGGCCTGTCCGCCGAGAATAGAGAAGCTCTGCTACAGCAAGTTCACATCCCCGCATTTCCTGGAGGACGAGGACGACGACAAGTTCATCATCAACGGCTACTCCGGACACATTCCCATGTCGGTGACCCGCTTCGGGGAGTCCAACAAGGTGCTCACCCGCCGGGCGCTCTGCAGCTTCTCCGACTACATGTACAAGAAGAAACGGGACACGTGGTGCTGTGGCCAAGACCTCAGCAGGCCGGCCATCACCTGTCCGCCCGTGGAGCACTTCATTGTCTACCGCAAGGACGACGGTATGGTGCCCAGCTATGCGGGTCACGTCCCCGGGGAGACGTACAAGTTCGGAAGGACGTACGCCAAGACCACCTACGACGCCAAGCGCTGGCTGGAGGTGCACAAGAATCTCTGCGTGCTGCCGGAGGTGGCCAACCTGGGTTACGCCTACTGAGTACTGATATTCCCCCGTCGGATCCATTTCAAATTGTAACGCTTTTCCCTGGCGTTGCCACCCTGCGTTGCAAGTGCAGCATTTATTGTCCCTGTCTCACCTGGTCCCACTGGCGATTGTTGTGATGTATCGATACAACAACAACATCCCCAGCTTTCTATCTACGTCGTTTGTGGCAGCAAATAAATAAGTTTTAATTGATTGTGCGCCTCTAAAATGTACGAATTGTGGCTAATACCGTGACCAACTGCAGTGCAGTGCCCCTCGTGATCGGCACTAGGTGAAATTGGCCGTCTGGGCAGCAGAAAAGGCCTAAAGTGTCCACAAAACGCCAAAGGAAAAAATCTTTAGAATCGAATTCGAACAATTCAAACACACACGTAGTGCCGCACTGTTCACACACCGCAGTGCAGTACAGTACCGCAGTGCGTGCGAGCGAGACGACCCGTGGCTCGGCAGATAACATACATTTGTGTACCTACCTCTCTTCCAAGTGGTGAGTTGAATGCCGATTATGCACCCTGCACGCGTCGCGCCGAGCATTGTATGCAATAAGTGAAGTGCACTGCCGCTAGGAAAAACAAGAACAGCATAGGGAAACAGGAAACCCCCTGGAAATACTCCCTAGCAGAGCAGATCCCCCCTCTTAGCCCCATGCTTTTGAACCGAGATTTATGGCGGGAACTCGAACGGAGTGTGCGCACAGGTCACTAACAAGTCGGTGCGACCCCAACTGCGGTCGACTTGTTTATTAAGAGCGAACAAACGAATAAAAATAAAAACAAAAAAATATATATGTAATTTGTTGTAGCAGGTGAGATTTACGACTGTATGTTGGGTTCGGAGAGGAGAGAGCTGTTCGTAATGAGAACGGGGGCGAATGGGAAACCGTGAAAAACCGCCAAAATGGGTTGAGTTCTTTTTGCATCGATTTTCCCGGCCGGGATGAGAAAATTTCAAATTGGGTTTTCTAACGTTTTAGCTTTTATCGGCAGGCTGGAATAAACGGTAACAATTTATAATAACAAACAAATTCTCATTTTGAGAATATTGGCTCAAAAATGCTAAAAACATTAAATAAAAACAAAGTATTATTATTCAAAATGTTTATTAAAATAAAATAAATAAAACAAAAACAATAATTTAATTAAATTAAATTTTAAAATTTTCATTGCTCGTTTTCACAGTACTTTGTAAATACTTAAAAACTTAAGATTTACTTTTGAAAATAACGCTACTCGAACTTTTCTAACTTTAAGTGCCTATTACCAAAACTTGTTGTATTCGAATCAATAGATTACTCGATGTCCGGGATAACTTGAGTTTCAACAGTAACAGCAATCAAATATGTGCACCTACATTGTACAACGGCAATGATAAATACTCCAGTCTTAATCGGGTATTAACGTTTGTACTCTTTTATAAATTGCAGAAGAGCGAGTGGAGTGATGAGCGAATCTCTTGTTTCTCAAGTGGAGGAGACCAAGGTGTCCAATGAAGATGGCGTAAAAGAGAAAGCTGAAGTGTCCACTGGCAAAGATTTGGGTATGGAAGTGGAGGCAGAAGACACTGGTGGTCAGCAGCAGGTGCAGAGTGACCCGGGCGACAAGGAGAAATCTGCCACGGTGGACATAAACACACTCACCCCGTCGACGCCGTCACAAACCCCGCCACAATCACAATTGCTGGCCGCCGAAACTGCCACATCGGGGAGCACGGCCGTCATCCCGGAGAACATCCTGTCGCCGCCCAAGTCAGAAACTCAAACGGATGAGACCAACACGGCCACATCGACATCCTGCTCCCCGGCCTCCGAGGGTCAGCGATCCCCCGCGGCGGAGCAACAGTCAACGGCTCCACCACCGCCGAAGGAAGAGGAACTGCCCACAGCGGTTGTTAATGGCTCCATACCAAAGTCGGGGAAGCCTCTCTCCATACCGCTCGGCGGCAAGAAGCCCAGCAAGGCGGCTTCCACGTCACCACGCGCCTCCCGATCACGCAAGCCCAAGGCGCTGCCAATGTACGAGAGCGAGATTAGTGACAACAAGATGGGCATCAAGCTGTGCATCAAGAAATCCGATGCCGGAGACGGCGCACCCGCTGGCGCGGCATCTCCGCCAGTTGCTGTTCCCGCGGCCTCAAAACCGGTGCGCAAGCGCGTCCGCAAACCAAAGCAACAGGATAGCGACGAGGCTGAGTATGAGCCGCGAAAGAAAAAAGGTGGAGGAAGTGGCGGGGAAAAGAAGATTTCAACGAGCTCGGATGCGGAGGCGAGTGGCGAGCCAATCGAGCAGAGTGTCTGGGCCCAAAAGCTGCCTGAGGAAGTCCTTTTCAGGGTGAGCATAAGAAAGAGTAACAATAAAAAACGTGTTATTAATTTGAATTCATCCCATTCAAATAGATTTTCGAGCACGCTGTGGATACGCAGGGCTGTTTGCCCACCCTCTTTCGCCTTGGCAGAGTTTGCTCACTTTGGCGACAGGTTTCTCTTAGGCCCACTCTGTGGCGCACCATGGATCTTACCACATGGGTCAAGGAGAAGTATCGTACTGAGCTAAAGCTCAAGTGGTTTGTGGACAACCGCTGCAGTGCCTGTACAGAGCTGAATGTTTGTAAGTTGAAAAGATGAAGCCTAGAGTTATAATCTAACTTGGATATATCTCCCTTTAGCCAATTGGAAAATATCAGACATTAACTGCTTTCTTGCCAAGTTGTCAAGTGGTTGCCCGAATCTCGCTGGCATTACGCTGTCCGGCTGGAAAGGTTTCACCTCAGATCACTTGACGTATCTGGTGGATAACATGCACAAGTTGCAGCGCATAGACTTGAGCTCCATCAATGTAAGTGCTGACATATGATTACAATTCATATTTCTGATGTTAATTTGTTTCGCCCAGGTTGAAATGAATGCCAGCAAGAGCGCTGTGGGTGTCAACTCCCTGTGCAATGCACTACAGACCATGGGTAGCCGCTTAACTCATCTTTACTTGGCGCACAATCGTCTAGCAGGAATACCGCAGATTGTCGGAATACTTTCGGTGAGTTGTGCAGTCTTTTTTCCCATTTCATATGGCTTATTGGCTTTTGTTACTTTTTCCAGACGCATTGCCCGAATCTAACGTTATTGGATCTCTCGAATGTGACCACTCAGGCCACATCACACGGTGTACTCCACATTGAGAAGTTGCAACGTGGCTGTCAGAAGCTGAAGGTCCTGCGGGTGACAAACTCCCATATAACGCCGAGCACGGCATCAATGCAGGAAATTGTAAGGCGGTTGGCAATCTACTTTGAACGTAAATTCTAAAAGAAACCATTTTCAGATGGACTCACCCGGCTTTCCAGATTTGGAAGAACTTTCCGTGGCTGCCTTGACAGATGAATCGCGCATCATAAGCGACGATCACCTGCAGCGTATCCTGAAGAGCAGTTCTAAGCTCAAACTACTGGACGTGCGCAACTGCACCCGGCTGACGCATGAAATTTTCATTCGCATACCATCCTGGAATATCAAGCATTTATTCCTGTCAGGCTGCTCAGTTACCCGGGACATGGGGTATGTTTGATGGGTAACCATTATCAGAAATACAGTTTAATCGCAAACTTTGCAAACATAGGTCGGGTCTGGAACTCATTGCCTCCAAGTGGGCGCACAGTCTCATAGAACTGGACCTGGCTTGGGCGAATATGCAGCAGCCCATAGATAATGCCCTTCGTGCCCTCGCCGAAAAGGGCAGGGAGTCCCCGATGGCGTGAGTATATATTGAACTACCTTAACCAGTGTGTGCTTATAAAATCCAATTTACGTGTGCCTTGCAGTCATTTAAATCTGTGTGGCTCGTCGGTTTCCGATGAGGCGGTAAAGGAAATACTGACGAACTGCCGGAAGATGAGCTCGATCAACCTGGCTTCATGCCGCGGACTGCCCCGCGGAGTGAAGCGCCTGATGCAGGGACCTCAAGAGCTGGGCGAATTGCGAGAGGTTCTGGGGGTGCAGCTGAAGAACAGCAGCGGGAGCAACTAATCCAGTCAGTGGGCGAGTCCACGCATCGGTTTTATTGTTGATCAGGCGGGCCAAGTTTAAATGTAATTTAAATTGTTGCATCCCTCTTTGCGCGAAACGCGTTTAGCGCTTTGTTGATTTTGTAATGTAGTCCGCAAACATATTGCAATATTTGCAAATTTGCAATCGCTTGCATCTTCCAATAATGCTTATCTTGTTCATAGGCCCTAGATTGTAATTATTTTACTAGTTTAGTATTCTCTGCACAGCGGCAGCAGCGAGTTCCTCCCTTTCTGGAGGTTCCCGCATTAGATGCTGTGCGAACGAGCAACCTTTTGTAAATGCAATATGTATTCATAACTTAGTTGATTCGAATTTTTTGCAGCGCGAAAATCATTCACTTTCGAGGACAACCCGTTTGCAACGATTTTCAATGATTTTTTTTTAATATATATATAATGAATGGTATATATATTTACTGAATTATTGTTAGTTAAGTCCGACCATTGACCGTTTGTAAAGTATGTATACAAGAATTTAAAATAAGTTTAAAGTGTATGATTCGCAATACAAAATGATATATTTACCATAAAGTAGTCGTCAATTCAAAGTCGCTAACTAAGGCAATTTGTAGAATGTTTTAACCCGATAGAAATGTACATATTGGCGTTAGAGAAACTTTCCGATTGGACGTTTTTATATACAAAATAACCATTAATAAAGGTAACGCATATACCACACATACATAAAATAAATTAAAACAATTCAATTGTTAAGCATTACTAGCAGTTAAGTGACGGCAATTAAAGGTACATTTAATTTAAAATAAACGCAAACATTTTCAATCTACGCCCGGCATTATCTGTACAGAGCAAAAAAACACAATGCTCCATCGGTTTGTTGTATAATTTTATTCAAATATGCGGGAGATAATATTGCATTACGAGCTATGTACGGCCAAGACAGCAATTACAGTACGAACCCAGTTTTGGGGTCGGATACCTCAGTTCCATCGATCAGTTCATCTAGTTCTTCTGCAGCTTGTCCACGTCCTGAATGTAATCGGTGCCGACCTTCACGATGGCGGCTCCAGTTCCCAGTCCCGCCAGGGTCGCCAGCAGGGCGTTGTCCTGGGGCAGGGCGGACTTGATCAGCGCCCAGGCCAAAACGGAGCCCATGGAGAAGAGGGTGGCTCCCAGCAGGGCGTATGCTCCCCGCTTGTTGTTCTTCACGTCCTTCAGGTGGGGCCTGCCGTAGATGTAGAAGGCACTGCCCACCACCGCCGAGATGAGGAACACGTTCGTCAGGTCCTTCTTGGGCAGGATCTTGGGCACGATCTGGGGGTTCATAACATTCACCGCCAGGGCTCCGTAGCTCACCAGGCCGTGGAGCGGTATGTAGTAGTTGAACACATTGTCCCGGGTGAAGGGTTTAAGACCCACTTTGTCGCATATGCTGCAGGCCTCGTTTGACTGCGAGCTGGCCATTATAATCGGTGAAAATGCAATAAAATCCTTGAATCCCGGTGTGGTGGGGTCGATGAGACGTCTTCTTCTTCTTGTTATGTAAAGAGTAGGGTTGTCGAGTCGCGCCAGAACTTAAAATTATGCTCGGCGGAATATCACTGCGTTTGGGTAGAAATTATAGAGTTAAAAATGTATTGGGAAATATATATGAGTATGTCTCTGAGTATTTCTGACAGTAGGACTGGAGCCTGTTATTTCTGTGTTTTCTATTTAAGTTATAAATGTAAAAGCGTATGTTTTGAAAAGCCTATAAATTCTCTTTGAATTATTATGAAGATTTTTCCCAAACATTTTTTAGCAAAGAGGAAAAGAACAAAGTTTATTGTTCAAAAATAGTATTTATTATTTTTTAATTTATTAGATTTTCAATTATAAAAAAAACAAATTTTTAGATTTGATAACTGGTAACTGGTTCCGGAACCAGTCACCTTTTTGAACCGAATGTGTCAACTCTGTTGAACAGCCGGCACAGTGTGCAGAACCAGGTGGCAACACCAGCCGGCGCAGGAGAGTGGGTGTAAGAGGGACAACGAGGTGGGAGGACCGAATGGGGAGAGACAGAGAGCGAAATAGGTGCGAAAAATTTGTAGTTGGCTGGAAATTCCCTAATTTCGATTCGCAAAAAGTAAATATCAGCCGCCGCAAGGTAACCCCGATAGATGTGCGTGCCCCGCGAGCGCAGAATAGCCAACGCCAGCTCCTGAAGCCCACCAGTCCAGCAGAGATATCGCCGATAGCCACAGTGCAGCAGATCCGTGGACGACATGTTGACGCACAAGACTTGTCAGGCACGTAAGAAAATGCAGGTGAGTGCGCCAATTGGGAAAGCGGGGAAACCGAAACGGGGAAACGGCAGCCCAAACTAATTCAATTAAACCGCCGGATGACAGGTTTCCTTCGTGATACGGGACGCCGAGGAGAAACAGCACCGGAATGGCGTCAATGCGCTGCAGCTGGACGCGAATAACGGCAAGCTGTACTCCGCCGGACGCGACGCCATCATCCGGGTGTGGAACACCCGCACGGACTCCAGCGAGAAATACATACAGTCGATGGAGCACCACAACGACTGGGTCAACGACATAGTGCTCTGCTGCAATGGGCGGAACCGTAAGTTGCTCCAGAGATCAGATGTTCCACAGTTATCTTATCCCCAAATTATCCAAACTCTTAGTTATCAGCGCCAGCTGTGATACCACGGTCAAGGTGTGGAACGCCCAAAAGGGCTTCTGCATGTCCACCCTGCGCACCCATCGCGACTACGTGCAGGCGTTGGCCTACGCCAAGGATCGGGAGCAGGTGGCCAGCGCCGGGCTGGACAAGGCCATCTTTCTGTGGGACGTGAACACACTGACCGCCCTCACGGCGAGCAACAACACCGTGACCACCTCTAGTCTGACCGGGTCCAAGGACTCCATCTACAGCTTGGCCATGAATCCATCGGGCACCGTGATCGTGAGCGGGTCCACGGAGAACATACTACGCATCTGGGATCCCCGCACCTGTATGCGCAGCATGAAGCTCCGCGGCCACACGGAGAACGTGCGCTGCCTGGTGGTCTCGCCCGATGGCAACCAGGTGGTGTCCGGCAGCTCCGACGGCACCATCAAGGTGTGGAACCTGGGTCAGCAGCGCTGTGTTCAAACCATCCACGTGCACAAGGAGGGCGTGTGGTCGCTGCTAATGAGCGAGAACTTCCAGTACATCATCTCCGGCAGCCGGGATCGCAACATCATTGTGACCGAGATGCGGAACCCTAGCAATAAGACCCTGGTGTGCGAGGAGCAGGCGCCCGTTCTCAGTCTGGGCTACAACATCGACAAGACTGGGGTGTGGGCCACCACCTGGAACTCGGACATTCGCTGCTGGAAGCTGCCCATGTACGACAGATGCACGATGAATTCCTCGGGCGGCATGGACGCTCAGTGGACACAGGGCGGCACCGAGGTGGCCTGCATCAAAGGAGGGGCTGCCATTAAGGAGTGCACGGTGCTGAACGACAAGCGGTATATTATTACCAAGGACTCGCAGGAACAGGTAGTGGTCTACGATGTGCTGAGAGTGGTCAAGAAGGAGCAATTGGGAGCTGTGGACTACGAGGCGGAGGTGAAGAAGCGCAATAAGCAGGTTTACATTCCAAACTGGTTTACTGTTGATCTGAAAACCGGGGTGAGTTAAAGGTCGGTTGAGCCTTAAGTTCGATTAACTAATAATGTATTCATCATCTGCAGATGCCAACAATTGTCTTGGGACAGGAGGAAGTTGATTGTTTCGCGGCATGGGTGTCCATTGAAGCTGGACTGCCGGAGTGCGTCGATCCCACAACAGAAATTAAGGTTGGCTACTCAATTAAACCACTGACCAATGCATTTCCCTAATTATAATGTTTTTTTTTTCAGATCAACTATGGCAAACTACTGCTAGAGGCCTTGCTCGAGTACTGGACACCACCGCATAGCATACCACCAAACGAAATGGAACCCGACATGCACGGCAACGGCTACTTCCAAGTGCCCAAACACACGCCCGTCATTTTTAGGTGAGTGGCTGTGCTGCAACCGTATCAAAACTATCACTAATTACTTAAATTTCTTGCCAAATCAAACAGTGAAGTGGGCGGCCGCACTGTTTGCCGACTTTTAGTGCGCGATGCGGCCGGCGATAGCGAGAGCACACTGCTCCACGAAACGGCGCCACAGTGGGTGACCGATGTGGTGATCGAGAAGAACATTCCCAAGTTCCTTAAAATACCGTTCTTCCTGCAGCCCCACCCGCAAATGACCAAGCCAGAGCGAACGAAGAAGGTAGTAGTCTGTCGTAGCAGCCAGCGTTCATAATCTAATTAGTCTTTCCTGCCTTTACTTAGGATCGCCTGGTGGCTAATGAATTTATACAGTGCCGCAAGGTGTGCGAGCATGTGTTGGAGAAGGTGCTCAATGCTGAGACTACCCCGAGTGGGGGCAATGCTAACAATTCCCTGCAGAACAGCCAGAGCGATGCAAATTCGGAGGGATCCCAACTGCCAGCAGAGGAGCGAATCGAGCTGTGGTGCAATGATGTGGTTAGTTGATGGAAGTATCTTTTTATAAGCCTTGTCTCAAAGTCATTCGTTTTCAGGTTGTGGACCCGAACATGGACCTGCGCACCGTGCGCCACTTCATCTGGAAGCAGTCGACCGATCTTACGTTTCAGTACAAGACCAAGCAGAATTTCAGCTACGATGGTAAATAAGAGAGCCCACGCATAGATCAACACAACACAACACCCCTCACAAACACAACGCATACTTCATTTCTGCAATTGCGATTGCCTAACCGAGAGTTGTGCTTATATATCCGCCCCATAGGTTCGATCGGGGATAGCCTGGAGCGTGTGACGCGCAAGTATTGAACGCTGGCATGTGATCTCCCGCCTAACCGAAGCAGCACCGATGCATTGTTGAATGTGATTGAGAAATGAGTACGATATTGAGCAGATCGAATTAACAATTTGTATGTATTTATGCAATGTATTTGAGTTTTAACATTCGTCTCGTGTCCCGTGGACAAAACCATTCAAGGAGGATCTGTTTGAACATTAACTTTAAAATTTACATTTAAAAGTGCACCCGGGTGCTTCTGTTTGTTTACTTCTCGTTAGGAATACGTTTATGTACTTCAGATTCAGACTTATAACAATTAAGCTTGCGACACACACACGTAGATAAGCATTGCAAGGGAGTAACTACAGACATACCATTAAAACGTATTTGCATCTGAAGCATCTAGACCTAGAGGATTGCGCATATTTGTATGTACTATTCACACTTGTTTCACATTAGGTTTATGCATAATTATATATACACATAGGACATAAGTATAAGTAATCTGTTAAAGATACAAAAAAGAAATCAATGCAACGGCAGTAGTCCAACCTGTAAAACGCTCTATGCAAGCCAATTTGTACATAAGTAATAAGCGAAAAATGAAAACGAAAACCAGGATGAAAATCAATTAAAGTTATTAAATTATTTGGAAATCAAGCCTGGCTCTCAGTCCTTAAGATTTAACTATCCATGTAACTCTGCCCCCCGCTTTTAACTAACAACTAAGAGTGCACGATCCTAACGGCGACGCCTGGTGCCGGCCACCCGGGAATAGGACTCGATGCAGGTCAGCAGGCTGAGGAGCTGTTGCTTCAGCGTCGAGGGTATGTGGTAGCCATAGATGATCCTCCTGGGTGTATTGCTCGTCCGGATTAGCCAACGGGCCACCAGCCAGAGGCAGTTCTCGCGCAGCGACCGCATGGGGAAGTGGATCAGCACCTCGCTGCGCACGTCGACCAGCTCATCGGGAGTCGTTTGGTTCTTCGGGACTCGCACCCGGATCGGCTGGAAGATCCTCTGCGAGCGCACATGCATCCGTTCGCCGGTGTAGTAGTCCCGGAACATCCAGCTGTGGGAGCTGTACGTGTTCACCCGCACCTCTTCGAAGGGCTTGAGGGTGAGGTACAGGAACTCCCGATCCTGCTCGCTCACCCAGTACAAGTCGAGGGTGCGATATGTGGTGTTTGCAAACAGCACGTACACCTCCACCTTCCCCTCACCCTCACCCACCACCAGCTGCTGGCCATCGCGGTTGTTCTGCGCTATCTGGAGCGCCATCTCCAGCAGGGTGCTAAGCCGATCTGCAATAGCTGCCAAATCAATTTTCGTTGTTTTTTATGGCACAAGCGACGTTGAATGGAATCAAAATCACAACAAGCTAACAACAAGTATAGATAAAATTCACTCCTTATCAGTTACGGTAACATTTTTCTCGCTGACTCTGCCATCCCTTGGTCACACTTTCGATGACCTCGGTCTATCGATAACGGGACAATCAGCTGACCTTCTTCGACCACCTCTAGCCGTAAAAGTAAACAAATAGAAACTCCCACAAATAACAAAATATGGCTTTTTGCATAGCCGTTATTGGCAAAGATGTAAGTTTTATTTATCGTGTTTTATAAGATTACTTACACACCTTCTCTCCATAGAATGCCCCTCTGTACTTGACCACATCCGATATGGAGCAGGAACTGGATTTGCAATATCACGTACACGCCGCTTTGGACGTCGTGGAGGAAAAGTGCTTGATTGGCAAGGGTGCTCCGGAGTCCAAGGAGCTCTACCTGGGACTGCTCTACTCCACGGAGAATCACAAAATGTACTGGCATTTTACCTTTACCAATTGTATCTTTAAACCTAAAATATGGATTTAATTACAGCTACGGTTTTGTGACCAACACCCGGGTGAAGTTCATAGTGGTCATCGATTCCAGCAACGTTGCTCTACGGGAAAACGAGGTCCGAGCGGTGGGTATCCAATCCTATTCGAGTGGGAAACTCAATAACTTTTCCCATGCGTATCTTCCAGATCTTCCGAAATCTCCACTTGCTCTACACAGATGCCATCTGCAATCCCTTCTACATTCCCGGCGAATCGCTGACTTCCAAGTGAGCTATCTTAAGACTAGTTAGTCTTGGCCAATTTTTCTTTTCACACATCACATTAATCTTTGCAGGAAGTTCGATCGTGCCGTCCAGAAACTGATGAGCGGCAATGCCTAGCTGTAGATTAAAACTGAACGAACAATAAAGCGAATTATTTATCAGAGACCTGTGTTTTCTCAGGAGGGATGTCAAGGTGCCCGCCCGAAGGTAGATTCAAATAGAGATACGCACCAGAGATACGCAAACCGGTCGGCTGGCTAGCTGGCCAAAGCCGAAAATTATGCTAATTCCACATTTTTGATGAAAATAATTCGAGAATTAATTATATCTTTACAATGTGTCTGCTAGTTGACACATAGTTAGTTAATGTCTCCGTGTCGAACTCGTCTTCCGTCTGCTTTTGGGCTTTGTTGCGGGGTCCACCGTGATCTTTAACTGAACGGCAATAACGAGGCACACATAAACATGTATTTTGTCTCATCTTATGCATAATTAATGAAATTAAATCCTACGCCTCAAGTGACTTGAACTTGGGCGCCACCGGCAGAGGCAAACGAAGCATCAGTACCATATAAAAAGCCGGCTAAAGTTCCAGTTCGATATCAGTAAGCCTTCTCAAGTCTTTCAACAAACAACATGAAGTTCTTCGTAAGTGGCATTATCACAAAGCGATCCTCAAGGGATTCTAGCTGATTGGTTCCTTGGACTCCTTTTAGATTGCTTTCGCCTGCCTGTTGGCCGTCGCTGTTGCCAACGAAGATGCCGGAATCCTCCGCAGCGAGCAGGAAGTGAACGTGGACAACTTCAAGTGGGCTCTCAAGCTCGACAACTCTGTGGATATCGAGCAGGCTGGTCAGCTCCATGGTGAGGAGTGGAAGGTCAACGGACAGCACGGATGGACTTCTCCCGAGGGTGAGCCCGTGTCCATCACCTACGTTGCCGATGCCAACGGCTACCAGGTGCTGTCCGCCAACCCCCTCTGCCCACCCCACCCCCAATCCCAGAGGCCATCGCTCGCGCCCTGGAGTGGATCGCCGCCCACCCTTCCAAGGAATAAATATTATAAATAAAAGTGTTGATAAATAAATGTGTTGAAAATTAAGTTCCAACTGCCTTTTTTCTTATCCAAAAGGATCAATGCATCTTTATCTAAAATTGAATATTCAAAAATATACATATGTAGCTCATTAACAGACAGAAACAAGTTTGCCTAATATTGAAGGTCAGCCAGAGAAACGAATAATATTAGTATTTCAATAGGTCTGACAGATGGCCATTATTGATGTGCTGCCCCTGAACTTGGGGTCTCCCACAGAAAGTTTCCACTTTCGATTTCGTTTTTCAGCCGGGGGATTCCCTCTTTACTTACTTTCCACCCACGCAACAAAAAGATCTCAGGCTTGATTTAAACTTTTGCTTATGAAGACAGCAATTTTTCCCTCCAGTGGGTTATTAACCAGATATATGATAAACTTAAAAGTATAAAGTATTGGCAGGAAAACATATCTAAACTAAATGATGATAGGTGGATAAAAAAAACATAAATTTTTTCAGATTATTACAAATACATTTTTTTATTTGTTTTATCAAATAGTTATAAATAGAAAAATTGGTAAGTGTTATATTAAAAATTGTATTTTTTTAAGTTTTTTCTGTTTCTTTCTGAGTGGAGTTATTATAATTGATATGGTACATTATTATTGGGATACGATCTTTTAAGATTCTTTACTTCTAACATTGCACCATCAATTGAAGAAGTCTTTGCCTTGATCTTGAGAACGAAGAAATAGTTCTTCAAAAGTATTACCTTTACTGGTTGAAAAGGTTACAGTTATTTTTTCTGTGTGGGGACATTTAGCAAACCCTATCTAGTCACGTGATCGCGATGGGATAATCAGGCTCTTTGTTGTCATAATTTCCGATGCAAATGTTAGGCTTTCGGTCTTTGAAAGTGATGCGACCGTTTAAGTTGCGCGATGCAGCTATGTCGCTGCAATTATACCTACGACGACGGGCAAAGTGAATGCCATCGTAAATTACGTGGTGCAACCAGGGGCAAAAGTAGCAGTATCCGAAGTAACTAAAGTGGTCGATCCGCCGCGACGATCAAGGCTAGACCTCGCTCGCCTCACAAATGTCAAAATAACATTGAAAAGCTTGCGCTCCGGTTACCGATTTGCCGACAAATCCGTTGATTCTGATTCGGATTCTGGGTCGTTGAGGCTAATCGCTCTGGAAGCACAACATGAAACCCCGACAGACTGCAAGCGATGGAAACGAATCTCAACGATGATGGATTGAGATGTTGAGAGGGCGATGTCTAGATGCCAACATGCCGTCGGGAGATCGAATCGAGAGAACACTGGAGGAAAATGCCCATTAAAATGATGATAAGCTTTATGCATGTCTATAAACAATTAAATTTTAAAGATTTAAATAAATCTAAAAGGTTTAACCACTTTGAATTATTGATAATTTAAATTTTACTGCAGAAGTATTTTGACCCTTCATTTCAATATTCCAATATCAGATTTCAATATTTCTAACATAACTTCTAACTTCTTCTAACTTCTTTTTTATCGTAAAATAACATTATTAAGAATTATATTACAATAATAAGATATTGCATTAACTAAGATTTTCGATTTTTGAAAATCCTGAAACAAAGCCAATCCTGAACTCAAAACCAAAAAAATAAACAGTTTTTTCCGTGTAAATCACATTGTATATATGACCATATAACCAAGTGCAGCGGTCTTCGAATTTCCCGAATTCTTTTGCGGCACCATGGATTCTTTTCTCCGGCTCAGCTGTTGGCCATTACTAATCCCTGCCATTTTGAGCTATGCGTCTCATATATTACTTGCTAATAAATTAATAAGAACATAAACAAATGGTCAATATGTCACCGTGACGTCAACTTTTTGGCGGCTGCTTTGGCTGGCGCTGTCATAATTCGTAAACAACATTCGGTTTCCTCAATTTCCCCAATATTCAATGGCCGCATAAACAAATGCGTTATGCCGAAAATGTGTGCCACACCAACGGCTATTTTATTAAAATGTATAAATCAATTTGCATATCATGGCTGGCATTAAACAAAGCGAAAATTAATATTATGGCTGATTTAAATCTGGATATATACGTATTGTATGTGTGGAGGAAGCAGAATCGCAAGAGACAATATTCGAATCGTTTATAAAAATGTTTTAGAACGTTGTTCGTTTGATATTTCCATGTGCGAGTATAGGTGACTCCGGTGTGTGTGTGGAATGATTCCATCCTCTTAATTAATGTCGATTTTTTAATTGCTCGTTAATTTGGTCGAGTTATAAAATGATTTTATGGGCCCGCCGTGATTGATTCATAAAGCGTGTCGTTGCTGTGAATTGGAAAATGTGATCAGATTTGCTCCAATTATGAGGGGATATCGGAGACATATTTAAATGGGCAGCACTTAAGCGTACACTGAGGGAAATCGCTCGTTTGAACTCGGGTCACTTTCAGTTTCAACTTGTGTCATTTTAAATAACTTAAATATTCAGCAAAAGCGAAACTGAAAACTTAAAGCCGTAGAACAGGGTTGGTTTTTAGTTTCACGCGGAGTTTGTAGTTAGTTAATTCGCTATAAACAAAGACCAGTATCCGCCAAAAGAAGTATAAAAAGAGATGTTTATTTAAATAAGGTAATTTAAGACTTTTTTATCGTCATTAAGCGTGTTTAATTTTAACAGATGGTGACAGCGCATTTGGAACTGGTTTATCATCAGCCTGAGATATAATCATTCCATGGGCCGCCGCATCGTATAGGGATTTTTCTCGCAGTGCCGCCTAAAAATAGTCATTGTTAAGCCTAGCAAACCACTACAAAATCGTATTGGGTGGGTGGATGCGGATCGTCTGCTCTTGGCGGCGGTGGCATTGGTGGTGTTGCTTCTGGTGGCCGGGGCACAGTAAATTCGGCAATGCTCAATGGTTTTACAGTGCTTTTCGTATTTTCCTTTCTTTTTTCACTCCACGAAAATTAGAAACACATTTTAAGATTTCCACAGGTTCGTGTGTGCGTTCGCTTCTTTTGTTTATTTCCCCTGGTTTTATTTTCGAAATGCTGCTGAAAACCATAAATTAGCTTGTTACTTTTGGAATGCCTGGCGCTGTGTGTGGGTGTGCTCTGGTCTTCGGGGATCTCGAGAGCCACATGAAGAAGTGGGGAACTGATTCAGTCGTTAGCGGTGATCGATCTGGTGAACAACTAGCACAGGACTTAAAATGGAGAACATCGTGAGTGGAACTGGATTAACGAAAACCTTAAAGGATAAGCGTTCTTAGTGGGAAAAGAGAGCAGAATACTTTAAGGTTTATAGAAGAAGCTGAAAATTGGATTTATTATTTTCAATGGTTTCTGAAATAACTATATAGTTTTAAATAGTTACCGTAATTTTGAAAGGTTTTAACCTAGGTTTCAATATCTAAAACTGTATAAAATATCACTTAACATAACTTTTAAAACAAAGGAATAATTAAACAAATTTTATTTTCCCTTCAGGATGAAGACCTGACCCCCGAGCAGATTGCCGTTCTGCAGAAGGCATTCAACAGCTTCGATCACCAGAAGTGTGGCAGTATCTCCACCGAAATGGTGGCCGATATCCTCCGTCTTATGGGTCAGCCCTTCGACAGGCAGATCCTCGAGGAGCTGATCAACGAGGTCGATGAGGACAGTGAGTATTATAAGGATTTGTTTTAGTTGCAACCAAACTGATCTCTGATCCTCCCGCAGAGTCTGGTCGCCTGGAGTTCGAGGAGTTCGTCCAGCTGGCCGCCAAGTTCATCGTGGAGGAGGATGACGAGGCCATGCAGAAGGAGCTGCGCGAAGCCTTCCGCCTGTACGACAAGCAGGGCAATGGCTACATTCCCACCTCCTGCCTGAAGGAGATCCTCAAGGAGCTGGACGACCAGCTGACCGACAAGGAACTGGACCTCATGATCGAGGAAATCGATTCCGACGGCTCTGGCACCGTTGATTTTGATGGTAAGTGCGCGGACCAATTAGCCGCCGTCAGTCGGGCGATACAAATTTTGAATTCTTTGGCCCCTTGCCAAGGTATTTTCCACACAAATTATATCAATTTGTACGGTGGGGGGACTCCACCAACCACCGCTGAGAACTGGGAGCCGCCCTTGTGGTGCTCTATTTATGGATCCTTAGATCTTTACACAGAAACAAGCAGATCATTTTGCACTAGATTTTTAGAAACCATACCGCTGTGATATTTCAGATAATATACGTTTTTATCTGTTCCATTTTAAAATATAGCTGATCTTAGCAAAAGTTCCCCTTGAAAAAAATTCCTGAAATTTAATAATGTGTATACAATGCAATATTTTAACTTTTTATTGAGCTTATTTTCTTAAAATAATTTCTTTATTTATTTTCTGGTTAAGAGGTTCTTAAAACTAATTTTAAATAATTATTCCTAACAATTGAAATTGTTTGTATTCAAATGTCTTTTTAGTTTGATAAATCGTTTGGATTTTTATTAGAAGTCCCTTTATAACTTTCTAATTTTTGGTTTCTTAAATAATGATTCCACTTTCACATTCATTTCCTTTACAGAATTCATGGAGATGATGACTGGCGAGTAAGCATTTTGGACCCATCTTAACTAATTAATGTCTACCCCCAACACCCGAGGCTTGAATAAACGTTTTGTACTTTATTTCTACGATTGAGTAATCATAATTACGCTATAAATAATCCGCTCGTCGTTCAGGAACTGCTTGGGTAGAAAAACCCAAACAAACGGCAAACATTCTATGGCTGCAGTGCATCTGCATCCGAGTTGAGTCACCTTAATTGTTACCCTCTGGCCGTTGGATTATTATTAAATTTCGATGTTTATGCAATGGGCTGGGACGCTGGGGGCGTGGTCCTCAGCTCATTTGTGTGTTAATTTGGCAAGGCCACTCGGCGTATGAGTGATGCATGTTGCGCATACGCAGCGTTGCCAGTTGTACAATGTGGATTTACTGTCAAGTTTTTTGCTGTTCGGTTTTGTCTTGATTGTTTCTCGGCTCGATTGCCTGCAGTGCGTGCAAATTCCTTTGCCACTTGGCTGGCGTTCTGGTCCGCACAGCTGTGACCATCCCAAGCAGAATAAGGCCCAGTGACAACCTGCTAGATTTCTGCCTTTCCAAACAGCCAAACAGCATAGCCATCTATGTTGGCTGGCAAATGTCAATGAGCATTCTCCTTGTTGCCGAAAGATGTCAAGCATTTACGCTAAACTTGGCCGCCGCGACATGCAGTGAGTTTTTCCCCCGAAAACATCCAAAAGAAGCGGCAGCTGCCCTTTCTGAAAAGTTTACGAAAAAAGGAGAAGGGGCTGGGGCTGCGGCTGGGGCAGATGGATGTTGGTTTGCTGGATGTTGCCACCAAGTGGAGCAACTTGTTTTGCGCAATGTTAAGTCTTTCGGCCGGAGGGTGTCGATATTAGTGGTATTTATTAACCGCTTCGAATCCAGTTTGGTCTCCCCCCCCCGAAAAAAACCCAATCATTAGGTGAAAGGTCACAGACTGGACGTGGACTGTTACGCCCTGTGAAAGAGTTAAAGTCAGATTTATTGACATCCGCCTGGGCAGACTTCTCAATATGCGATTCTTGACACCAAGCGCATTAAAACGGTTTCCCAAACGTGCAATTCAATGGAGATGAAGCTGAGCGATGATGATGCGCTCGAGCGTTGAGAGTCTCGATTGGATTCCAATTTACGAGCACCACCAGCGGTAGTTGCTTGCTAATTTTTACCCACTAACCGAGGAGAGATGTGGCTGAGAGCGTTTGTTTAACAAGACAGGGTACATTGAGTAAACGAGATGCCGCCGCTGAGACAATAGTCGAACCCATGCACCTTCGGATGAACCACCTCCACCGCCTCCTCCCTTTTTCGTGTTCAGCTGGGGGAACACCGCCACCACCACAGCTGCACACGATTGCAATAAATGCCATAAAGTATCAAAATCTCAGCACTCGCTCAGCTCCAAGCTGCAAGCTCCGGCTTCAGATTCGGATTCAGATTCAGAGGCAGCAGCAGCAGCACAGCGTTTTCGTTCATTCCATTCCATTTGATTGCATTTGGCGCCAAACCAAGTATAAAAGCTGGAGAACCTGGGCTGCGATCGGCACACAAGTACCGTGACATTCGAGGAGCCACAACACGCGGTGGCACTGCAGCATTGGTGCAACAAATCGGCAAAAGGACTCACGTGGATTACATTAGCTTTGTGGATAAAGTGTGGTGAAGAGGGATCGGTTGCCAAGGATTTGTGGGTGCATCAAGGACTCAGCTTTTCTTCGACTGGGATTATACAATCAAAAGTTTGCAGTGATGGCTCTTAAGTGGGTAAGTTCAGTGAAAGATGAAAGGAGTGTGCTTTGGTTAGTAAAGAAAATTCTAGAAAATACAACAACACAAATTAATACAGTTCATACCTAGTCCTTTCTACGATTTTACTTTATAAAATTAGGTTTTTATGTGCTTTTTTAAAATGGAAAATTGGCAGGACTGAAGTAATATGTCCAAAAATATTATATTATTGAGGACCTCTTTAAAATCATTCAATCACAAAAGAACTTTCCTAATACATTTGAATAATTGGCGATTACCTCGTTTCGAGAAAATTAGGCTATTCCAAAAATTAGGTCATTTCACAATTGTACCGAAAAAGATTTTATTTTACATATTTTGTAAGTCAGATAAACACATCTATTAAAATTCTAGTACAATTATTTACAAAACCATTTCCTTATGTGAAAATAAGAATAGGATTTTTTTAGGCAATTATAAATTTTGAATGGATATGGTTATCCTAAATATTATTTTGATTGAATTAGCAAAGAAATTTCGAAAGCAATTTTACTTATTCGGAAACCGTATTACAGAAACTAGTTTTGTAAGAGTTTCGGAGCAAATTTGATCTGATTTTAGAAACACTTGTTTCAAACCCTGCTATTTGGTTGGTTTTAAATCGTCTGCTTGGTTTTGGAACAGTTTCTGTGACACCAAGATTTGCTTTGAGGAGAAATTTGTTTGGAAGAGATTTCTGTGACACACCTGGTTATAATTTTATTGTGCTACTTAATCTCCCCTTTGAATCTCTCAAATTGCCATACAAAAAAAGAACAAGCTTAAACAATAGACCACAGGAATGCCCCATCTTCGGCCGTTTAAATTAGCAAAGGATTTCCCCATCGCACTTAGCATATCCGATTGTCTTGGAAAGATCAAGTAATTGCGATTCCCGACAAACGCATAAATTAACAGCCCATTTGCAATCGGAGATGGAGGATGGCGGATTGCGGATGGCACGCAAAGTTGCCCAAGATGGATCGGTCGTGGCCGACCCGCCCCCAAAGCAGATCATCGAAATGGAAGCAGTGGCGACCCAATTGGCAGCCCATTTGCAATTACCGCAATTATATTTGCGGTTGCGAAACGCTGTCGAAGATGTCTACTGCTAGGTGGTCACGAACTGCAGAAGACTCTCACAGACTCACAGATATTCCGGCCCAAGGGGCAGGCGTTGCTTGTTGGTTGCATGTGCCGCACAGTCGAGCCGCCGGATGAGTCAGTGTGGCAAATGTCAGAATTTCCACATTACTATATTATTTCATTATTCAGCTGCATTTCAGCTGCAGTGCGACAAGTGAGCTCATGCCCATCATCATCGCGCCAATCGATGGAGCTGTTATGTTTATGGCCAAATGGAATCCGTAAACGGTTTAAACTTCAACTTGACACTCGCTGGTCGACGGAGGAGCCATGGAGCCCCCCAGTCGATCCGTTTACTTAACCTTCCCAGCCAGCCATTCGCTGTTCACACGCTGCTGCATCTTCTCAGACGTCTTCTGTCTAACAAGAAGTCCATAAATATCAGAGTTCGCTTCAGGCTGCGACAACTGCGCTGATGATGAGCTCGATAGGAATAGTCCCCGCCGCATCTGCAGTATTTACAGCTTTTGCCGCATTTACAGCCTTAATGGGCGACGATCGGTTGCAAGTTGCAACAATGGAAAACGTGAGCGGCTCGAATTGCGACTGTCAATGGGCGAATGCTTCCATTGATGAAATGGCCGACATTTGGCCACACTCTTGACCCCGATTGAGGTCCCCAGCGGGGTCAGGTTGCATAGCTGGACAAGATATGTAACAGGGGAAGCCAACTCAAGGTTTTTTATTGAAAGCTGATTCTAATTTAATAAGAGAATCACAAAATATTATAGATCCACAATGATCATCAAAAAACTATCATATTGAAACTAAAGATTATAGTCGAAGTATTCTTAAGACCTCTTATATTTTAACCTTTAAGCTAACTTTATCCAAAAAATCGCTTATATCACGCGAGTGTTAGGACCATACCCAATACCCCAAGTGGAAGCTCATTCTAATTTTATATATACCCCTTTTTATAGAGGCAATAAAATGCGTAGTTAAAATATAATTAAATTAACCCGTCCATTTCAGCATAATAAAGTGTTAGCCATTGTAATAATTTTTTAAGATTTATGTGAGAGAAACAAATTGATTAGCCACAGATATAAAAGCCAAATTTTCAAACAATTAGCAACCCCTTTGATTTTTAATTTTCTACTTATTTTGCAATCACATAAGTCAACCTATCCAAGTGTTGCCCCAGGCCAAAAAATTAGGAGCGTGAATCTCGATGGCAAAGGCTGCATTCGCATGAACTTTCCACCTACCTTGCATAAATTTGTGAACCCACCTTTTTGGATCTTCTCTTTTTGCAGGCTCTGGTGATCACGACGTTGGCGGTGGCCCAGGCAGCCAAGCTGGATAACAAATACCTGCCCCCGCCAGCAAGTGCGGCCAGTGCTGGCGGCAGTCCTGGAGCAGGGCTCCAGGGACCGGGAGGCGGCTTCGGCGGAGGCGGAGGTGGACCAGGCGGAGGTTTCGGAGGCGGTGGCGGCGGAGGAGCCGGCGGTGGAGGCTTCGGTGGTGGCAACAACGGACTGGGTGGCTTCGCCAACGGACGACCCATCGCTCCTGGCGGTGGTGGTGGTGCACCCGCTCCACGTCCCAGTTCACCAGGCGGTGGTGCTCCTCCAGCCTCTGGACCCCCGATCCCAATCCTCTCGTTTGTCAACGAGAACGACGGCGATGGCAACTATCGCTTCAGCTACGAGACCGGCAATGGTATTAAGGCCCAGGAGGAGGGCACCGTTAAGAACAAGGGATCCGAGAACGAAATCCCCTCCGTGATGGGATCCTACTCCTACACGAATCCCGAGGGCGAACTCGTCGAGATCATGTACACGGCGGATGAGAATGGCTTTGTGCCCTCGGGCAACGCCCTGCCCACGCCACCACCCATTCCGGAGGCGATAGCCAAGTCCCTGGCTGCCCAGGGCATCTCTGTGCTGCCGGGTGGTGGCTTTAGTGGAGGATCAGGAGGAGGACAGGGTGAGTAGTTAAACGATAAATCGCACGAAACATTTATTTATGATTTATTCTTTCAATTGTTATTTATATTACATCTTATGTAATCTAATATTTAATTCTTTTGGATCCTTTTTATTTGCAGGTGCTGGTGGCGGCGGAGGTGGTGGTTCCGGTTATGGTGGCGGATCAGGATTCGGAGGCGGTGGCGCAGGAGGTGGTTCCGGTGGTGGCGGAGGAGCAGGTGGCGGTTATGGATCAGGTAAAAATTATTGTACTGAAAGGAAATTCCTCCCTCGTTTGAAATCCGCATTCCGGAGTAAAACAGAATCGCATAATTTCTTTATACTTTATTATTGATAACTCTGAGATTTTTATTTACATTATTAAAAATATTTGTTTGTTTGTTTTTTAGGAGGCGGTGGCGGTCGTGGTGGAGCACCCGGAGGTCCTGGTAAGTAAAATATTATTTTTTTGTTTAAGCCCATGAAAAGCCATTAATTATATGTATTTTAATGATGAAATTTAAATGGTAAACTCTATATAGAACGGTAAACTCACATGGAAGTAAAAATTTGTTTAAACACTAAACTATAACAGGAAATAAAATATTTATTTTTCAAGATTTTAGTATATTACACTGCTAAGTCCTCAGTCGAAAATTATACATTATGCTGTAGAGATAGCCTTAAGCCAGAAATCTTCAAAATAATTGCCTAACATAATTATTTTTGCATATGCAGGTGCGACGGGTGGAGGCGGATTTGGAGGCCAAGGTAAAAAATCTTACCTTAGCTCATACCTCGAACTAAAACACTCTTATTTTTAGGAGGTGGTGGCGGCTACGGAGGAGCAGGTGGCGGAGCAGGTCGAGGCGGTTCTCCAGGAGGTCCCGGTAAATATTTATTTATTGAATATATAAAGGACATATTTTATTCGTTTTTTATGGCTTTTAATTTTTAGGTGCTCCAGGCGGAGGAGGATTTGGTGGAGCCGGAGGAGCAGGTGGCGGATATGGAGGCGGCGGCGGCGCCGGTCGGGGCGGTGGTGGAGGTGGAGGACCTGGAGCTCCCGGTGAGTTGGTGACTTTATTTTATTGACATTATCGTAAATAATAAATCTTTAATTTTCAGACGGAGGAGGATTTGGTGGAGCCGGAGGTGGTGGCGGCGGATATGGAGGCGGAGGCGGCGCCGGTCGGGGCGGTGGTGGAGGGGGAGGACCTGGAGCTCCCGGTGAGTTAATGACATTATTTGATTCACATGATCGTAAATAATACATTTTTTATTTTCAGGCGGAGGAGGATTTGGTGGAGCTGGAGGAGCAGGCGGCGGATATGGAGGCGGAGGTGCTCCAGGATCTCCCGGTTCCCCTGGCGGTGGAGGTTTCGGTGGTCAAGGTTAGTGATATTGATATTTTACCTACATCGGCTTGCAACTAATATATATCTTGTAGGAGGTGGTGGCGGACGCGGTGGTGCTCCCGGAGGTCCCGGTGAGTAAATTATTAAGTTTCTGTTGGATAAGAGTGTTCAGAAATATATCAAGGACTTCTTTAATTGTTTCTCTTGCTGTTGGTCGTCCAGGAGCTCCAGGTGGAGGAGGATTCGGTGGAACCGGAGGAGCTGGCGGCGGATATGGAGGCGGCGGCGGTCGAGGTGGTGGTGGAGCACCAGGAGCTCCTGGTGAGTTGATGCATTTAATTGCTTCATTATCTATTACTAACATTTCTTTTACCTAGGATCTCCTGGCGCAGGAGGATTTGGTGGAGCCGGAGGAGCTGGGGGCGGATATGGAGTCGGCGGCGGCGGAGGCCGCGGTGGTGGTGGAGCTCCAGGTGCCCCAGGAGCTCCGGGATCGCCAGGAGGTGGCGGATTTGGAGGTCAAGGAGGTGGTGGCGGATTCGGTGGAGGCGCCGGACGTGGTGGTGCTCCAGGAGGCCCCGGTGAGTAAATTATTGGTTTTCTGTCGATTATTTGTCTTAGAAAAGCATTAAGAACATATTTAATTGTTTCTTTTGGTTTTGATTTTTTAGGTGCTCCAGGTGGAGGAGGATTTGGTGGAGCCGGAGCGGCCGGAGGTGCGGGCGGTGGATATGGAGGCGGCGGCGGTCGAGGAGGTGGTGGAGCACCTGGAGGTCCTGGTGAGTATATGATTAGGTTTTCCTAATCTCTTTAAAAACAACATATATCTTATTTGCAGGCTCACCAGGAGGAGGAGGACTTGGAGGCGCTGGTGGACGCGGCGGTGCTGGTGGAGCACCAGGAGGCCCTGGTGAGTATTTTGCACTGTTAAAAAGTTCTAGATGATATTAATTGGTGTTAATGACTTCTTTTCTGCAGGATCTCCAGGCGGACCCGGTTTTGGCGGTGGTGCAGGTAATAGATATTTCATTTGGCATACATTTATCATAAAGCAACTGTAAAAATTGCGATCTTCATGAGAAATATTGTGAAGACCTGCATTTGACATGTGTTATTCCCACGCATTTCAAGTTTGTTTTACATTATTTTTTGCGCACTCTTTGTTTACGGCTTTACCCACGATCTACTAACGATCTTTCATAAATAATGCAGTTTGACTTGAAAGCTTTTAAAATCATTTCAATTATTTTTATTAGTCAGACAAAGGGTCAATCTGATCACGATCTTTTTTCGATTTACTTCCAGGAGGCGGCGGTGGACGTCCAGGTGCTCCAGGTCTGCCCGGTGGCAACCAGTACGTTCCACCCCCAGCTGGTGGCGGCGGAGGACCTGGCTTGCCCGGAAGACCAGGATCAGGACCTCCCGGCGCTGGGTCGCAATACATCCCACCGCCACCAGGAGTGCCGGGTGGAGGTCGTGGAAATGGAGATTTCAATCCTCAGACAGGCTATAGCTATTAAACCCAGGAGAAGTCCCGGAAACGCCTATCAAATCTCTCAAATCGAAGAAATGTCATTCCAATGCAGGCTGCCCTAAATGTTCTTTCACTAAAATGGTTAATTTATTTATGTAAGCTTCTCTTCCCCTCTCTTTTCTTTTTGTGACAATGTGTGTGTGCCACTATCGAAATAAATGAATCTTGAATACTTGAATACCACTTGATATAACTTGGGAAATCCGATTAAAACCAGCTCTTTGACTTTTCAGATGCATGTATTTCATGCCTTTGAGTTGCGACTACATGTTTGGACTAACTAATCGTTTCAATTACAGTTGAATTGTTATCTTATTTCTTTGGGGACTTCTTGAAGCGTCTGCCATACTGGTTATAGCCATAGGGATCCACCAGGTTGTTGGGTCTGCCCCTCAGTTGTTGGGTTATCAGGGCCTGTTGCTGCTGTTCATTCTGTTGCTCCTTCTGCTGTTGCTGTTGCTGCTGCTGTTGTTGCTGCTGCTGCTGTTGCTGGTTGAGATTCTGTTGCTGTTGTGCCTGTTGGGCCGTCAGATTGCTGCCGAAAGCTTGCTGACCAAATTGTCCGGCATACTGGCCAGGTAAATTACCCGAATGCAACTGATTAAACGGCTGATCTGGCTGATATTGCCCGGAATTTGGTTGCTGTTGCTGCTGGAAGTTGCGTTGCTGTTGCAACTGTTGCTGCTGCTGTTGTTGCTGCTGTTGCAGCGGGTTCAATGGCTGTTGTCCCGGAATCTGAGGACGAAACGGGGCATTGGGCAGTGGTGGCGGCAGCTGGCGGAAGGGCGTCTGGTATGGATTTATGTTGGGGTTGAGCAGGTTTTGTTGATAAGGCTGGGCACCCGAGAAATATTGCGGGGTAGCTGGAATCCCAGTGCCCTCCGCCCGAAATCCGTTCTCGTCGGCGATATAACGCACTGTTATGGGAGTGCCCTCCGGTGAGGTGTACGAGTAGGAGCCCTGAATTACCTGTCAATTAAAAGTAGTTATTTATTAAAAAATATTTAAAAGCACAAAATTTCTCCTAAGAGTATGCTGTGGAATTTTAAAAGAATTTTGGTGCTACGCCGAAAAGTTTGCCATTACTTAAAATTATAATTTTTGTATAACGTTTTCTTGAATTAGCCATACCTTTAGAATGATGCTCAAAGTTAAGTTATTTTATGCAATAGTTCTAAGAATATTAAAAAAAAAAAATTATAAAACCAAATCAAAAATCGATATATTTATTAAATAATATTTGTGAATGTGTTTTCAAATGAATAGCTTTGAGTTTTGCCTAAATATTTCTAATTATATATTGTCTTAAGGACACAGTCATAAATATAAAAAAACAAGTAAGATCTGGTACTAATTTTCGAAATTCCCTAAAAATAAGAGATATTTGACAGTCCTTAAAAATCATGTATGAACTTAAACTTCACCTTAAGAACCTTTAGATTAAATTCCTTAAAAATCAGTAATTAGTTTTAAATTGTAAATTCATTACTGATTGGAAGGACTTCTTGCTAAGAGCAGTTTTTTCATGGTAAAACCCACCTGTGCCTCAACGCCCTCGCCGTATCCCAAGTTCTTAACATATCCCTGTGCCTGGGCAGTGGTTCCGTCGGCCGATGAGTAACCGTAGGAGAAACTACCATCCAGATTGAGTTCGTTTTGGTAGGCGGTGATGGGCACGTAGTTCTGCTGCTGGTACTGGTTGTAGCGGGTGTAGGGATTCTGGAGGGCAGCTCCGGTGAGCGGAGGAGCCAGTGGGTTCAGCGGGTTGCGCTGACCCGGAAATAGTCCTTGACCCTGGACGGGATTGGGCTGGCGGCGCTGGAAGGGATTGGCCGGCTGTTGCAGCGGCTGCAGAGGAGGCACCTGCGCTCGTCCCTGTCCCTGGAAGCCCGTTCCCGGCAACTGAGCCTGGCTCACGGAGAACCAGAGGCTGGCCAGCAGGCAGGCCACCCAGCGGAGGTGCCGGAATCGAGGGGTTCGCGGTCCGGACATTTAGGCTGTCTGTGGGCGGGTGGGCTGTGGGCCGTGGATCATAAATCTCTCGCGAACGGAGCACAAATTACACGCTCGATAAACCCGACGACGTTTCACTTATAAAGCTGGGATTTTTTAGAGATTCTCTACAGAGATCCGAATCCGATTGCCGATCCAAAGCGAATCCGTTGCTGCCACTGGAAGTTACTGATCGAAAGTCGTGCCACGACTGCAAATGCGGCTCCCACTGGTGGCGGTATTTATGCGGTTCTCGATTCTCGATCGCCGCGGAACAGCGGAACAGGCCCTAAAGCTCAGCGTTATGGTCAGAACAATTGGCCGCTTCCTGTGCTCTTGCTATCAGTTTCTGACTGCATCTCGATGGTTATCTCTCTCGGGCGGCCAGTGTAATTTATCTGCGTGTTAACAAGCCGCTGGGCTGGCAGCTTTATTGGTTTTTTATCGGCCATTGACAGAAGGACAAACGAATTTCGTAGTGACTATGGCTTTGGCCTAGGCTGATTGATATCTTCATGGTGGCCCGGGTCAGTTGCACGTTGTTTATGAGCCAGCCCCATATGCAAATTGTGGGCCTTTTTGCTCTAGCACTTGTCTTCGCATCTGCCTCGAAGGCGTTTGTCTGAGTTATGTGCTGACAGCGGGCAGTTGAATTGGATACACACTTGCCCCTCATTTTCCCTTGGTCAAGGTGCCGGTCGGACCTCAACCTGGTCTACAAACATCATTTGTCAAATGATATAGGTACTGGCTCTGCTTGGAGAGATACTGCTTATCCCCAGGATAGCTAGATAGCTTGGGAGCTTTTCGGGGCCCGAGGTGTTCCATTGTTCCACGCTCTACGCTCCACTGGGGTTATTCATCAATCTCTGGGTCTGGGATTGCTCATGTCTAGGTGTGATGTGATCGCCATCACTCATTTATAACTGCCAACTATCTGACAGATACATTTTCGTTTGTCATCTGTATGAGCTGCCATTAAAATTCGAACATGTCTTGTTCCATGTTCAGCTCAAACCTTAATTGCATATGCTAATTCCGAGGAGGTTTTCCATTTCGAAGCAGGGTCAATTAATGCAATGCTGTTAGGTCAAAATTTCGTTATGTACCTAAAGTTAAAGGTAAAATATATATTTTTGTATTCTGCCAATAAGGCAAAAAACAATGCCATTTATGTTGATAAATGCTGGGAAAAGTCAATTTAAATAATAGTATTTTTTAGCCGCCAATTCGAAGTTTTTTTTCGGAAACTGCCTAAAAGCCTACAATGGTTTTTTCACTACAACTCAGCCGAAAAGTCTGCTTAGCTTTTTTCGAAAACCTAATAAGTTCCACAGTAGGCTCTATGAACTTTAAAACGCGCTCCACTTAAAGTGAATTATTATTAATTCTTATGAAAATTAAAAAAGATAGGTAATTTAAAAATAGTCTTTTTATTGAAAAATCCAAGGAAATCTTTTGTAAAAATATTATGTTTTCCCTTTTTTGAATTCTAGCCTTTAACAGCTGTTCTTGTGCCATATTCGGAATCAGTCGAAAAGAAATAGGAATAAATCGAATTCTGTTCAAGATTTAGTATGTAGTTCTATAATAATGATTATAAAAATAGTTGTGTGTGCTATTCACGTTTTAACAAGCTTCAAACTTTTTTTAAACTAAAAATCCATACAAATAGGATTAAACTGTTTTTTGGCAGTATTTAAGACTAAACGTTTCATATACTGCTTTACAATGTCTTAAACGCTATAAACAAAATCCCCATGAGAGATCGTTTGTTTACGTTTTCCAAAATGTATTGACCCAATTAAGATGCCCAAATGTGAGTGTCAAATATTAATTATAAATATGTTTCGGCCCATATTGGCCAACCGTCGCATGATTGATTTGCCATTTGAATAATTCGCGAAACTGGAGGAATAAATAGCAATAAAACAAAGCGCCGAAATGCGGGAAATCAGGCGAAGTGGCGATACGCGGGGAGCGACATAAAAAATGGCTTGCCAAAATTTATGCAGAAATGCGAGACACAACAAGCGCCCAACACAATGTTGTTGTTGGCCCGATGAGCAAACCGCATTAAAGACGGGTCGGACACTCCTCCCACGACTCCATGGCTGCATCATGGGCCGTAGGCCTCAGGCTTTAGCCTCAAATCCACCTAAAAGTCGGACAGCAACAGCAACGGCGACGGTTATTAATAGACTGCAGCCCGAAAGTTGCATCGCAATCTCGCCATGGTTTAGATGTTCTTCTCGCAGAGTGGGCCTGACATTTTGTAATTGTGAATTCCATTAGTTAGAAATTATGGCCGCCAGCGCGGCTAATTGATTCACTCTGTGGCAGTGCGTAGTGCGACTGCAACTGCGGATCGGGGGTTCCCACTTCTCTCTTCGGATTCCGGCTGGCAGATCTTGGTTAAAGGTTAACGTGTCGCAGCTCTGAATTATGACCTCGTCGGCATTGCGGCTGCTACATTGCTACATTAATGAGTTTCCACTGTGGCAGGCGCGTCAAATGTCGCTCTGCATAAGCCACACTCGGAAAAACGTGGCAGGATCAGATGTTACAAAAGTTTAGGTAAGCAGTTAAAATAAGTAAAACAAATTTACAACAATAAAATGAAAAAGTTCCAAGTTGGTGAAGCGTTATATCGAAAATTAAACAATTTGGCACAGTAAAAATTCCAATCGATTGGCTTTCAAACTTAAAAACTTTAATTTTAGAGGATTATTTTTAGAAATACTTTACAATACCCCTTAAAAAAAGGTCAAAAGTTTGTCAAAAAGAAGTGGATCGTTAGGTTTTTAAGGACTTTTAGGATTGAACTGTAGAAACTAGCGTCAATGGCGATATTTTTATAAGAATAAAAAAAAAATTAAAATTACTAATTAACAGTTTGTTCTGAAATATACACAAAAATCGCCATTGGAGTAAATTGCTAAAATTCAGGGAGAATCATTTTTTGAGGTTAGCTGGACAAAGCAGTAAAAGTAAACCCTTGCACTTTTATAGATTTGTGGGCTTGAAAACAAAGCTTGGTTAGTATTTCAACTTTCTTACACCTTTTGCCTTCAAAAATTTTCCTCGAAGTGCATATTTCCAGTAGTACTTGATTCGGCGGGATTTAAACCAACTCGCCGACTGAGGAGCCACAAAGAATCAATTTATTAACACGTTGCCCGAGAGCCTGGCCGCTTTGGCAAGTGGAACTGGAAATTGGAACTGGGCGGGCCAAGGCAAATGCCAAAATGCAACTTCTGCTGCCGCTGCTGAGTTGCGAAATTGCTGGAAATTATTATTGAATTCTTTTTGTCTTGCCGTTTGCCATAAATGTTAGCCGCTTCCCAAAGCCCCAGAGGTGCCCACCCACTGTAACAAAGATAGATTTTGGAATTTGCATGGATGTCAGGTGGAGCAGTCAGCCGTTACCATTTCTGCACCTTTCGCTTGCCGCAATGCCAAAATTGTGACAAATTTTATTAGCTGCTGCACCTTGGTGGCAGAACCCACGCGACTCACATGTGTCGTTTTCGATGCTATCTGCAGTGTAAACATGACAGTTTACCAGCTCCACACTTCTAAATGCCCATTTGACTTGCAAATGGGCGGTTCAATAAACTCCAGAAAAACTGAAAAACTCGACCTGCTACTTTCTACTGACCTCAAAAGCTGAAAAGGCATCTGGCATTGCATAACTTTGTCTGCTGATTTTGGGGGAGAAATGTCTTCAGCTCGGACGCCAGTCTAACGGATCGCTATAAAAAGCGCAGAATCTTTTCTACGCGCTTAGTATTAGCATAAATCATGTTCGCATTGGTAAGTAGCGGATAGGGTAGCTCATGAATAGCCGGCGTTAAGTGTTCTTTTATTTTTTTTGCGATAACTTCCAGCTATTGGTCTTGACTTGCTGCCAACTGTGGAGTTGGCCCGCTGAGAGTGCCGCCATTAGTGAACCAGTGCCAATCCTCAAATCGTCGGGTTTCCGACTCAGCTCGGGCACCTACTTATTCATGTACGAGAACGGCGATGGCAGTTATCGCGAGGAGCTGGGCATTGTGGGTTCCGATGATTTGAATATGCCCATTGGCGACCTGGAGGTGTCCGGTGTTTATGGCTATGTGGATGACAAAGGCCAGGAGCTGCAGGTCAGATATAAGGCGAACAAGAACAATGGCTTCTTGCCACATGTTAAGTACGTTTCCGCGGGGCAGCTAATAAACAAATCGCCTTAGAGCCATTATCTTTGATGGGCACACATTCTTGAAAATGTTAGCCAGACGATTACCAAAGCCAAGCGCCCATCCAGGCGCGAATAGCCGACTTTGGGCCACAAGGAGCGGCACACGGCAAAAAATTATCGTTAAAGTGGAACTATTACAAAAGATTTCCTGTCTATACGCTTTAAATATTTCTCTGTAAATCTCTCCAAAAGATAATTATTAAATTTTTTAAGTTACGAACTAGTTTGTATATGTTTATACCAAGTATTAATAAATGTGCACTTAATCGAATATAGTTTTAAACATAATTTTTTGAATGAAATAATTAAATAAAGAGATTGTTGAATCTTAGCACATTTGGAAAGTATTATTGTATTTGTACACTTTGAAAAAGTTATGGATAATTCGAAAATATCGATAATTTTCAACCTCTAATGGATAGTAAGGAAATACTTCGCTCCAAGAACGCCCGACAATGTTAGGTTGAGTCTAAAATCAAGACTACTTATCCTATAATATTTTCTGAATATTTTCTGTTATTTCACCATTACATTACTATTTTATAAAAAAGGAAAAAGTTGCAATATCAAATTAATTTCCTATTTTTTTGTGTAATATTTAAAATCAAGAAAATGGTAAGTAATTTCCAGAAATACATTCATTCATAAATCAATTTGTATAAGAGGTATTTTTTTCTCTGCCGAGTCCAGCAGCTGTATCTTGCAGATCGCTTGCTCATCGTTGGGATATTTAATTGGCGGCAGATTTTCAAAATTAGTTAAGCTGTCAAAGTTATAAATTGTGGCAGCAGCGCCGATTGCCCTTTGCCAGATGTAAGCCAAATGTCGTTCGGTGCAGCGAAATGAATTTGTATTTATCACCCCATGAAGTGAGTACCTAACGATAGAAAACACGATTGTTAGTATCTAGCCCCGGAACTACCGATGATTGAATTAATAGCGCCGCAATGTAAATGAAATTGCTGATGCACCCCGTTGAGATTCTGAATCGAGCCATTTGTCAGCGGAAGATGTTCAATCGATAGTTATAGATAAAGATAGATAGATAGATATATTTGTGGATGCCCTGGGCTAGGGGCTACACCCCAGTGCTGATCATAATATAAATTGCATCAAAGCTGACATTTTACACATTTCTGGGATTGGTGGGGACTACATTGTGGTGCAAAGTGTGAGGTGCGACTGATTAATCGCGACACCTGGCGAGTGGGTGAAGCCGTGCAAGTTATGCAGTTGCAGAGGCCGTTAATGTAGCCGCCGATCGGTGTCATCAATCGCCGGCGTCATCGCCCCGGTGATCTGACTCAGATCTCAGATCTGAGATCCCTGCCAGCCAGCCAGCATAGTGACACATTTCCGAAGCCCCCTACTCTGATAGTCTGATAACACTGACCCATCGGAGACCTTGACATTTGAGAGCCAGCCGCATTTCGGAGTTTGCGGACGTAGCGCTCGCATAAAACGGGATGCAAACATGTTTAGCATGTTTAAGCGAAAGAGCCGAAAAGAGCTGGATGTGGCCGAAATACTGATACTGCAGGAGTGTGTGCGGCTATAAAAGCCAACTGGCCGATCCACTTTGAGTTCACACGCGCTTTAACTCTCGCTTTCTACGCTCCCAAAACCGCTAAAATGTGCAAAATCGTAAGTGGAATCAATAAAGGATTAAGGGGATACAAATGGGATGTTATATGGATAAAAAAGACCAGCAGATCATAATATACCATCCTTAACCTCATTGTCAATAATTTGATAAGTAAAAGGGAAAAGTGAAGAAAGAAATAGATAGACTTAACAAATTTATAAGTTTCTTCCATTTACTAAGTAACAGTAATTAAACCAAAAAATGATAATTTCCCGATCTCCAACAGCTCCCTCTTTTCGTCCTGGCTGTGGTGTTGGCCTGTTGTCATGGTCTTCCCGTGGAACGCGAGAAGCCCGAGCCAGTGGCCATCCTAGAGATCGAGACCAACAAGAGGAATGATGGTGCCTATGACACCAAATACGTAAGTGCAGATGGAACCTCGCGCAACGAGGAGGCAACGGTGGTGGACAAAGGCACCGAGGATGAGGCTCTGGAGGTGAAGGGATCCTACAAGTACATCAACGATCTGGGCGAGGAGGTGGAGGTGTTCTACACGGCGGGAAAGAATGGCTTCGTCCCCTACGGCACCAGTATCAACCCGGAAATCACAGCTGTCGCTGAGGCAGCCAAGGATCTGCCCAAGCCGGAGAAGGTGGACAAGAATTAAGTGCTTTCTGGAAGAGATCTCGTAGATGATAGTTCATAAGATTAATGGAAAGAGCCAGCGCGTTGTTACTGGGCAATCAGAAATAAACGGCAATACGACTGCGAAGAAATGATGTTTCAATCTATCTAATTAGCATATTTCGCACATTTTTTTGTTTACTTATCCAACGAAAATACACATGGAAAAAATGGGAGTTAAATACTAAAGGCTTTCCTATCAAAAACTTAAACAAATTTTGAAAATTCAATATAAAATATATAGTTTAGTTTATATAGTTTATATTTTTTTAAAATCAATAATATATTTTGGGTTTCCATGAGCACATGGAACATTCCCGTCTTAAAAGACCTTGAAAACGTACCCAAACCTGGCACAGTATCAAAGTGTGAGACGTCATATGATTAAGCACACGTTTGGCCACTTTGCGGTACAGTGAGGAGGCCTGGGGCTACAAATGAGACACCTGCTTCTATACATCATTACACGCCTAAACATCGTCCATTAGCTTTGATCAAAGACACATGAAATGAAGACTTAACGAACAGGAAAGCGTAAGAATGAAATTGGTCATTTAATGAGGCATAAATCATCTCGGGAATTTGCATATTTGATGGGCTTTAGAGTCTCAGCAAAGCTTGTCCCTCAACTCAGACTCCATAGGCATGGATCACGCCCTTCTCCAGAAGAATGAGAACTCCGAGGAAGAATAGGTAGTAGGAGACCAGTAGAAAACCACAAGCTCGTCGCAGCTTGAAGTTTGTGGTGAGGGCTGAGAGCATTGAGAAGCCCATCCCGACCTCCAAGAAGATGCACACCGTCTCCCCAAAGCCGCCCTCCGCTGGCTGTTTGGTATAATTAATTAAAATACTTTAAATTAAACCCAATCCCTCATTAAACTTACGTAAATATTACTGGGCGCTTTAATGAACGACTGCACCACCAATGGCAGGGCCAGAAACACAAAGGATCCTGGAAAGAAGATAGCTAGATCCTGGATATTATGATAGCATTCTCTAAATACCAAATACAGGTGCTGAGAAAGTGGCCGTCAATGCCATGCGAGGCCATCCCTGGTGGGCCAGCGAGAGATTGGCCACCAAATCGTTGCTACTCAGGGCCCAGCAAATGGCCGTCGACAGGGAAAACTCCTGGCTCACCTTCATTATGGTTGCCAAAGTGAAAAACATGGCGTTGACCTCGGAGGTCAGACAGAAGATCAGAAAGACGGTGGCCGAGAAACCCATACCAGTTGTAAACTGTAAGAAGAACATTGAAAATATACATTTTAAGGACATTTTAAATATTTTTCCCATTATAAAAATAAAACAAAAGCCCACATAATTTTAGAAAACCAAAATATTAACTAAGGGACCTCGAACTTTAATAAATCGAATTACCACGGGCCAAAGAAAATGTTCGAAATTTTGAGTTATAATATACAGATAATTAATATTTTTGCTTTATATTACCAATAAGTTAGGGAACTTTCAGTTACGAAAGTTAAACTGCACCTCCGAAAGTAGGTAGATCGAATTTCAGAGGATCCAAGCCAACATCAGGATTTCATTTCCGGGGCCAGAAATTTTTAACTTTTTAATTTTTGGCATTTAAAAATAAAACTGGTTATTTACCTACGTGCCTGAGATCAACGTTAGAAGTACAAAGAACTCACCCTGAAAAATCTGGGCGGGGTATCGGTGCGCGTGAGAAAAAATATCAAGATAGTCACGGGCACCATGATCATGAGAATGATGAAATAGGCGGCAATGCCGGCAATAGTGTATCCCCGAACTGGAAAAGAAATCATGAAGTAGGTCATTCACACACTTCCAGATAATCTCTCACCTATTATGTAGGCTATATAGGTGGGGACAAGAACCACTTGCAGGTTGAAGAGCAGCTTGGACCAACCGTAAAGGGGCTTCTCCATGTCAACCACTGGGATGAGGATTCGCAAGATCATATCGATGGGCTGCTTCACTATCAGGTAAACCTTCACCAGAACGGTTCCGAGGCGAAAGCGTTCCTTGTCGAATTCGGCTACTGTGTTCCAAAATTGCCGGAATATACGCTTATGTCGGCCACCTTGACGAGTGGACGAACGATCGATTTCCTGGCGCTTCAGTGGCAACTGCGTCTGTGGCTTAAGCTCCTCCAGTTGCAACAACTCAGCCACATCCAGCTCTCTCTTCTCCAGTTCTATTGGGTATTTAAATAGGTTATATAACTTTTACGTTCAAAGATATAACTCACTTCGTATGCGCGCCATCAGCAAATGCTGATCAATGATGGCCACCAAAACGTAGCCGATGAAGATAAAGGCACTGGGCAAAGCTGATGCCCAGCTGATTCCCGTGGGACGCTTGTGGATATAGTCCATGTAAACGATATTGAGGAATAGGAAACCAAAGTCCCGGATATAATAGTTTGGTTCCATATTAAATGGCTTGGTTAGGATCACCATGCCGGCGACAAAGATGTGCAGGAACATGGCCTGCGACATGCACATGAGGAAGGAGTTCTTTGAGCTCTGCATTTTCGAGGCAATCGCCGTGAATAGATCCGGTGATCCATTCGCAATGGCCAGAACCGTAACCCCAGCCGTGCTCTCGTTCATCCGCAATGAATCCGCTATCACCTTCAAAATGGGACAGAAACTGGAGGCATTTATTACTAACTTTCAACTAATATATCAATTTAGAACTCACTATTTATTTACGGTCAACTGCATCATCCAGAACACATAGATGGCCATCAGAAGCATTCCTATGGCACTCCAGAAGGTATTGAAACCGCTTCGGACGTCCACTTTGCAGAAATGCCAACCCAGGTAGTTGATGAAGTTCATATTGGTCACACAATCTGGCGTGTTTATCACAAAATGACATCGCTGAGTGTCCGGCAAATCGTGGACCTTAGTGCATCTGGTCTCGGTAATCATTTTTATCTTGGTAACCTATTTTCCTAACAAGTAGCACTTGGGTGAAATAAAAACCTAGGCTTCCTAACGATTCAAATGAATTTGCTTATAAATGTCAGAAAATCATAGCACTAGATTTTAAATAAAGTCTAAAACTTGACTATATTTTTGTTAAAGTAACGGAAAAGTGGTTTCTAGTATGAGTTTTTAACGATCTATTTTTAGTGTTTACGAGTGAGTTTTATAAAGGCCAGTTTTATCAGATCCATTAAAAATGTTTTTTTGTTAAGACAAAGCAATATATGATAAGTTGTTTACGAAATCATCGAAATTTGTTTCGTTTTGCCGGATTACTAATCAACAAAGTATCTTAATTTGCTTTGTTTTCATTATGCCTGCTCTCCCCTTTGATTGTACAAATCGTTAATCTTTTCATATTCTCCAATTAAGTTCTAAGCCATGATCGTCATTCCTGAACAATTTGTGGTCGGTGAGACAATTTCTTGTTGTCAGCATTCAGCTTTCTGCTTAAATTAGCACTAACCATAGCGAAATTTATGATAAGTATTTATATGCAGCGCGGAATCCGCATTTCACATGCAGCTGCTGTCGTTCCATTTAAATGAAGAATGATGCGGATTTGAGATAGGGAATCGTTTTATTATTGCTAGCCAGTTAAATTAGATCGCACTTGGTTTTAAATTAAACAATACTTAGGTAGTCTAGAGTCTAGGGGAAAGCTTAGGCAGTCTTGGCGGTCTCCACCTTTTCGACCTTCTCCGCGGTCTTGACCTCGGCCTCTGGCACGGCATCGAGAACCACCTGGACGGGCACCACCTGGGATTCGGCGGGCAGGGGCTCGGTTTTCTCCACCACCTCGGATGCCTTGGCCACCACAGCCTCCTCCACCTTCTTCTCGACCGCAGCAGCGATTTCCTTCTCCACAGCAACTGCCTTCGTCTCCAGTTCCTGGGAACGGGCCTTGCGGTACTTCAGCTCCTCCTCCTCGGAATACTTGGGCAGATCGGCAGCAGACTTGGCCAGCTCGGTGATTTCCTTGGGGATGATGGTGCCGACGGGCACAAAACCGTTCTTTCCGGCGGTGTAGTTAACCTCCACCGTGTTGCCATCGGCATCGATGTATCTGTAGGATCCAGAGACCTCCAGGGCCTCATCCTCGGTGCCGGCATTCTCGATCACGCCCTGCTCCTGGCGGAAAGACTGGTCACCGCCCTCGTACATGAAGTGGAACGAGCCATCGGGTTGCTTGTCCGTCTCGAACTTCAGCACGGGAATAATCTCCCTCTTCTCGGTGGTGCTGTCAACCTGGCCAATACTGGCGGCCAGAGAACCACTGGCCAGGGCCAACAAACAGAGGGCAATCTTGAACATATTGGTGGTTTTCTAAAGAGAGTTTTTGGTGCTTTCTAGGCGGGAACCGACGGACGACTTGGCTTACCACATCTTCCACATCCACTTTATATACCGGCGTTTAATGTGCGCAGCAGCCGCGAATTAGCATCTTTGCGAGTCCCATTACGCCATAACCGAAAAAATATACCCAAAACAAAACGAAAGAAACACAAAAGAAATTCTATGGAAGCGAACAGAATGTGATTTAATAAAACACTCACAGCCGAGAGACAAGATTAGCATATTTATGATTCAGCGACTCGTTTAAAGCGCAAGACATCGAAGAGAGGTCAACCTCGATGACGATGGGGCACTGTAATGAGATCGACTTTTTGCCGATTCCAGCAATCGCTGAAATTCCCGCCCAGACAGGTTGATCGGCGGCTCATCGGATTGGAGGAACACGTCATAAACTTGTTTCGCACTCATCCATCACTCGAAGTGGCCAAAAGTACCTACTACCACATACCTACTGATTGATTGCCAATGTTTAGGAAACTGCACTCGATTAGCATAGTGCTCCACACGCTCGGCCAGACAAAGGGGCATAAATTAAGATACGTTTGATGTGCGCTTAAAAGCGGGTCTATCCATATCGGATTCGAATCGCACGCGATCCATCAGTCATCACACGGGAAACTTCTGGGCCACCGTGAGTGTGTGTTGAAGAAATCGGCAACTGGGAGTGAGGAGTGAGTAAGCCAATTGCGATGGCCCGCAAATTGTATGTCAAATGTGAAAAATGCACTAAGCTAAGCTAAGGCAGCAGCGGTAAAAAAACAACTCTTCCTCTCTCAGCCAAGCTGCAATTTTGAAAAGCAGCGCGAAGGCCAAAGCAAAACGCGGGCAACCGCGAAATTGGCCAAGTAACATGGAAAACGTACGAAAAGGAAAACCAACGGGGTAGCGGGAGTTGGCCAAAAAAAGAAAAAAAATCTCGGGCGATGTTCATCATGTTCGTGATCATCTTGGCGGCAGAGCTGGCTGGATTTTGGCCAGCAGTTATTGCTGTAATTTTTATGAATTGCAACTGACATTTCCTACACGCTGGAAAAGTTTAAAGTTTAAGCCGAGAGAAATACTGCCTTAGCCGGCCGGCATATTTAAGCGGCAATGGGAGCAGTGAAGGGAGTGGTTCCTGGTGCCTGGTCGACCTGGTCAGCGAAATTGGCCCAAAAGGGCAGGCTCACCTGGGTGAAAACAAAGACAAATAGTGCTCTTTAACGATGCATTGAAATGGACAAGCTGGGCTACGCCCCAACCTGCGGCCCATTCAAATGTCAGTCGGGGAATAGAGATGCCATCGCGATCCATTGGCAGCCATGTGGCCAAATGGCCAATTCATCAAATCGAAACCAATTGCAACATCTGTAATCTTTTAATTAATATTTGACTTAACGAATTATTGCATCCAGCCGAGCATCCAGCGGGGGCACTAATCAAATGAAGTTCGCATTGCTAATTCACATAAATTACACCGCAGAGAACTGTATAAGCTGTAAGCTGAAGCTGCAAACGGCAACGGCATACGCGGCGTATGCGCAACGCCCATTTGCATTTGAAACTCGTTGCGCATACGCTACGTGGTGCACTAAGGCAGCGACGCGACTTCGGCTCTTCCGATTCTGTTGCTGTCAAGCAGACAAACACTGTTTGTTTCACTGTTTTCCAGCTCAGCCCGCTCCTCCACCCGCTGCTCCCTGCCCTTCCAGCCTCCGAATCTGGGCTGGTGCACTGCATCTGGCTGCGGATGCTGGCACTGCTGCTTCTGCCGCTGCTCTGCTTCGAGCTCAGAGCTGCAGTGAAGGCGATTTCGGTATAAAAACGTTTGTGGCAACTGCAGCCAAGTCAAAGCACTTTTGACGAGCCTCCCAGCGCAGTAACCGATATCAAGTCGCGAATCCGAAGTGAGTTAGCTGTGAATCCTTAAAGAATCCTTAAAGACAGGATCTGTAAAAATAAGGCAGCTTGTCCTGCATAAAGGATATTTACGGAACCTATAATCTGGAGCCCAAAGACTGTTCATACTCTTGGAAGACCCATAAGCATCTCCAGGATCTTGAGCCTCTTTTATGGATATTTTTCCCACGACCTTCATCATCATAACCATCATCATCGCAGAACTTTCAAATCTCAAAAAGGCAATCGGAGTATATCAGATACTAATTGCCAAGCAACGAGTTTGACATTCAAAGACAACGCCGCCGGCAACTCAATCGGGCACTGAAACACTCAAAACTGAACACTGAACACCAAACACCGCACCTCATGTGCAGTACTTACTTATGACTCTATTTAACCACCGTAACCCGTCGCGGTCCCCTGTCTTCTTTTTCACCCACTAAAGGTCATGACGCTCACCCACGCCTCCTTCGCAGCCGTCGTTCTGGCTCTCTGCTGCCTCAGTTTCATTCAGGCCCAGCCCCAACGCGGACTTCCCCCACAGCGGGGAAACTCCTTCGACGCAAATGCTGTGATACTCAAGCAGAACTTTGACCTGAATCCCGACGGCTCCTATCAGTACAAGTAAGTAAGGAGTGTAAGATGATCTTCGTAGCCTCTACAAGTATTCAGAATGTGGATAGACTTAAATCCCCATCTTACATTCAAAAGAAACCCATACTTAGAGTCATACAAAAAAGTTCTAAACTATTATTTTGAAGCTTGTAATTAGACATTTTTTTAGTAATTTACAAATTTAGGTCAGTATCCCTAAGATTAAATAGGGCAGGATAATATCACATCAAAACCAAATATCAAATATGAAATTAAATATAGGTAATAATTTAATTTTAGATAAATTGAAAAAGGCATTAAAAGATATAAAAACTAAAATTATTGTTGTATTCCAAAATGTTTGGAATTTGATTTGATTTATACAAAAATCTAAAGTTTTATGTGTTTCTCCAAAATCAAATTCTTTCCATTTGTAAAATATTTCTAAGGTAAAACACGAATCTTTTGCTCCTAATTTGATGATTTAAAATCAAAAATTTTAAAAATGTTTTATGTTCCAATGTCAATTCCCATTTTCTTTGAAACCTTTTAGCTACGAGACAAGCAATGGAATCCGAGCGGATGAGGCTGGCTATTTGAAGAACCCGGGCAGCCAGATTGAGGCTCAGGTTAGTTAGTCTGCTTTTGAGCGCTCACTTTTAGATATCTCAGCATACTTTGAGGAATAAGTAAAAAAAACTAAACTCCCCAGGTAATGCAGGGATCTTACTCGTACACCGGACCCGACGGCGTGGTCTACACCATCACCTACATTGCTGATGAGAACGGATATCGCGCCGAGGGTGCCCATATACCCACTCCCCCACCAGTTCGCGCCGCCGCCGCTCCCGGAAGATTCTTCAAGTAATCCGCATCGTTGTAAATTCGTGTTCTAATTCTTCATCGTTATGCTCAAGTTGGCAATCATATCGTTTCGGTTCAAAAGTGAACCGGAAACAGACAGGAGAGAGATAGAGAGCAGCTGCTCGTTGGAGGTCCATCATCCCACCCACAAAAACATTTCCGTTTCACACACCACCCCCACCCCCTTAAAACTCTCCTTCCCTTCGTGCTTCATCTGTGCATTTCTACCGATATCCCATCTATAATCTACATTCTACATTCTACTTAGCGCTTAACGAACAGTGTGTGAGAAAAAACATTTGTAAGATATGTAAATTCGGTTGTTAAATGTCGTACGGCAACGCATGCTCAGCAATAAAACAAAAATTGCACAAAAATCAATCCGTTGCGTTGTGGTTAAACCTTTTACGAGAAGGATCTTAGCATTGTTATGTAGGACATCGCCGTGCGAACAATCTGAAAATGGGAAAGTATACAATTAGTTAAAGGATTACATAGCCGTTTTTTAACAGATTTGTCAGGTTTTATCTAATGGGGATATTATAAAAAGCAATTTTTAAGAATTATCCTATTTTTATTAGCACGAAAGTCTTTTCGTTAAATAAGATATCCCCAAATTAAGAGGTTATATTTAAAAAAAAACCGGATAATCCTTTACCTACCGATGAGAAGGCCTCCATGTTTGCCTCGAAAAAGTACCCAGTGATGCGAAAACCGTGATGTGCCCGCATCATGCTGATCAGCAGGGATCGGCAAATCGAAGTGGAGGCTCCACCGGCGCCCAAACTCTCGTGCCAGGGACTGTCGTAGATGGCCCACTCGAAACTGGCGCTCTCGGTCTTCAGATTCTCCCCACAATAGCAATAGATATAGGCCTGAATAATGATGGTAGCTATAAAGGAGGCGTAGTACACGCCCTCCGTTTGGGCGAAAGTAATGGAAAATAGGTAGCCCAGCATGCAGAGTTGCAGGGAGGAAATGAAGAACTGGGCACAGATGATGGGTTGGTAGCAGAGATTCAGATCGTTGCACATATCCAAACTGGTCTGATATAAGGCGAAGACCTTGTTCAGCGTGGCCTGTGATTCCTTAAGACTTCCCCCCTTAAATCGTACCACTTTGTACTGGGCGATCTTGAAAAAGGCACACAAATTGCTGGTGAAAGAACAGAATATGGTGTCCAAACTAACAGCTGGTAAAACCACACCCGTCGAAGCGAAAGCACTCCAAGTGAAGCTGAGAGCATAGTTCCTGATGATGTGAATGTCCCAGGGAAAACTATGAAAATGAATCATGAAATTAATATTTTATTGTTATTATTCTGTAACCTACAGACAGGGAAACGGCAGCTCTGGTTCAGCATGGCCTGCTAGCCAATAATTAAGACCCATTCGCACAAAGGGCAACACACTGTTCAGTAACCAGGCGAGAAAAAAACAGGTCCTGAACAGGGTGCACATACGTTGATCCTGTTTGTTGGCTGCATTGAGGATCTCAGCGTACTCCTCTCCCTGACCAGCCTCTTTGATAGGATCACCGATGTTTACAAAATAAAACAATTAAATGTAAGGTAATATATACCCCAACTCACCATTTGCCATCAGCAATCGAAATTTATCAATCAGCCGCTTAAAGTCCCGTCGCAAGTACAATATCATGCTGAACTTGAAGAGTCCTAGGATGGTAATCAAAAGAGCCACCATGGCATCAGCCAGCAGTAGTACATGCTTAAAATTGTGAATCACAAATGCCAGGATGAAGGGAAAAATGGCGGCTATGCCAAATACGTTTATTGCCCTATAGGGGCGTTTCCACATTTCTCGGTCCTCGCTGAAGAGATCAAACCCAAGCAGGGCGATGGTGCTCTTCTGAACTTGCAGGAAACTATCCATGTCGACGAGGGTTAGCGCGGCCCCACACTAAGGAAAGTCAACTTGGACCAGGGGTTTTAAACCTTTCCATTGAACAAGGACCTGGTTAGCTATCGAAGAAATTTCAACCTTTAAACACCCTTTCAGACATAATAACACTCAGATAGATCAAATACAAATTTAGTGTTTTTTGGACTTTAACTTTTGTGAATGCAAAAAAAACAGGTGTCAGTCTAACAAATATATGTTGTGTTTTTCTAGTTTTTATTAAGCCTGCAGGCATTTTAAAATTAAATGCAATTAGTTGGTAATTTAATATTAATTAGTTGACTACTGGGGTAAATAGGTATGTATTTATCCAAAGGAAATATCTTCTTTGTGATTAATAAGTAACACTAATGTGGTTATATAATCGCTTTTTGACTTGTGAATGCAATATATTTAGAAAGGTAACCATAAACTGCCCGCTAAAGTGAATATACCCTCTGAAAGGCTATAATAACAGGGTTAAGCACCAGCTCCGTTTGACACCTCTTCAGGAATACTAAATTGAAATAAAATTTTAATGCTTCAATGTTTTTTGTTCACACCTTGAAATTGGTGGGTGGATGTCCTCTGGCCGGAGGCGTGGTCAACGATGTCAACTGTCCATCTAGAAAAACCAGCAAATAGGGAATTTTCCTAAAAAGCTGACTGAGGCACGTAGGCTCCCTAATCGGTGACGTCCAGGAGTTATATCACCTGCTGTCATTCAATTTATCTGTGTAATTGGTGAAGTCAAGTTAAGAACACAACATTTAAGTTGTAAAGTAAATTGCTACTACTTCGATATTGAGGTAGTTTAAACTTAAACTGGCTTAACATTGTGACAGACAGGTGCTAAGCTTATTAACATCAAGTTAAACCCTAAGGTTTTACCAGCTAGTTAGTTGTACGCTTTAAAGTTTTTTACCTTGTCAGTATGACTTTACACCAAGAACATATCATCGTTTGGTGTAGACCTAGTGAGTACATGAGCCTTATACTTGAAGGTTTCACCACTCTGCGGTTCTGAATTTATTCTCATAAACCACCGCCATTTTTTGGCACCATTCATAAAACACTATTCATTATTTACCTAGTCGCATGGTTACATTTTTTTTGGTTTTTTTGTTACGGATTCTGTTTAAAATAATAACACACTGAAAAGCCATAAAATCAAATAGATTACATTTTTAATGCTCCAATTTTCTTTATTCACTACAAGATTTGCGTGGGGGGTGTCACTTTAGCCATTTCGGTTTCGGGCCAAACAAAATTTTCCAAAAGTCAATCTTGTGGACATCTCCTTAGCGTTAGCCTCGTTTACCCCTAGGTGGACGTCGTCTAACTACTTGAAGATCGTTTTTGGTGGCACCATCCCAAGCGCTGGCATAGGCCAAGTACAGGACACCAATGATAAACAGGATAGATAGACGCATCTTGTTCTCCGTTCGATTCAATTGATTGTTGTTCCAGACTTAAGTGCAACTGGTAACTACTCTTCTCAACTGCAGGGCTTATATTCAACAGTTAGGTACTTACACCGATGACACCATCTTCATAATGACGACGTCAAACTTTCAAAAAGATTTGTTGAGTAGTTTTGTTTTGACAGCTTTTCGAAGTAATTTGCAATCATTGGAAAAGAGCAATGTCGATCAGTCTTTTAAAATGAACAAACTTGGTGGAGAGAATATGCTAGCTAATGATTTACACAATATTACCTATTAACTACTAAAGTTGCTATTTTATTAGCCAAAACCGAAGGCTTTATTAAATGTGCGCAATTCATCGCTTTCTGTTTTAAAAGGTTCTTTCAAACACCTGGTTATGGTGAAGATACCCCCTAAACGAAAATAATAGCAGGCCTCTTTAGAAATACCAAACGACAATATAATTTGAATGCTTCAATGTTCTTTATTAACGCCTTGACATCCGTGGTTGGGTGTCCTTTTGACGTGGGGCAAGTGGTGGGTTTGGTCGGAGCCATGTCAGCTGGACATGGGCCTATCGGCCGTACCAGCCACCACCGCGTCCTCCCCAACCACCACCCCAACCGCCGCGATGTCCACCCCATCGACCGCCGCCCCAACCGCCGCGATGTCCTCCCCAGCCGCCGCCGCCCCATCCTCCTCGTCCGTAACCGCCCCATTGGCGGGCCTCTCGCTCTCCTTCGTTGGCATGGTTGGCTCCCTGATCGGCGACGTCCAGGAGTCCGATCACCTGCTCGTTGTTGGCAGCATCATCCAGGGCGTAGGCGTAGGCCAGGCACAGGACACCAATGAGGGCCAGGAGTGTTAGACGCATCTTGCTTTCCGTTCTATTAGATTCGATTCGTTTGATTACTGTTGAAGACTTGAGTGCAACTGATGATTTGTGGACTCAATCGCAGGCCTTATATTCGAAGATCTCGTCACTCGACGTTCCTGTTCTCATACGCATCAATAAGCCGTAGTCTCTCTACAGCCCCTCATAGCTCCACCGCCACCTTCTCATGCCTTGCTCATACTTTAGAATACTATATACTAGGTATTTACCTGGCCGAAAGGTGCGATTGTTTAGGGGCTTTTTTGACCGGGTTCTGTTTTGCATCGTTATATTTCACCACACAATTATTACACTCTTTGTTATTTCGTCTGCCAGGTCTTCTTTATTTTTTTTTTTGTTAATTTTTTGTTGGGCTGTCATTACTGAATCATTTAAAATTTAAATGTCTCATTTGCGAAAGTTGTCGGGATGCTGCTCCTAAAGTGGTTTCATGCATAGATCATTCGATTAGGGTTCGTCGTTCCTGTCAACAATTGGGACCTGTTTTATTTTATGGGTTTTTACTGGACTGCATCTGGCAGATAAACGTCAAGTGGATGGTCCATAAGCCATAAGCCACTTAATCAGCCAAGCCAAATATAGACTACTGGACTACTTTCCATTTTCTAAGTAATTTGCAGCTAATTGCATGTTTAGCATGTGTAATATCAATATTATTGTAAAAGATCGTCTATGACAGGTATGGCCTATTTAGTCTGGTCAATATAAAACTTAAAGGTTTTTACAGGCAAGTTAGTAGTAAAATGGAAAATTACCCTTCAGTCACTTCTACAAGTTATAAAACTGTTTTTTTTTTTAGCTGGCTAATACTTAATGATCTAATGCATGTTTTATAATCCCAATTATCGTATATATTCACAAGGATTCATATGGAAATGAGCTCTCGATTGTTTAATGAATGTCAAGATCGACTTGTTTGATCTAGACTTGAAAAAGTAAACAACTGGGGATTTACGAGTGCAAGCCATTGAACCTGAGCTGTCCATACAGGTTCCCCTCGAAATATCCCAAACGCTGTTTAATATATTTGAAAACAAAAATCCATTTGCTTAGTTCGCTCGTGCGCGTCAAAGAAAAAAACACGCCCACTGTTTTTTATTTGGGTTTATTTCGTGAATAAACTTGGGTTCCACCAAAATTTAAATAATTCAATCTGGAGCTTAGAAAGTTTTATAAAGTCAAAGCTCTTCTAGTTGAGTGTATATGAAGAAAGAGGGCTTGTCATTTGAATACTCTAACAGAGGGTATGTCTAAAATTCAATCAATATGCGATTTAAATTTACAAGGGTATTACACCGTTGGCTTACATTTTCTTTTGGCTTATATATTTCACTCAGTGAATCATTGAGTAGAAAACAAAGTTACCAAAGTACTGGAGTCCAAAGTATCTATTGGTCTGTCATATGCTCACACAACACGTGGATACTACTCAGTCGTCAAATGTACAATATTATTTTATTTGCTGGTACAGTACATTTTGGTTGAGGTTGCTTCACAGGTTCTTAAAATGCGTTGATTATTTAAACTCTATAGGTAAAAGTACATTTTTTGGTGGTTTTCTAAGGTGTAAAATACCATTTAAGTTGGAAACACATGTAATATGATGTATGTATGACATTCCAGGTTCGAATCTTTATCTCCATTGATTAAGCAAATTGATTTTCTTCTAAAATCAGGAAAACATATGAATCATACATTTATATTTTTTTTTAGACACAAGAACAACTGTAAATTAATTTTAAATTCGTTTATTAATTTTGTTATATATATATTTTTCACAGTACAACGGGTCATCATAGTAAATTAAGGATAATATTTGCAGGCTAGCGACCATAGTGACCATAGTGACCACCGTGATGTCCATGTCCGCCCCCGCCTCCGTAATGGCCATGACCACCGTAATGTCCGCCGTAACCTCCGCCGCCATGTCCGCGAGCATTCCTCGGTCCGCCTTCGGCATGGTTTTCTCCGTGATGGGCCACGCCCAGCAGATCCTCCAGATTGGCTCCATTATCGTTCAGGGCGAAGGCGTAGGCCAGGCACAAAAGGCCAACGATGGACAGCAGGATCAGACGCATCTTGTAGATACTTTAGTTAAGATTGTTTTCCGTTTGAGCTTGGTACTTTGCTTTGAAGCAACTGTGAATCTCTGAGCTGAAGCTACGGCCTTTTATTCGGCCAACGATCCAGGGAATCTACCGACATTCCAGTTCTTTGGTTTTTTTCTATTTTGTTAATTCTTCTTAACTGTGCATAGATTTAATGTTTTTCATAAAATGTCAAAACGTAAACAATTCAAATGGCTTTGTTTTGGTTGACTTGGCTATTAAAAAGCTTTCAAAAGCTTTGGTTTCTTTTTGACTTAAGTGCGTTTTAATTTGAATATGAGAGCTTAATGATATGAGAGCAGCTTTATTTAACAGTTGGTATAGATTTTTGGGAAGCCACTGTGCTGAGATTGCTACCACCAGTAGCTACTATAGCTGTTGCTCCAGGGTCGGTATGACACACTCCATCCTTTGTTCCAACCTCCATTCCATCCGCCATTCCAGCCTCCATTCCATCCGCCATTCCAACCTCCTCCCCCTCCTGTGTTCCAACCTCCTCCCCATCCTCCAGACAGCCAGCGAGCCGGTCTTTCGCCTCCTTTCGCTTCCTGACCACCCAAATCGGCCACTTCGTCTAGGGTGGCAGCAGGAGCAGGATCCTCGTTAACAGGATGGGCCAAAACCCCTCCCAAAAGCACCACAAAAGCCACGAAAATTATAAGCTGCATATTAGCTATCCACCTCAATTATAACTACGACTCAACTGATCTACACTGCTACCTTTTATACCTCAGTGAATGCAGTTCTTCGCCCACTAATTAAAATTTATTTGCAGGTTGCAGACGAGAAGCTGAGAAGCCCTGACCCAACCGCTTTATAGTTAACATATGGCGATAAATTCATTTAACACAATTTACATGACTGGCAGAGGTAACAACAGTAGATAAAACCAGATACTATACATAAACTATCCTTAATAAAATGCATTGTTTATTGTAACTTGCCCAGAAGATGCTGTGAAACCCGGTCCCAGTGGTAACTAAATTATTATAATAACATTTAGTAACAAATATTTATTCTGGACAATTAACAAGGATTAGAAGTATACATAACAACAATAAAAATAAAACAACGATTAAAATCAGTTATAAATAGAATATAGCGTTTTAAAAACAGAACTATAGTTATTAAGTATTTGATTTTTAATCTAATTTGCAATCTAACCAGAGATAGAGATTGCAGACAGAGAAATTTTCGATGACTTATCAAACTATCTATAAATATTTACAATACTGAGGAATTTAAGGGCTAGCCAAGCAGACCAAGTAGACCGCTTAGTGCTTGCGGATTTGCTCCGCCACCTGCTGCTCCAGCTGCCCCGCCCCCATTTGCGAGCAGGGGGCGTAGACTACTGCCGAGGGCCTGGCCCAAAATTCCTGCTAACTGGGCTTGCTGGGCAGTGGACAGCTGTGAGTTACCAGCTCCAGGTAGAGCTCCTGCTCCAGCTCCAACTCCCACTCCCGATGTTGTGGGATTGTAGGAGGGAGAGCTTGAGATGCTAGCTGTGCTACCGTAGCCTCCTCCTCCAGATGAGGGATAACCAGCTGAGGCTCCAGCTCCAATCGAACTGTAGTTCGGTCTATATCCATAATACGGCTGCGGTCTCTGGTATCCACCATAGTTGTAGTAGCTGGGTCTGTAGTAGTTCTGGCCGTAGCCATAACCCAGGCCCGGATATCCATAGTTATAACTGGGATACCCATATCCATAATTTGGTCTGTATCCATAGCTAGGATAACCACCACCGCCGTAGTAAGAGTTCTGGGGATCCGATTGGGTTCCTCCACCGCCTCCAGATGATCCTCCACCAGGTCTGATGGGTGGTCCTGCCGCCAGGGGAACATCGAAGAGGGGTCCTCCACCGCCCAGTAAGAGGGGCGTCAATAGTCCCAGAGTCCTGCCCTGTGGACGATCATTCCTGGTTTTACTCTTCTGCCCAGAGACCGTTAAAAAAAGAAGGCTCAAAAGAGCCAGACGCGCGGGTAGAAACATTCCGAAACCGTCGAATGCAGATTAACAACTGAAGACTGACTGAAAAACCCAATAATACTTTATACCACCAGCGTTCTTAAGTGAATTTCCAAATAGGTTTTGCCAAAAATCCGAAAACAAAACCAGAAGACCTTCGGCACCTTCAAATAATAATGGTCGCAGACCGAGCGGAACTTTGCAAATCTTGGCCAGAACGTCATCAACTGGTTGGCGCCACGCTGCTGCTGCTTTCACGCCCAGTTTCGAGATCGTCTTGTTTCTGGCCCAGTCTGCAGACGATCACACCCGACATTGACCTTGCCGTTGCCGAATGTTGGCCAAATAAGTCAGCAATCTGTTTCACACCGTTAACTCGATCGCTCACTTCCGCGGGTTTTTTTTTGGTTCGCTTTTGGGCTTGTTGTTTCATTCACCATTCAAAAAGCCAATAACCGGGGGCGTTTCTGCTATATTTGCTGGCTATAATAATAAAGATTGTCAATAGCAAATTTAATTAGCGGGCTGGAAATCTATTCACCCCTGAGCAGATGCATTCGCATGACCAATTCTGAATCATCTTATACGGCTAGTATAAGAGCTGAGCTTCCCCGTTTTGTGTTACCAGGGGTTTCGCGACTGTCTCGAATTATAATATTTGCACTAATTGAGCAGTCTTTAGCCAGACGTGGAAATCTTTGCCTTTTAATTTGATTAAATGTGGCTAGACGTCTGGGAGTTGGTCAAGCCGATTAGGCAATAAATACACCAGTGTCTTAATTAAATATGGAAATATGGAAATTATAATAAAATTTCTTTTTGACAGTTTAGAGTTATGAATGAAATCAGCACCTTAATACCTAATTTAAATCTAATTTTATACTAAGCCGACCCTTGAGCAATAATGTCTAAATATTAACATTATTCAAATATAACTCATTATTATAATAAACTATGCAACATTCATTTGATACTTTACTATACCAATATAGCAAATATTATTTAATTCACGAGGGACTCCATGGAGTACATTTTGTATGCCCTTAAGCCGGTTTTACCCACTTTTATGATATACGATTTGTTTTGTTCAAATCTGTTACGTTTATTTTGTTTTGCACGCTCATTTGCATATCATTATTTTACGTTTATTTTTGAAAAGACTCGAGTACCGGTCAATAAACGGGTTTTACTTTCTCACTGAATCTTTTAACATTTACGCTAAAGCAATTAATGTGCTTCCCCTGGTCCACAAAAACAGACACCAATCTCAGACGATAAAGTAATTTAACTATTCAGATAGACTGCAGTTAATTAACTGCGCAAAAATCAATCTTGGGTCAGTGATCACTCAAGAGCTGTTGACTGGTCTGCATTCAACCGTGGGAGAAGTAAATCCCCATCTAGGGGGCTGGTCCAAGAAATGTGATGCTGACGAAATTGTACACAGAAAAAAATCAATCTGCCCTTTAAAATGTTAAAAGAATTTTACTGCATTTTGTATTGTATTGTATTGTATTTAAAAGTAATGATTCTTAACTGTTAAAAAGTGTAGAAATATAATAAATATAAAAAGAGAAAAACATAATGTGCAGAACTAAAATTACATAAGCAAAAATTTCGAAATGTTCCATTCTGTTTACTCAGTGTACTTATAAGCTTGTTTCTATTTTTGGTTTTCTTAATTTCTGGGACTGTTTGGAGGAATGATTTCTAGTCAACAATTGACGCGTCTGGGATTTCCGTTGACCTCAAGTTTGGGTGAAATCATCAGCATCATATGATAATTGCCCTACGGTTATAACTAATGATACTTAGATGCCATATAATGGGGCTATAGAACACTTACTCTTCAAACGGGACCTCCCCGCAGTATTTGGCTATAAAAGATAGAACCCCACGTTGATTTGGTTGTAGAAAGTGTTTGATTGTCCAATATGAAACAATACGGGGTGTTTGCTCTCGTCTTCGTAACAGTTCTTGTCCTGATCAGCGGACATCCGCTGGAGGATCAAAAGGTTACCCTGGAGGATGCTGAGGTACAGCCGGGAGTCGATGATGGCACTGGAATCAGGGCTGCCCGTCACTTTGGCGGCGGATTTGGCCGCGGTGGAGGTGGCTTCTGCTGTGGCGGAGGAGGCGGTGGCTTCCGGCGAGGTGGCGGCTTCGGCGGCGGTGGCTATCCAGGCGGTGGCTATGGAGGATATCCCGGCGGTGGCTATGGAGGAGGCGGTAGTGCCTCAGCCTCTGCGTCAGCTTCAGCCAGTTCCAGTTGGGGACGTAAATAATTTTAATTTGCTTGTTTTTGATTGAGACAAAAATAGACAAGTGTCGAAATGAAAACAAAAAAACAAATGACTTTGTTTTGGGTGAGAATTGGGGGGCTGTCGGTGGTGTAAGGGGCTTGGCAGGTTGCTTACGCACTTAGACAAAAATACTACGCAATCAAAGGGAACCGGTCTACAAACGGTCTAATCAATGAATACGATCCAAGACTATTTTTCCCACAATTTAAAAATCTTCCAATCCTAGGATTCCTCTAGTTCTAAGCCATTTAATTAAAAATAGCACACCTTGACCATAAATATGGGGCTAATTGTTGTGGTTTTGGAGCTGGATTGGTTGTTTGTGTTTATAACTTTGATGGCAAAATTTGATAACGTATTGCGAAATGCTTGTACAAGCCAAAAGGAATCGTCAAATCTGGGATAATGTAACCTGTTTTCGAAACACACTCACTAATTGCCAAGTCAATAAAAAGCTAGTTCGAGCAATTTCCAGACATCTGGGGTTGAGACAGGGTTTTTGCGGTTTTGTTTTGATGCACCCCCGAAAAACCTTTCGATCGGGTATTTTAATGGAAAATTACCTCCGAGTTCCTGGCACAACATTTCACCAGAGGAGATGAACTCCAGATTTCGGATTCCGCTTAATTGATGCTCACCGGCGATCTTATGATTCACGACTTCTAATTAGCAAAGGCAAATATTTTCCACGCTCAATTGTGGAATTCATTTCCTTGGTAATGATTCATGTTTATTTCTAAGTTTTTTGCTAGTGCAATTAATTAGCGCCTCACCCACAATGCTATTTGTTCTGTGCAATAAATATTTTGTAGAAAATGCACTTTAACGATACTAATTATTTCAGCAAAGTTATGATATTTTCAGAATGCCTTGGCTTAACGGTAACACATTTTAGATCTTTGGGTCTTATTTAATTGTGGGCAGTTCAAAAATAACTCTAAGCTTGTCCCAAAATAAATGCTCAAAGTGTTCAATCACGCTGTAGACTTACTTGACTGGCACTGCGGTCCACCGACCTTGTGGTTTTTCACTCCCAACGAATCCCAATGAAAGAAAAACATGACACGCCTGTCTAAATTTTGAAAATGATTTTTATTTTGGTTAGCAACCACAGTCCGATATATATATTTTTGGAACTCATAACCAGCTTTAGGTTATAGAAATAAAAAATTGTTTTAAGGCTTACAAAAAATGGTTAAAATAATACAAACGACAACAAAAGTATAGATTCTCTCAAAATCGTTTTTATGTTTTTAAAGTAGTTTGTTTTGCTACAAAATATCGACCTAATACGTCATAGATTGTTACTAAGAAATGCCTAATTGATGACCAATTTTGTTGTGTTATATATAGGTTTTCTCCGTGATCTTTCGAGGAGGCCAACTCCGCAAATGAATCATTCAATTTGGTTGGCGGTGCCTACCGCAACAATAAGCAAAAGTCGCGAAAGCCGAAAACCGCAAGACGCAAGAAATGCCTCCCCCTGCAGGGGTTCAGCCCCCAAATGACGTCACAAGCGGGGAGTCGTGAGTACGAAAGCGGGCAAAAAGGCTGGATCGCATTGACGGAAATGTTGTGCGGCTCGATCCCTGCTAATTGAATCGAAAGATGCGCGGCAAATCAAATTAGTGCCCCAATACTGTCACCACTGGAATCTGGCTGACTGGGCGACGAGGTCTGTCATAACAATTAGCGCGTACTGGAGAAGATTTGCGGCTATAAAAGCCAAAGGCGGACGGGAGATAAGGCACAGAACCTCAAGGAACTCCAGCAGCACTACACATAGCCAGCTATAAACCTATTACCAAAACCTTACCAGAAAAGAACAAACAAATACCTGTTAAACATGAAGTGCGCCATCTCCTTCGTTGTGATCTTCGTGATCTTCGGTTTGAGCCCGATCCAAGCAGCTCCCATCGGCAAGGACATCCAAAATCCAGGATTCGTTTCGGCCACGGATATTACAGGAGAACCAGTGCGTCAGAAGCGAGCCAGTGCGGATTACTACCAGGGCGACTACTTCATCTGCTATCCCAAGAGTGAAGTCTACGGAAAGCAGAGATACGCTGGATCCAATCGCAGATCCTACGATTCGGAGGACTATGCTCCGCATTATCTGGCCGACGATTCTTTGGCTGTTCGCCAGGCTCGTGCGGATGCCCGAAGAGCCGCCTATACCGACAGCTATGGGAAATAAGTCAAGTTCTCCAACTAATTTGAAGGATACCAAAAGAACACATCTACAAAGTTAGGGAAATGCACAGGTCTAGCCTTATAAATGTTGTACAAATATTATTATTATTATTATTTATTGAACACAAATATAACTATGTTTAAACAATACATATACTGCTAATTTTATTAATCCGAATATAGATGAAAGATTCAAGAATGCCTTGGTTTTTTCATAGTTTTTCTTAACAATTTTCTTTTGCTTTTTAGTGGAGAAAATAATCTTTATTTACAGCTAAACAATATACAGTATTTTGTTCAAACAATATAACAATCAATTTGCATTCATTCCGAAAAAGCTGGTTAAATCAGTATTACTTTTAGCTGAGTCACCAAATTAAGACAGAAAAAACCAAGAAAGTTCCTGTTTTTGCCGTAAGTCCTTACACAAAGTCCTGTAACACAAATCCATTAAAAAGTTAGAGTGAAAAAAGTTAGATTTTCCCTATTTTATTTAAATTTGTATGCCGTCTTGTGTACTTTTATGTAATTTAACCAAATCTTATTGTGCACTTTTCCGAAGTGCATTTATCAGTTTTATTAGGATCCATGAACATAAAAATGATTGTGCTAAACATATTTGAACACTGAATAGTTTATTATTAAATCACTATTAAGTAAAAAAGAAAATGTGTAATCGATATTTTAATAACATACCTTTAGGCTGTAGCTAAAGAGTTTCCAGACTCTTATTTCGTCTTCAGACAGAAACGACGCCCCCGCTTCACCCTACTGATATGAGATATATATAACTCCTGAGCTCGGAGCGACTCATCTGGTGAGCAACGATTTTCTGCAAGGCGAACTCCGTGCGCTGAGACATTTCGCACCTTATTTGCCTTGGGCATTAGGCTAAAAGTGTGAATTGTTTATAAAGAGATTACAAAACCGAAGACAGGCGGCCGCTCAGTGGGCCGCAGTGTTCGACTTTTGCCGCCATAAAATCACTTTAAACGAAAAACCAAGGCGGATAATTGCAAAAGAAAGTTTTCACCATCGGCCTCGGCATAAAAGGGGATTTCGTCGAGCCGGAAGCAAACAGTCGCATCCAGAGATTGCTACCGAAATGACCAAGTTTGTTGCGAAGAAAGCCCTCCTGCTGCTGTCCCTGCTCCTCCTGGGCAATGTGGAAGCGAAGCCACAGGATCAGGATCAGCTTGTTCGAAAGGAGCGCCAGCTGAAGATGGCGGCCTCAGCGGATCCGGAAATGAAGATGGTGGCCAATGTGACTCCGGCGGCTGGATCTCAACCCATGACAATGGCCATGGGCATGGGCTTGCCAATGAACCAGATGGCTCTGAGTTCGGTGGGCGGCCAGTTGGTTAGGTATCCCAACTATCCTGGCCTGATATATCCCGGCATTGGACCGCAACCTGGCCTAAATGGCATTCCCGGCCTGCAGACGAACATTGCCAACAACTATCCTACGTATCCGGATCCCAATCTGGCAGGATCAGCTCCTGGCTATGGCACCTTTGGCTCCTTTGGCTATCCCGGTGTGCCGTCCATGTACGGCAGCTCCCCGATATATCCCAATGCCCAGCTACCCAATGGATTTGTGCCCAATCCTGCTGTGGATAACTTCCAGTCGCTGAACAGCATCGTCAACATGGCCAATGTGCAGGGATTGCAGGGTGGCACTAACACAGGACTATATCCAGCACCTCAGGGATTGGGAGGAGGAAACACCGGACTCTATCCTGCACCTCAGGGTGGCTTCGGTGGCTTCAGTTCGGGTCCGTATCCAGCACCCCAAGGATTTGGTGGAGCCAACACCGGCCTTTATCCAGCACCGCAGGTCAACATGCAGGGATTGTATCCACCACCCGGTGGCTTCCTGGAGCGCATGAACATGCAGGCCTATGCCCCAGGCTTCTAAACGGGCTTCGTAACTCTCTACTAATAATAAGATAATTTATTCTATTTATTTTGAAAAATACAAGAACATTTAAACACAAGATATTAGCCATGCATTTAAACTATTTTTACAAAAGATTTACCTATTGGGAATTTGGGGAATTTTTCTAACCTTTTGTTGATAGGCTAGATGGATATTATCAATATATATATAACTCTTTTAACAATTTTAAAAATCAACGCAGATCTAACAAGGCTACAGCGTCTACATTTTGTTACCAATAGAACTGATTTCTGACGCCACTAGTCACAATATATTTCTAAAGGCCATAAACAATTTAGATGATTGACAGATGTCTACCCTCGCTCTCCAACAGAATATACATACCATATATAACCGAAAAGAGTACCCTCTTTTGAAACGCTAATTAAGCAGCAGGTGTCAAGTGCAAGGTTGGTAATTTGGCAAATTTAGCAAACGGGGCCAAGAGGACAAGTCTTGAAAGTGAAACGAACATGCTGATTCACACCCGCAGGGGCATTGAACAATTTTCCTTGGCAATCGATTTTCCCGTAGAGATAAAGATACCTTTTCCCACTCTGATTTACGATCCACAGTGATTTGTTGGCCTGGGTAATGCATTTATCTGAGTACCTGAGTACCATTGATAAGTCGGGCAGGTAGTTGGGTCGCCTCATATGTCCGGGGTAATCCGATAATGGTTTGTGTATTCAGCTGGGTATAAGAACCCGGGTTCTAGGGTCAAAGGGCACCAGTCTTTAGTGAGCCGTTGCACCATGAACTACTCCGCATTTTATCACGTTCTCATGGTTTTACCTATAATCTTAGTATTTCTCATGGACTTTTCGGACTGCAGACCCTGGCGTCCCTCGAACGAAGCTGGCTACGATGCCAGTCTGGACCCCGTGGTCTGGTCGCAACCCTTTGCCCCGGAGCAGATTCGGAAAACCCGCTATAATGTGATCTCAGAACCGAGGAGCAAGCATCGCCACCGACAATCCTCGAAACTGTGGTACCAAAAACCCATAGCCGCATATCCTAAACACTTTGTCAATGCAAAATACTACAAGAGATTCCTGAGAAGACGCCAACGACTTGCGGCACGTGATAGATACACACACTGCACACTGGGCCAGCCGATCAGATTTTTGGCCAAAAATACGTTTTTCTTTTTTAAGAAAATGACCAAATTGAGTTTGGGATCCTTTTTATAATACATTAAACTAATTTATGCCAAAGTTTCAAAGAATTCGGACAAGTAGTTTTCTTTTACCATATTTTCAAAGTGAAAAATTCATAAAATATTGATGGAAATGAAAAAAAATTTAGAAGTCAAATATGCTGATGTTGCTGTTCGACTTCTTTCCGAAACTTGCAGAAGGGATTATTTTCAACTAGTAAAAAATATAATGTAGCTCGTATGTCTTACTTGTTTGCTAAAATAAATGTAATTGTTAATTTTTACGCTTTTTTTCAGCAAATGAGTACTTTGCTTTTCGAGTGCCTTCGAGTGCCATCCCCAAATTAGTTCATTCCTTCAAAAAAAAATTCGTTGATCAATTTACTAAAAGCGTAGCCCACCGACTCGATGCGGTTTTGCCTTAGTTTTCGGTAATTTAAGTTTTAATTGAAGGCTTAACTCGAAGTCGAGCCAATTTGATGAGCTTTGCTAAAAATGCCCAAAAGTATGCAGTAATTTTTCTTCTTCAGGTTTTAGTGTACATTTTGCGCGCCAAAATTTGATTTTAGTGTGCCTTACATCAAAAATCTACTTTTTCACTCATTCCCGCTTCTTTTAATTTTAAATCTAAACAATCGAATGTAATATCGATATATCAAAAGGAGAAATATCAACTTTTTTGGCTCTTCTCTAGAAAATGTTCACAATTTCTGTCATTCGGTGCTTGGAACTCGAAGCGAGCACACCATGGCTGACTTTAAAAAAGCGGAAATTGTGGACCTACTTTCCAAATACAACAATGATATATCTTTAGTTGCTGGGTTTATTGCATCTAAAGCTGGAATTTCGGATGACACTTGCATTAAAGCTATAAAGTTGAAAGTATGCAAACTGAGATCCGAATACCATGTTAAAAGAAGTAGTTTGAAAAAATCACGTATCGATTTTAGCGAACGTCATTCGACTTGGTTAAACTCATTATTTTTATTTCCAATTCCCTTAAAACGTGATCCATCCGAGAGGGGTCGTCCAAAATTAAAATTTTCGGAAATGTCTAACCGGTCGCAGCGTCGAGAAATTTCAAATATAAGTGTCGAACATAATAATAATTCACAGAAGTTTCTTGAAGCTGGCACTTATGCTGCAAAGAGGTCTGGGGATAAAAATCTCAGTTCAGCATTGAAAACAATTTCTAATAGCCCGGAAAAGTCATGCAAAATTCTCGGAATCAAATCAGAAAGGGAACTTAAAAAAAAAAATGCCGATGAAGCCTTGGCTTTTTTTTTAAATAATTCCTTCTCTAAAGCTCAATATACTGCCATTCGAGTATCATCTAAGGAATCTGGTGCCGACATCTGGCCTTCTTACAATATTTTAAGGGAGGCTAAACATAAATGCCGTCCGTCCCCAGAGTCTGTGGAAATTTCCGAAGAAAGAGCTGAAGTTAAGCTACAAGCTTTAGTGAATCACACGGCCCAACGGCTTTTAACTGTATGTTCAGACCTTTTAATAAGTTTAGGCAGCAATTCTCTTGACTTGCAGATGATATTTTCCTATGGGTTTGACGGAAGCAGCGGACATTCTGCTTACAACCAAAACTATTTAAATGGGCCTGGAAAGGATGAAAATTTGTTCGCAACAACTCTTATTCCCCTCAGAATTGTTCTAAGACCATCTGGGGAAATAATTTGGACCAACAAATCGGCTCAGTCCGACAAGTTTTGCAGGCCGATAAAGCTACAGTTCGCGAAGGAAAGTAAAGAGTTAATATTATCAGAGTACACAAATTTGGAAAAGGAGATTTCCAGTCTGCAACTGTTCCAAACAAGTATTGAAAATACAAATATTTCAATTGAGTTTCAGTTAGCTCTTACATTAATAGACGGAAAAGTTCTAAACGTTTTGACAGGCACCAAATCCATGCAAACATGCCCCATTTGTCACCGAAATCCCAAGGAATTTAATGTAAAGGCCAATATTGAGGGTCGTCTTTTTGTGCCAATAAAATCTGCACTTACTTTCGGCATAAGCCCATTGCATGCCTATATTCGGATTTTTGAAATGTGCCTACAAATATCGTACAGGCTAAATATAAAAAAACATCACGTTCGGTCCGAGGAACACAAACTGGAATTTAATTCCAGAAAATCTTTTATTCAAAATCAGTTTTGGGAAAAGCTGAGTCTAAGGGTAAGCCAGCCAAAGCCCGGCGGGTACGGGAACACCAATACGGGAAATACAGCCAGAAGAGCGTTCAAGGACATCGACGTTCTCTCAAAAATTACGGGCTTAAAATCCGAGCTCCTTTATAAATTAAAAATTATTTTAATAGTTATTAATTCAAAAAAAGAAATAAATGATAACAAATTTGAACAATATGCCTTACAAACAGCTTTTCTTTATATAGATACATATCCTTGGTACCCAATGACCGCCACTTTGCACAAAATATTGGTTCACGGAGCCGATATAATTCGAACCAGTGTTTTACCGGTAGGTATGTTGGGCGAAGAAGCTTCTGAGGCCAAAAACAAATTTTACAAAAAGGATAGGTTAAACCATACCAGAAAGTGTGATCGCATATCAACGATGTCAGACCTGTTCTACAGATCAATGGACTGTTCCGACCCTGTTATTTCCTCCTTACGTTCAAAAAATTGCAAGGAACGAGAACAGCACTTTCCAAAAGAAGCATTGTGTTTGCTAAGCCCAAATGAAGATATTTACGTAAGCGACTCAGACATTTCCGATTCAGATTCTGAGGACCAAAATTACCTAGAATTGTCTGAAGAAGAATCTTAAAGGCTTACAATCCCGCGGACACGTGCCTTACTGTGTGCAGCTTCTGTCTACAAAAGGCGCCCATATTCTGGAAGGTGACCGAGGCTACAGTTTGTCCATCAACGGCGCAAATCTCTAGCCCGGCATCTCACCAACCGCATGCCACGTGCGGCTTAAAACCATCTTGAACTAAAGACCAACCACCTGAACGACGACTTTGAAGAGTACATAACCTCACCAACTCGCGCCACGCGCGGCATCCACCTGTTCAGCTCTGGCTAAGCCGTAGAGCGATAACTTGGAGGGTAACTGTACTTCCGATCATTGATTGAGTGCAACATCACCTCACCAACACGCGCCACGCGCGGCATGTAAACACGCAGTTCTGGCTTGACCATCGAGCGATCTTCTGGAAGGTGATCGAATAAGGAAGTGAACGACTACCGGATGTGACACTTGCTACGCCTACATCGTCTCACCAACACGCGCCACGCGCGGTAACGCCACACATAGCTCTGGCTAGTCCATAGAGCCAATATTTTGGAAGGCGATTCGTAGCGCAGCAATTCGGCACTTCACCTGTACTGGCCACGTGCGGCTTGCCGATTACATAAGCCTCGCGAAAGGCAGATGACATAAAGGAACGACAATCAAGGAGCAGACCTATCGTCTGACATGCTCATAATAATCTTCAGAATCTGAATCGGAAATGTCTGTGTCGCTTAAGTATATATCTTCATTTTGGCTTAACATACACAAAGCTTCTTTTGAAAAGTGCTGCTCTCGTACGCTAGTCGATCCAGGTCCTTTCAAAATCTATATAGTTTGAATGCGGAAACTATTAAACAGGAAATTACAGCGCAGAGACGAAATGCCGGCAGAGCGCCTAAGGGATTTAAGGAAGGACTTAAGTATGCCCAAAAGTATGCTGCATTTCCTGTACTTTCTTGTTCTTCCTTCAGTTGAGAACTAAAATATGACTAATATGAACTATGCAAGTATAAATGTAGCATACTTTTGTGATGACTTCAGAATATGTCAAATTAACATTAAACAAATCAAAAAACAATATTTTTAAACAATTTTTTTTACATAATTTGATTATATAAAACTTAAAAGGTAACAAGAAAAAAAAAATAGAAATTTTTTTTAAATCGATTGTTTGATAAACGTTGATGTGGGAGCCTCCGAAAGTTGCACTTTTTAACGGTTCATAAATCTTAAATGACATAATATTTTTTAGTGATGTTAATTTTTTTTAGTTTGTTTTATCTCATACTTTATTGTTTTCGAAAATGGAAGAAGTGCGTCTTCTAGTTATTTTTTTAAAAATAAAAAACCGAAAAGTACGTAAAATTTTCCGACTTTGGTCTGGATTATCTATATCATATAAAATTCCAAGAAATTTTACTTTTAGTTCGTTGGAAAGTTCAATCTTTTAAGAAAAAAACGCAAAAAACTGCATCCTTCTAACTGTCCTAGGAAAGAAATTACAGATTTTTGGCCAAAAAATTAACTTTCTGGCCCAGTGTGCACTGGAGCCAATAGACCCCCACTTTTATACATACCCCATAGGTGCTAAGCAAAAACCGTAATATCTAGTAATTAGCATAATAAACAAAAGACTTAAGACACAAACTAGCTGCTTTTTATTTTTAAACGGCTCAAGTCGCGCGTCAGCAAAATCCTGACTCGCTTCGATTAGAAGGAGTTCTAAGCTAGTTCTCAAATATCGAGAAGGAGGCGCCATCCATCCAAACCTTATCCAAAACAAACACAGACTAAGGTCAACGCGATTACCTTTCAAGACCATCAACCTGGTAATCGCAATAGCAAACATGATGTAACTATCGTTTAGGCCCAAGCTAAAGACCTGAGCAAACCCAACCCATTTGTACTCCCTCTTTGCTCACTCTTTTTCAAAGACCAAAACTCAGCCAAAACCCATCCCAAAAGTCTAACAAAAAGTTTGGATGAATGAAAGTACGAGTATATTTGGTCAAGATCGCAGATAGCAGATCGCAGCCGTTGCTGGGCCCACGATTGGATTTGTTGACTCTGCGAATTAGCAACTCTTCGCACGAGCCCAAGACCCAGACCAGAAGTATATAAACCTAGTTGTCATGGCACTTGGTATTAAGTACCAATCCGGCCAGCATCCATTAATCACCAATCTCTTCGAATCCCTTCCCGAGAAGCAGCAGCATTATGAAGTTCCTCGTTCTGAGTCTCGCCCTGATCGCCGTGATCTCCTGCTCCCTGGCCCTTCCTGTGGATCTGCAGCTGGAGAACGGAGAGCCACTGACTCTGCTGGAACTGGAGGCGGAACAGGATCCCCAAGTGGATGAACTGGAGGGCGAGCGCGTGGTCCGAGGCCTTGGCGGCCTGGGAGGATTGGGCGGCAAGTTCGGTGGCTTCGGAGGACTCGGTGGCCTGAAGGGTGGATTCGGTGGCCTGGGACACGGCTTCGGCGGTGGATTCGGTGGACACGGTTTCGGTGGCGGCTTCGGAGGACTCGGCAGCTTCAAGAGCCTATTCAACAAGAAGTTCCGCTAATGCGAAAGCATACATCCAAATTATAGTCTAAGGATTTCGTAATAAAGCTTAGTTAGGTAAAGTTAAAAGTTCCCAGTTTGATATATGGGATTCAGGGCTCCATAGAACTGCAGTTCCGGTTCTGGAGTAGTGGTGGTAATACCCATCCTGGTCTTGGGAGGAATGGGTGTTCTCGGCTGAAAGCGACTGAGGACCTGATGCACCTGACTGGCAAAATTTCGCCATAGTTTAAAGGGTTTCGGAACTGCAAGGGGAATTATTTACGAAAATGTTTTTATAAAAAATTAAAAGTATATATTTAGAAAATTATATCCATTGAAGGAATGTCTAAAATATATACATTTTTGTAATGTCAATAAACCTTATGCTAAACCTTTTATATTTAAGATACTTATAAGATATAAGGCACGTTACCTGAACTTTGAGACGGTGCCACTTGTGGATCGAATTCCCGCTCATCCAGAGCTGCAACCAGCACCACAGTGATCCACAGCATTAGGAGGGGCAACATTTTTGAAGTCCAACCGCGTTGCCCACTTATAAACACCTCCAATCTGAGCTTTCCCCAGCCATAAACATAAACCCAATGTGTTACATTAATAAACCGTAAAACACAACCGATTGAATGGACTTGCATAAGGTAAATAATTTTATTGCTCCCAAAGGGGCAAGGGTACAAAGGGAGTATCACAAAGAAGCCACATTTAAATCCAAGTCAACTGATTAACCATAGAAGCCACCGCCGTAGTAGCCACCGCGTCCACGATAGCGGGTGCGGGTGATCACTCGGGTTCTCCCGAAGCCACCGCCGTAGCCGCCGCCGAAACCACCGCCATAGTAAGGTGGTGGTGGTGGACCAAAGAAGGGCGGTGGTGGAGGTCCAAAGGGTGGTGGTCCAAAGTACTGACGCACTTTCCTGACATTCTCATCCGTAGAATCGGCCTGGGCAGTTTCTCCAGCCTCCAAGAGCTGCACGGTATCGGGTTCCTTTTTCACCACTTCCGTTCCCACTTCGTCGGCTCTTACAATATTACACAAGAGCAGTGCCACAATACTAAACAAAAATAATATCCGCTTGGTATCCATTTCGCTGTCGTATTCCTTCTCAAACCTCGTCAAATACTAAAACTCATCGGCCACCGGGGCTTTAATTTATAGCCAAACATTTGCCAAGAACACCCAGCGATCTGATCTCATAAACAAAGGAGGTTCATTGGCTTTTGCTGATTGCCATTGAGTGTCTTTTTTTACATTTTTCGTCTAATTTCAATCTCAGCCAAGCAAAGCCGGCGAGAATAATTATTAACTTGAAAAAACCCAAAAAATCGTATACACAAATACATTAAGTTGACCCAATCTTAATGTGCTAGATGATATGAAATATTATGCGGAAGTGTGAGCAACAGTGGAACAAAATCTAGATCAATGTGGATTGTGTAACTTGATATGAAACTGATCAAGATATCAAATTAATTAGTAATACATTGCAAGAAAAAAGATAAAATAAATTATTACACGGATTTTGTTATAGTATGTCATTAAAAAATTCTACTGAAAGTTTAAACCATATTAAGGGAAATAATATATTTACTAAAATTTTTACAGTTATAAGGAAATTATAAAATTAAGGGTAAATATATTTGTGAGTGGAATTATCAGGGTAGCAGTTTCTACTAGAAACTTTCAACACTATTGACAGGTTCTGAAATATCATAATTTGTTCGAGCCTTATAAAGAGGGAGTACTGAGAAGTAATTAATGTAAAAACCTTAACCTTGAACTTAGAAATCATATATAGGATCATCATATAACATCACAATGCAAGCATAAATCCCTCCTCAACGATTACGAATTTGCAATCCGATTACCCAGTATCCAATAGCTCTCCAAGCCAGCCAACTTGACCCACTGTAGTCGTTTGATGGCTTGTTGTTTACCACTCCAAAAGCCCATCCGCCTCGCCTCGCGCGATTTTCGGCATATATATAGTAAAGCAAACACCAGCGAGAGACTCTTCCAGAAATATCAACGAAAAACCAACAACCAGTTGGAGACGGAATATGCAAGCTCATCGAATTTGTTGATTCCAAACACTCGGCAAAATGAAACTCGATCTCACAGTACTTTTGTTTATTCATTGTTTACACTAAAAGGGGTCTCGAGACACACACACTTGGATTTATTTGGAAAGATCTAGCCAAAGAAGCCACCTTTGAATTTGGCAAAACCCACGGCACCGCCAACGAAAGCACCGCCTCCTCCGATGCCTCCAAGTCCACCCAGTCCTCCTAATCCTCCGGCTGCTGGGTAGCCTCCACCGTAGCCTCCACCGTAACCTCCATTGTAGCCATAACCATAACTGGGGATCGTTTGCACGGTGGAAATGCTGGATACTACGGGTACAGTGGTGATTATGGGCACGGTGGAGACTACGGGAACTGTTTGAATGGCGGGTGCGGCCACTATTGGCGCAGCTACTCCTCCTCCGCCGATGATGCCGCCTCCCACGATTCCGCCTCCCACAATGCCACCTCCTCCAAATCCTCCAATGTGCCGGGGTTTCCGTATGCTCTCCTCATCGCCGCTGGAGAGGATCGGTGTGCTACTGACCAAGACGCACGCCAAGACGAGCAGGTAGACCGTTTGCCACAACATGATGGGGTTAACTGTTTGGTCTGCCCCACTCCCAGCTGCTTATTTATGCAAATTAATTAGTGGCCACTGTTTGCACTTCCAATTGGCGTATTGGGGCGCCCGGCATAGAAAAAAACCCCGAAAACTCTAAGGCCCCAGCACTGTTTTCTGGGCGGTTCTACTTAGTAGGGGAATCATGGTTTTGCCCACTGGCTAGTGGTTCACACCTCATCAACGTCATCATCGAAGGTCGCTGGCCAGGGCATTAAAACCCAGGTGATTGCGGGTAAGGTAACTCAAAACGTTATTGGACTCTCAGCCAAGATGAAGTGCGATCTGCAAGTGCCAATTTTGCTGTTACTGGGAATTAGTGCTTGGCGTACGGCGGCTCATTCCCTGGGAGGCGGTGGAATCGGAGCTGTTGGCGGTGTGGGAGCTATTGGCGGTATCGGAGCCATTGGAGGAGTGGGTGGAATCGGAGGAGCAGGCGTACAGCAAGTGCCCGTTGTCCAGCAAGTTCCCATTGTCCAGCAAGTGCCCATTGTGCAACAGGTGCCTGTCATCCAGCAACAGCCGCAGGCTCTGGCACTCGCCGGGGGAGGAGGTGGATTTATTGGCGGCGGAATCGGAGGAGGTGCCGGATTTGGTCACTACAAGGAAAGCTATCGTGTGCGAGCGAGAGGATTCGGTGGTGGCTACCGCGCCCGGTACGACAAAAAGTTTGGAGGAGGATTCGCTGGATTCGGAGCTGCTGCGGGAGCGGGCGCAGCGGGTGGTGGTTTGCTGGGATAAATATTACAAAATAATGTAGCTAAATTAGTAATTTTAATAAAAGTTATCTTAACAAAAAGCACATAATATGTTGTTCTCTCTAAATTACTGTTTAAAAAACGGGTTACGCTTTAAACATTTTTTTTTAAATTGTATTGATTTCGAATTAACATTCACAAAAATTTAGAAAATTATTAAGCTCCATTCGAAACAAAAAATTTATATACTTTTTTTCCTCTCTGGATTTCAATATCAATCTTTCAAATATTATCCAAATTCCTTACTTTCTCCTAAGAAATCGTTTTCTTTTAGCTTAATATATTCATAATATTTTTTGAAATGTCCTATAGACACCCTGTATTTCTTCCGCTCTGGCTTTTTGCTGACCTGCGCAGATTCCACCCCCAGCAAAAGTCCCCATGGCGCTTTGTGCTCTCCCACTTTTAGGTTTCCCACTCTCTGGTGGTGCAATTGGTCCCATTCATTTCCGTTGTTGGTCCAATTACTCAATCTCTCTCGTTCATTCTCTTTAAAACTAGTACTCTCTCTCTCTCTCTGTTTTAACATTTACTCTTTGAGAAAACACAGTAATGATTTAAAAAAAGTAATATCATAATATTAAAACACATATAAGTATCTCGAAACTGTTTTTACAAGTTTAGAAATTAAAGTTATTAAAGTGGTACTCTCTAGAAAAAAACTGAAAACTAAAAGGTTTTCGAAAGTAGCTAGCACCCTTTACTTTGAATGTTTACATGACAAACAAGGTAGAACCTTGAAACTTTTTAAAAATAACTAGTTTTAAAAACTTTAAAATGTGCTTAGCTTTCTTTAAAATATCGTATATAAATATTTTTTTTTTATGTTCTAAAATACTTTTAAAACAATTTTACCATCCAATAACATAAATATAATCCCAAAACTTTTGTTTCAAAATATTTTACAAAAATTAAGTTCTGGAACTAAGAGAGGCAATAAGAGTGGAAAGCTATGCTCTTTTCAAAGAGAGTGCAAGAGAATCCCGACATTGTCGTCGAAGTCGTCTCGACTTTAAAAAGAATTTCCGAAATTAAACGTTGTTCCTTGGCCATCGTGTGCAGTCGCTGTCGCTCCCGCTTTTCGCCGTTCTGGGATTCCCGCTGGCGGACTCAGGTGACCATCACCTTGATTATCCTCTTGGAACATGTGAAATCCGTCAAAAGTACAATAGGAATCGCAAAACAATAACGGTTAACTTAACTAGTGCGCAATATTGGTGGCCTAAAAATAGCGAGGAAAATAGCGAAAATAGCAGACATGCCGTGTTTTAGTGCCTCTGTGTGTGCGTGAATGTCTGCGAGTGAAGTGGAAATTCGAATTTAAAAATAAAACAACGCTGGTGCTTAAGTGAAATCCGTCATTATCGTTTTGGCCAACTGCCCAGAAAAACTCCAGGTGATAACCTCTATTTGAATGATTGTAGGTTTTTCTTTTTCTTTTTTTGGGGCCAGATTTTGTTGTTAATCAAATTCTCAGGGCATGGGAAAACTTTCAATGCTCTCTCATTTAACTCTCTCTCACTGATTTCCTCTCTGTGATTTCAATGCCTCTCTCTCTGAATTTCTCTTAAACCACCGCTATTTTCAGTAAGACCAGATTGTCTCTTTGGTTTGATTTAAATAACACAGTGCAATTCCTTCGTGTTTTCAATTACCCCCTTGTAAAATGGAGTGGGACTCGGGGGTGTTGGAGACCTGGCACCTGCCTTATCTACTGGCCACAAGGACTACTTTCATTGTCTACCCATCCACTTTCACAATTGACAGACCCCCGGGCAACGTCATTATTTCGCTTTTCGCCAGACCCCTTGGCTTTCTGTCTCGGCTTTCCTCAGCGTAATTAGTGTGATTGGGGCCAGGCTTGACTTGGTTTCTTGGCTTCTGTCATTTGGCTGATTGGCAGCAGTAATAGTTGCAAATGCAACACCCCCTCTAAAGGGAAAAGCCCTGAAAATAAAAAAAACATTCGAAAATTGCACGTTGCTGAGTGAAAAGTTCTGTAACAAAAAAGCAATAGCTGCTCTTAATAAGATTATCCTTAGAAACGTAATACTAATTTCATATTACGTGACTTAATCAAAGTCCTAACATAAACTTTTTAATAAGAAAGTTATAAAATTTCTTAAAAATTGGTTTTCTAGATGACAAGGGAAGCTCCTTTACTTTGGTATATATTTAAAGTCAAACTAAAAGTATTTTGTTTGTTTGTTTTACTACGAATTAAATACCATTTTATAATTTATAGAAATCTTTATCAAAGTATCTTATAAATGTAACTCTTTAACTGTACTTACAACTTGTAATTCAAGTAACAAGCCATAATGAAAACATAGAATTATACACAATGGTGGTGGTTTAAGCAACGGTAGTTATCCTGTAGTTAAAAATGCACCACCCCCTGGAATAAAATAAAATACTCTCGAAAGGGGGCTGCAACCCTCGGATCCCACGCACTGACGTAGCTGCAACTCACCCTGAAAATAGTAGTAGTTCGGGCTTTTTGCTGGGTGGCTGTGTGTACCGACGAGTATGTAGTTCAAGGTCGTTGGCCAAGTTTCGGAAAGTGGCCGTGTGCTGGCCTGTCTTCATTACCATGTAGAGAAGCAGAAACTCGAGACCCCACGTTGAAGACCCAAGTTGAAGGACATGCGAATGCCCCACTTGAGACGCTATTCTTGGGCTCCAAAAGCGTCCACTCAGTTGACACTAATCACCTCCCTCGACCACGTTCCACAGAAACGTGGCACTAATGAGCACCGGTCATGCAATGGGCCAACGGATTCGGTGACCCCTTGCAATATGGCACCTGGCCAAAGAAATCCTTCAGCAACAGGAAGCGCAGTCATTGAACAGTTAATGGAGTGCAGATTGCAACCAGGGGCGCCAACATTCCGGGCCACTGGCCAGATGAAAGTGTCCATAAATCCAACGCCAGCTCTAATCATCGGTGCCCCCTGGCCAGAAGCCAATGGCCAACAACAGCGAACGCCCCACTTGGCCCGGCTTAATGTCAGCTAATTGCATTGGCGCTCTGCTGGCCGGGAGTTCTTTAGACTTGGCGTCGTCAGTGGGGTCTCTCCATCTCCAAAGTATCAGGTTCAATGAGGCGCAAACTGTTGTTATGGTAACATTACAGTAAAACGTCTAATAAGTTAATCTTCGATTTTTAAAGAAATTTCAGAATCTTTAAAAAGGTTTAGCTTGCTGGTATCTTTCTAGAAAACAAATTCTGAATTTATAATTTAATTTAATGTTTCTTAAATTAAAACTTAATTGATTTAAGTGATTTTTGTTTTAATTATTATATATAAAGTGATCTATATTATATAAACATGATCTATTGGTTTTAATATTTCTGATTTTAACCATTAAAAATAAAAGAAATGTTGGTATATTTTTTACCAGATAACAAGTCGTCTTTTAGAACTAGAACTGTAAATTAATATCCGAAACAGAGCTTTGGCAACATTTACCAGTGTTTGGTGTCCTTTGCGGCGAGTGACGCAAAAGAAGTCGCTTCGTGGGGGGGGGCTATGGTTATGGTGTTTATGGTTATTGGGCGGTGGGTGGTGGGTGGTGGGTGGTTGGTTGGTTAGTTAGTGGTGGATGGTGGGCGGCAGCCTTGGGCCTGGAATTATCATTTGGCTTTTGTCTGGCCCCGCTGGCCCCCTGTTGACATGTTTATGCGCAAATTTACAAAGTCTCTCTCCTCGCTTGTTGTTAAAGTCTCATATCGATTTTGTTAACTCGATTATAGGAACAGCGCCAAAGGATAAATTGTAAGGGATAAGCAAGGACAGTGACTAGTCGACGGTTGTGTGACATGCTAGCAGCAGTTATGGCATCGGACATCAACTGGGATCCAGGTGAGTTGAGTGACGCACCCTGGCTGGCTGTCTAACCAAAATGATTGATTATACCTTGTCGCTTGTTTTACAGCCCTTTCGAAACTGATCAGCACGCTCAAGGAGTCGGAGAATCTGTCCAATGACCAGGAAATCGACTTCCTGAAGGCCCTGCTGGAATCCAAGGAGCTGAATGCCCTGGTCAATGTCCACACGAAGGTGGCCAAGGTGGGTCGGGATGATCGGCTGGCCCCCGTGCTCTCGACCTCGGCACAGGTGCTGTACGAGGTCCTGGAGCAGCTGTCCCAGCAATGTCACCTGAACGACGACTGCAAGGAGGCCTTTCACCTGCTGCAGGACTCTCATCTGCAGGTGAGTAGCCATAAATAATGTACAAAATATACCGAAAGATACGAAATATAACGATGTGTATTAAAGAATGTCAATAATATTAAAACTTATAAATGAAAAGTAGGTAATTGTCCTCTAACAATATTCAAAGAGTCTTAAAAATTATCTTACAACTTTGAAAACGAAGTATTTTTATTAATATTAAACATAATTAAAAGTTAAACAACTCAAAATTAATTCTGCAAGTACAGATAGGCTTTTATGATAATTTTTAACATTACTGAATCCACATAGTTAATTTCCTGATTTATTATCAAGCTAAAAAAAATTATTATCAAATTTAAATGTTTAAATGTCTATAAAATTGTTTGCTTCCCTTGTTCCTTATCAGAAGTTTACACATTTCCTTTGTTTAATCTTGATAAATTACATTTATTATTTAACTTTCTGATTAAAATCTTCTTTACTTAGCACCTCCTGTTCGCCCACGATGCGATTGCCCAGAAGGACTTCTACCCGCACCTGCCGGAGGCCCCCATCGAAATGGACGAGGACGAGGAAACCATCAAGATTGTGCAGCTCGTCAAGAGCAACGAGCCCCTGGTGAGTGCCCATCCAGTGGGAACACCGTTTTCCATTTCCATGCCCATCTCATCGCCGTGATCGCTGTTCTGTGCTCTCGTCCATCGCTTTCCACTGTCCACTGTCTCGACTTTCATTTCCGCCCCCCGCCCCTTAACTTTCACCACCTCCCCCTTTGTCAACTGCTCCTCTCTGCGCCTTCATTCATACTTTAGTACTTCTACCATGTAATCGCCATCATGTCAACTCTTCCCAATGCTAATCAATTTTGTAAACTTTGCCTTTTGTAAAAATCGAATAAAATCGAATCAATTTCTCGAATTCGCCCATAACAAACAAAAATGCATTTGTAAACAATACAAATAATAATAATAAAAAAAACAGACAGGAGCACAGAGTGCGGAGCCAATTGTTGTAAGTAATCAAATGTCCATAGCCGTAAAAATGTCCACTGTAAAGAAAATAAACAGAAATCCGTTCGCCAAGCACTGAAAACAACAAACAAACAGCCAGGAAGCTGTGCACACACCAAGATACATACATGAGATACATTTCGTTGTCCCCATTCCGTTGTTCTTGTTGTTCTTGCTGTGACACATCCATCAGATACACATACATCAAAAATATCGGAAACCGCACTCCACACAGATAGGCACACAATCACACTCACACCACACACGCACACATACGCGTCTTGGGTTGAGCTTCTAGTGACACGCATTGCCTTCTTTTAGGGCGCCACCATTAAAACGGACGAGGAGACGGGCAAGATAATCATCGCCAGAATCATGCACGGCGGCGCTGCAGATCGCTCCGGCTTGATTCACGTCGGCGACGAGGTCATCGAGGTCAACAACATCAACGTGGAGGGCAAGACGCCCGGCGATGTGCTCACCATACTGGTAAGTAAACCTAAAAAAACACTCAAAAATCCTTAAAATGTAGTTCATGGTTTTCATAAAAAAAACCTTCAAGCTTTTAGAAATTTCTTGAAATTCATTTTAAAAACAATTAATAAACCCTCTATATATTAATAATATTTTTATAGATAAAAACACGTCTGTTAAGCCAATTCGATAGCAACTTTTCATAAAATTAACATGATATTTGCAATATTGCAACACTATTTTAGAAACCAACTACAAAATAGTATATCTTTCGAAATAAAACAAAAAATTCCCTTTCAAACTTTTAGATCTTATCTATATCAATACTACAATTTTGAAAAGATATAAAGATTAAATAATCTATGAAACATTTTATTAAAATTATAATCAGAACAATATAAACTAACTTGCTCCTAACTCTTTGTAGCAAAACTCTGAGGGCACCATTACCTTCAAGCTGGTTCCCGCGGACAACAAGGGCGCCCAGCGAGAGTCGAAGGTGCGGGTGCGGGCCCACTTCGACTACAATCCGGATGTGGATCCCTACATACCATGCAAGGAGGCTGGCCTGGCCTTCCAACGTGGCGATGTGCTGCATATTGTGGCCCAGGACGACGCCTACTGGTGGCAGGCTCGCAAGGAGCATGAGCGTACGGCGAGAGCCGGTTTGATTCCCAGTCGGGCGCTGCAGGAGCGCCGCATCCTCCACGACCGATCGCAGAAAGATGGCACCGATCTGGACTCGAAACGTAAGCATTCCAGGTTGCCAGCCCCATTGGTTCTTTCATAACATACGCTGTTCATTTCCATGACTAAAATTGCTCTAATTTCATGCTACATCGTAATCCCCTCATCCAACCCCCCGAATTGGCCCCCACCCATCAACCAAACTAACATTGCCATCGCCAGCCGGATCATGCGCCTCACTCTGCACCACCCCACCTGGCTCCCCGCGTCTGCCTGCCAGCAGCAGCAGCTCCTCCTGTCGCCAGCCCAAGACTAAAAAGATCATGTACGATTTGACAGAGAACGATGACTTTGACCGCGAGCAGATCGCCACATACGAGGAGGTGGCCAAGTTGTATCCGCGACCGGGTGTCTTTAGGCCCATAGTGCTCATCGGAGCTCCCGGAGTGGGACGTAATGAACTGCGCCGCCGGCTGATAGCCAGGGATCCCGAGAAGTTCCGCAGCCCAGTGCCGTGTAAGTATTTTAAGGGAGATAGGTTCACTTGAGGAGCAAAATGAACATGTTCACATCTATGGTTCATTTGGTTATTGTTCATTTCCTTACTTGATCATTTCCTCTCGGTTTTTTTATATGTAGTTCACTTTACCATTTTTACCATATTTTGTTGATCCACTTATGTTCATTTGTTCCCTAATTCAGTATAGAGATTGAATAAGAAAGTGAATAAATGAACAATGAGTAAATTTATAAGTAAGAGAGGTTCTTTTAAGTAACTAAATTGAACCGGTTCACTTTTGAATTTTGATCAGATGTTCATTTGTTAAGTGGTTCACTCTATCAGTTTTGGTTCGTTCACGTCTGTTCTTCCGTTCAAGTATTCATTATTGAACAGATTAAGTGAGCAAGTAAACAAATGAACAATGAGTAAATTAATGAGTAAGCAAATTAATACAAATGAACTCTTTTTTATCAGTGAATAAAATCATCTTATACCTATCACAACCTTACACCCTTACAGACACCACCCGACCAATGAGAACTGGCGAAGTGGCCGGGCGAGAGTACATCTTTGTGCCGCGCGAGAAAATGGACGCTGACATCGAGGCGGGCAAGTTCGTGGAGCATGGCGAGTACAAGGGCCATCTGTACGGGACCTCGGCGGAGAGTGTCAAGTCGATCGTGAATGCCGGATGCGTATGTGTGCTGAGTCCGCACTACCAGGCGATCAAGACTCTGCGCACAGCCCAACTGAAACCGTTCCTCATCCATGTGAAGCCACCAGAGTTGGACATCCTCAAGGCAACGCGAACGGAGGCTAGGGCCAAATCCACCTTCGATGAGGCGAATGCCAGGAGTTTCACAGACGAGGAGTTCGATGATATGGTTAAGTCGGCCGAACGCATCGATTTCCTCTACGGACACTTCTTCGACGTGGAACTGGTCAACGGTGAGCTGGTCAATGCCTTTGAGCAGCTAGTGCAGAATGTCCAGCGCCTGGAGAACGAGCCAATATGGGCACCATCCATGTGGGTGCAGTAGGAGATCGGATGCCAAAGAGTGTGGAGAAGTGGAGGAGCATTTCATGCGATTTGTTGAAACAACAACACCAAAGTATTTTTGCCATACGAATTTAGCAATCTGCTAGAGAGACGGAGGAGAGACGACACTATTTACCCGTAGGCTGTCCTGCTGGCCACTCCCGTCCGGCCTTAGTCCTTTTCACGACATGTACCTTTTTGCGTAACAGTGAAAACAAAGAAAATGAATACAATAATAGACACCAAAAATGAATGAGAAGGATGGAAATTTAAACTCAACCAGCATCTATCCTACGATTACGATTACGATAACATATTAAATTATAAAACTTGTTGTACAAAATTTATTTGTGTTCAGAAGAATGGACTAAATTATAAATGTATTTATTACACGTTGTTGAAATCAAAGTACCGAGTTAATCCCCCCGTAACCCCAAACGCTAACCGTATTGTATCTCAATTGTATATACACACACTCACTCACTAACTAGAGCATATTGGATACATACAATGTGAATTTCTGTGTAACATGTCTCATTTCGAAAACTGATTTCATCAAAACGTAGTGACAAACTGTTGAAAACAAGTGAGCAATTAATAAAAACCTATTTTAAATGCGATTCAAAGAGGGGAAGAGTTTTTATATACTATACTTTTGATAAGTTATGTGGTATTTTACATTTATTTAGGATTTATTTAGAAGACTTAAACACAGCTTTATTGGGCAGCACACTTGTTGACACATTGACATGCTCACTTACATACATGTAAATATAATCTGTCACCTATGCTAACCTATGGCAAATGTGTAAATTAGTAGCTTAGGCATATGAAGTCTATCCAGGATGTATACATATTGTTCAGTTTTCTTGATTGTATCTTTTGTTTTGTAGTGCGAAGGCAGAATTCTTATTTCACATTCCAGGTATCAGTATCGGTAACGGTATCCCCCTTATAGCTAGAGTTGCGATTTGGTACCCGAACGGGACACGCTCAATCCGTAGAACTGGGCCAGACGTCTGGCCTCCCGCCATCCCGCCTCGACTGCTCCATGGACCGTGGAGTAGTAGTGCTCGCTGGACGCCTCGCCGGCGAACTGGACAATGGGCCTATCGCAACGACTCTGCTGCCACGCCTCGTCCTCCGAATCCCGCTCTTTCTCCGGCGTGGTGGCCACCACGGTCAGGGGATAGGCCAGCTCCCGGGCTCCAGTGCCCAGCTGCTCCGTTTCCATGGATCGATAGGAATAGGAACCGCGGAAGTTCTCGTTCGTATGCCAAGCGGATGTGCGGAAATTCGAGGGATCTGGTACCTTCCACTTGAGGAACCTGCGGAAGAGGTACATCACACCAGCCTGGACCTCGTCCACGGGCTGTGTCTCCATGTGCCGGCCATTTGCATTGGTGATCCAACCGGCCAGAATCCTCGGCTGATAGCTCACCCTGTAGAAGCCGAAGACGTCCTCCAGCCAAGCTCTTGAGGTGCCGCGTATATCATCCAAGTCCTCATCCCTCCAGAGCAGCGTGAAACCCGTCCAGTCCTCGGGCCAAAAAACCTCCGGAAACTCCACGAAGATCTTGTTGACCGTTCCAAAGGCCAGACCATCGATGGCACGTTTCTTCTCCACGGGCAGCTGGGGTTCGAACAGCTGGAAGTGCTGATCCTTGAGAACACCCAGTGAAACGGTGACCACCACATGATCGGCGATGAAGCTGTCGCCATTGCTCAAGTGCAGTTCCACACGTCCATCGTTCCGGTTCCAGTTGATCTTTGTGGCCCGAGTGGAAAGAAGAAGTCGTTGCTCTAGGACCCCGTGTTCCGTCTTCAACTCCCTGGAACGCATGAGCAGCCTGAGCAGCTCCACATAGCCCTTATCCTTCCAGTTCAGCAGGATGTCACCCTCGCATTCCCAGTAGTCCAGGTAACCCCGCCCTGAAACCTGTTCCAGCGTATCCGAGGCTTCGACGGAGTTTTCGAATTTCTGGTAATTAACAAAGAACTCCCTGGCCACCTCGGCATCAATATCTGAGTTATCCGGATGCCGCAGAGTGTCGTAGAACTTGTTGGTCAGGTAGCTGCCCAAGGAGCCGCTGCAGTTGCGCAGCTCCAGCTGCCGGGTCACGAGTGAATCGCCCACAATGGCCTTGAGGCGACTGGCTATCTGTTCGGGAATCACATCTCCATTCGAACGAACGCACTGGTAGTTCTCGTACACCGGACCCGTGGACTCCAGCAGCTCCTCCTCCTGTTTGCGCGTCAGCTCGTAGACAATGTTATCCCGCTCCCCGTGACACCACTGGGCGCCCAGATCGATGACGTTGTCCGCAAAGGGAATTGTGTGTATGCGACCACCCAGACGATCCTCAGCCTCCACGACGAGCACATTCTGGAAGCCCAGTTCCAGGAGTTTGGTGGCGCAGGCCACGCCCGACGCTCCTGCTCCGATGACAACGATCTTGCGATCCAGGTTCCGCTGTGCGCCACTCATTCCGGGTAACTGAATCTGTGTTTGGGAATCAAAGGGGAGGGCAGAGCAACAGGAGGAATGCAAATTAAGTAATAAACACCATCAGTTTGAGTGTGGGGGAGTGCATAGCCAGTGAGCCGGTGACAATTGAGCATATACTCAAAGAAATTGTCTGTACGTTGTAATAAGATTATTAGGCACTAAGATTCAGATGCAGACGAATGATCAAAACATATAGTCTTAATGATTTACTTAGACAAACAAATTAATTTTTATATTTTTTCCATTTATTATTTTTTGTATTTATTAAAAAATGTTACACTTAAAAAAATAATTGAATTAGGCTCAGAAAAAATCGAAAGATTGAATTCGGTAATATTGAAAATAAAAAAAGTTTTTTTCAAAAAACTATTATTCGTAGTCATGTCCCCCCGCTTTTTTATTAGCCTATTTCAGAGGTTGACGTGATTTTCCCCTCCTAATACTTAGAATTATCTCCACTGCACGTTCAAATTAAAAATAAAGAATTTTCAGGCATAAATAATTTTGTATTCTATTGTACTTTTCAAAGTTCCCATTGCGCTTTAGAAAAAAGACTTTCCCTTTCACTTTCAAAAATAGCATTTTGAATTGATTTCGCAATGAATGAATTACTTATTATATTTAAAACAATGTATAAAGTATCTGTAGCATAAAAAGCATATATATACAAAAATGTAAGCATTGTATTTATTAGAGCTATTCGAATTAAATTTTGATAATTTATAATGCCAAAGCAATAAATGAAGAAGATAATATGAATATCTAAAATTTTTATAAATTAAAAATTAGTACTTTGAAAAATATTCCTTTAAAATGGAACTATTTTGAGTGCAGTGTCACTACTATCCCATTTGCTTATGGAATTGGTGCAGTGCAATTCCAGGCACTTGAGCTCGATCACCGCCCACTTCCACCGACAACAATATAGATGTCTTTTGATTAAAAAGTAGCAGCATGTCCGCTCATATGTTTCGATAACGAATTCCTTCCCGCAATTCCGACTTTTGATAAGAGTTTCGAAAAAGCTCCCCCCACCAGCAAAAAAACTCAAAAGCAACACTTTCGACCAAAGGAAAACACAAGAGTACAAACACAGGCAGTCACAAATATGTTCACTCGCTTCTGGCTACATGAATTTATTAATAGCCGCAGAAGCTAAGGGAAACGGAGGGAGCATCGGGAAAAGGGGCGGAAAAATCCCAGAAGTATCTAGCCAACCGGACCAGCTGGTTTTACCTGGAGTTCACTTTAAATCTGATTTTGCCAACGAGAAAAGGGGAAAAGTGGGGAAAAACATGCGAGCGGTATCCACCTCCTTCCGTTTGACATTGATTTTATATTTTTGGCAAAAAAAATGTTCAAGGTTTTCTGCGTCAAACAAAAAATACAAAAAGAAAGCCAGCAACAAACATTTGAGAGGAAATGGAATTTTGCGTTACTTTTTTGGGGGTGATATTGGTTGGTTGTATGTTCACTTCACTGTGCACTCCCACACACAAAAATAACTTTAAGGAACCGCTTAGTCCAATTTATTCAACAACTTAACATTTTACCGGGACTTTTACTATATATTTATTATATACTTGCTGTTGGAAAAACTCCAGCTCCGCGGAAAATGCAAACAACACTGAAAGCCGAAAACCAAAAACATCACATGGAAACGTACCGCTCTGCCCGTGTGCTTATGCTGTGACCAGTGGCGTAGTCGGAATTCCGAGGGGGGCTATGTACTGGTCCTTTTTCGTGTTCCCCTTTGACGACGCCACTGGGCCCCCTGCGCAGACCGTGAGCTTCCCAAAAGCTCTGGGCAAAAGCACCCAACACAGCTGAGTGAGTGGGTAAAGCGAGTGGGTTGGTGAATTGAGAGGAAGGGCTCCGATCCCCTCTCCAAATACACAGCGAAAAACACTAGTAAATTCACCAGTCAGTTCATGAGGAGGTAGACCGTAAAAAAATGGATTTATCTTTACCAAATGTAATTTTGTGACGATTTTCATATCATTACTCTTTGTAACCTGCCGAACATAACAAAAATTACTATACTTCGAAATCATCTAAAAAATCGGATAAATATTCCTTTGAACATCCGTAAAAAGTATTTAATTTTAGCTTTAAATAATGAATTTAATTTATATATATATTTATATTTACTCAACTGCGTACAAGTTTTTGCTACATTTGGTTAGAGGAATTTCCTAAGACTCTTCGTTAAATAACTCGTTTGATATTGGTAGGTCCAGTTTGTGTGTATATGTAGATATATCCTTCGATGTATGTACAGGTCAGTTGAAATATCCTTTGGCCAAATCGGGAATGACATAACTCTGGAGCACTTGGTAAGTTATCTTTTATTACCCGCCTACATTGACTTTACATGATCATCTCGGTCCGTAGCTTTGGAGTTACATTATACATATATATAGAGGCTGGTAATAAATCTGGTTAAAATTTTTACGTGTATATACAGCAAGGGAGTTTACTTGGAATATACTGATAATTCGTTTAAATAAACATTATTTGATTTGCATTTTAAAACCGGAATTAAAACCAAGCCAATTCATAAATAAAGCAATTACAAAATAATAAACAAAATTATCACAAACAATAACAGCCCGGATAGGATAAGGATGGCGGCCCACTGTCGTTTATCTGCGGGGATAAGATAGATTAAGTTAGTTAAATATTCAGGATTATAGAAACAATCGATGGGTATACTTGATTGTGAACTTTAAGAACCAATTCTTTAAATCCACATTCTAATTTCCCAGCGAAATGCCCTTACTCACCATTATTCATGTGCAAGACTTTGGCAACTTTCTTCATGGTCGTGTCCAACTTGGACTCCGTGGTATCGAACTCGTTCCCGAAGTCATCCAGCATCACCGCCTGCTCATCGAGCTCCACGCCAATTTGCCGCGAGACCGTCTTGAGGGTGCCAATCGAATCACTGATCATGTCCAGCTGCTCGTCCTGACCCTGGATCATGCGCTGCTGTATGGACACCGTCTCGCCCACATACCTATGACTCGGACTGTCCATACCGCCATGGTGCGTCTGCCCGTAGTGACTCGGGCTGTCCAAGGCGTTCTCCAGCTTGGAGTACTTGGTGCCGCTGTGGCGGGAAGCTGCTGCCGCTGCGGCCGACATGGTTCCAGCAATGGTATTGGCCACCGCCTGACTTCCACTATTGATCAGCGAGTTGCCGTTGGGACACTCCACCAGATACGTGCGATCGTTGTGCGGATGCTGATGGTACTCGTTGGAATTGGAATTCGAGTTGGGTATGGTGATGGAATGATTGTGATTGGGGCTGTGGCGATCGTTATCGAGCAGCGGCTGGTGTGCGGTGATGTCTCTGTCCCTGCTCCGGTTCAGGCTCATCTTATCCTTCATCTGCTTGACCTCATCGCGAGTGTTGTCGATGAAGTGGCGCCGGCTGGAGAGTTCACGGTTGTCGATCCTAAACTTGCTCGGATTCTTCTCAACAATGCGTATAAGTCGAAATGGTTAGGGTTAAGGGGGAAACCTTGGGAAATTATAGAAATATATAGTCGATTGGTCCGACTTAAAATACCCAGTACTCATCTTACGTAATAAAAGATATATCTAAGAAAGTATTTTGCTATAAAACTGTACACAAAAATATTAAATTGGACATTACAGTTATAATAATCGTTGGGATTTAAGAGATTGTTAAAAAGGTGGAAATATAAGTTGAAACCTTATACGAGAAATTAAACTATGAAGAATAATACATTGCAGTATTTTAAAGTTATCTCGAATTCTTCAGGACTGCTATGACATAAGAAACAGACACAGAAACCTTGTCTTGACAAGTAAAATCATTTACTTCTGAACACATATCAACCAAAATACTATATACCCTTCAAACGCGTTGAGTACCGGGGAGGGAATTGATTTTCCAATGGATTGCTTTGGCAAAAAGGATATTGATAGTGTCCTCGAGGTCCTCGAGATCCCACTCGATGCTCCGGAGCCAGTTACGCAGCTCGGTGGTGGTCCATTCAGCCTCCGTTCCGCCGCTCTCGCCCAACTCCCGCCAACGCAGATAGAGGCCGCGGGTTTTGTTCAGAGCTTTGAATACCTCGCTAAGGGGGGATACGAAAAAAAAGGAAAACAGAGTGATAAGTCAGAAGGAAATGCAAGAAAGAGGGCCATCGCCATCAAATCAAACGGGGAACCTACTCCTTGACTGCGAAAAAGGGATCCTCCAGAGACATGCCGTGTTCTCTTCTTGGCTCGAACGGAAATGTAACACTCCTAGCAGTTTTTCACCAGCGTGGCGTACTTGACGGTTATTTTCATGGATTTTTCCGGGCGAAAACCACCCCCAAAATCGTAGGGGGATGCGTGGAAAGTGCAAGTTGGTACTGCCAACCGAGAGGGGGTTACATGAAAACCTAAGCCAAAACGGAGCAATTTTATGTTTTCTATCTTCTTTAGCAGGAATTTCACAATCAACTGGGTTTTATCTACGGCTAGACAAGGTTTGCACAGCACGTTTATTGATTATTGCACTTGGGGCCGCGCCGCTTATCGCCCGATTTCTCTATAGATTCCGCTGATTCCGCCGATGGCCCAGAGAACACTGTCGTTATTCGCGCTCCAGAGGCCAAAACCCCCTTTCAAGAACCATTGGCATTTGTTTACGCCGCTCCCGCGCATGCGCACTACCCGTTATTTTCCTACCCCTTTAAAAAACCGTTTTGAAAACAACCCGAAAAATGGGCCAAAAAATTCCACAACAACCAAAAGTCGGCCAAAATGCCAGCACTATTTTAATTTTCACCGCTCACCTGCTGCTCGTCTCCACGTCATTTAGCAAACTTCGATCCAAGAACACGGTGGTAGACTATAATTTTAAGTATTCACAAGACAATTTTGTACTGCTTCCTTTAAATATAACTTTTATTTTTGTTTTGCTGCCAACAAAATAAACCGTCAGACTTAGTATGACCCAAATGCGATAGCGAATTTTTCCCAAATTATATTTAGTATCTATCGTAAGCACTGAAAATACGTTACGGAAGGTGCGGCAACTCTATTTTTAAAATATTTATTAAGTTTTTTAAGCTATTTAAATAAATGAAAGCTTAAAATGTTAAATGCTTTTAGAAAGTGTTAAGAATTAATCTGCCTACATCATCAAAATTTGAGACACATTGGCCCTAAAAATTTGTAAAGCAAGTAAAACTTAATTTTTACCTATACAATCTTTAATTATATCTACTCATAACTAACGTTTATAATTCCAAATTTAAATTTACGAAAGTGTGACCAGAAGACACACTCTAATGAAGTACTTCATTTTCCTTGTGCGACTGTCACACTAACCACCGTTATCCGTTTTATTTAGACCGCTCTGTCAAATAAGTTTGAAAAGTGCCTGCAAAATGTTGCAAAACGACGCGGTGCGCACCTTGCAATACGATAGTGAGATTCGCGTGGCCCAGCAGCCAAGTCCCTCAGAACCAAGAGGTAAATTAGAGAAATAGTTTCGAAAATCGAATGAAAACACTGCGTGAATCACCCTCGGACAATGGTAACTGCCTTGTTACCAACTGATAAGCGGTGCGGTGCACCGGATTAATTATTATTGGCAGCGAGTGTGTCACAGTTCGACGCAAATATGCGACTACAAGTTGGCTATATCTTATCTAGCGTTTTGTTGTGGTCTCGGCCTCCTCAAGTGCCTTTGTTTGGGACAATCGAACCGACCGATCATACTATTAACAACACCAAACCCAAGAACTTATCTGTATTCCAAGAAATGTCATAAAATATTAATGGTTATTAAAGAAAACTATCCTTAGTTTTTTGGAGCACCCCCATTTTGAAAGAAATTTAAAAATAGTAATCACTAAATTTTCTATTCCAATATAAACGGTTTTGAATATAATCGAACCATTTTAATATCATAAGCAATATGGAAAAAAACAAAAGATAACAGCTATCTGTTTAAAAAGTTCAATAACCTATTTTATTCAAAAACAATTAGAAAGCACATATAAATTGTTGTATAGGTAAAACCTTAAGATAAGTTTTTAAAACTAACTGCTTTAAAATAATAAAGGGATACATTTAATGTTATATTCTATATAGGAAAGTTTGATAAAAAGGTACAACGGGATCAGTAAAGACTAAAAGTATAGTATAAAATCGTATTATATAATTTTTTTTTATTATTTAAAATTTTAAAAAAGTTTGAATCGTTAAATTTTCAGTTATATTAGTATTAATGGTTTGATTTCCATTTTAACAGAAGTCAGAAATATATCATCCTCCTTTTTTATGAACCGTTCTTTTATTATATTTCAGTTTACGACTCCCATATCAGCATTACATCACAACCGCGTCCAGAGACTCCCCGCATCCCTCTGCCCATTGCAACGGTTACGGGCAGCCGGACCTTCATTTCCCTTTCCGGATACGATTGCCTAGCGGATCTGCCATCGGTGCACATTGAACAGACATTTGAGCTCAACGAGGGTATATCTCCTAACTATATCCCAAATTATTACAGCTATAATAGTTCTTTATCCTGCAGCTCTAACAGCAGTCTCCTCGGAGAATCGTTATGTGGTGCGATCTCCGTTGAATGATGCCATTTTTGCGGCTAGCGAGAGTTCTACGGAGAAGAACCGTCTCCTATGGGGAGCCGGACGACCCTTCCAGATGCACCTCCTGGATAAAACCCATCAGGAAGCTCTAGTCTTCCGAAAGAAACTAGCTCTAGGATCACTCTGTTGCCAGCCGAAAAGCCTTGAGATCTGGATACCACCTGGTAATGTGCTGGGAAGAGTGGTGCAGTCACCCACTTTCATGCAGCCAGAATTCTATATCGAGGATGAAAGCACCGGACAGCCCATATTTTGTGTAGAGGGTCCTGCTAACTCAGGATTCTGTTGCTTCTGCCTGCCCAGAGAGTGCTATTTTAAGGTACATATACGTTTCAAGAATCATGTGAACATATTGAGTAGAATCTGTGAATCACAAATATTATTTTTTTTAATCTTTATGTTATTAATTTAATACCCTTTATCTACAGATCCATTCTGGTGGCAATATGAGGGCTTCCATAGACCACAAATGGCTTGCCAGCAAGTCGCAGTACACCACAAATATTTACTTTAGTGATCCAAAGCTAACGGCCAAAGAGCGTGCTTTGATTTTGGGATCCGCCTTTTTATTGGTAATTAGTTCCCATAAAATAAACTATACGAAAATAATGCTAATTTATATATCTTCCAGGAATATCTGTACTTCCAAACCCGCTTCTAGCCATAACAACTTCAATAAACCTTGTATATTCACATTGATTTCTTTATTTTTTGTCATTTTTTTGTATAAGATTTTATGTTTGTTTGTGTTGTTTTTTTTTCAGTTTTTTGATATATTTTACAATAATGTAATAGATCACTTCATTTACTTGTTGTTTAACCACATACATACATTCAAATATATATAGGTATATATCTATGTGTATAATATACGTTGCTACAGCTCTTGCCATAGCAGTTTGTACAATAATTTTCATTTATCTCTATCAACTTTGTGTAGTTTGTTTGACTAACCTACCGCTTAATGCATATATGACAACATATTGATTATTTACAGTTTCCTATTCTTCATCATTTCGTTTCTATTCTGCCAAATACAAAATTAAAACAAACAATTAAAAGAGTCTCGTGGTCTCGTCGTTTTAAAAATTAAAACAAAACTAGGGGTATACATAATTTCTTTTCAGTTGCCCTTCTTAACTTGAAGTGATAACAATTTGAAATAAGGAAGAACTACGTGATTTTTAAATGATTTAATTTGGATTTGAACATGGAAAACCAATATACTCAGTGTGGGTGTTCTGGTTCGATTTGGATTCATTGTTTGGGCTAGGCCTTAAAAATAACACACTTTTCTCGCTCTCGGCTCTTTACATTTGTAGATAGACTCACAGCACTTCAGGAGTTTTTGCATTTATGCATTTCGAAAACAAATTATGGTTAAATGTATACAATATATATATCGATTTATACGTGTGCTTGTGGTTAGCTTATAACTAGGGCTAGCTGATGACAATTCCTTAAACTAAATACTTAAGAGACAGATTGAAACAATCTGCATGGTGACTGGGTGCCTGCCTTCTCAAACCGTATATGGCTTGTATAAGATTCTTTTTGGGCAGTTCCCCTAGAGTGTTTACTGTGGAATAGCTGACTCGCTTATCTGGCTCTCCTATCGTTTGATTACGATTTGCGATTAGCCCAAAACTACTCGGGTCCATAATCACTGAAGAGAGGTGGGTCTTAAAGGCTAGCTCTAGAGTAAGTTGTGTGTGTGCCCAAATGCGATATGCTTAGACATTTGATATGCGCTCGTTGGAGGTGGTTTGGTCATGGCGTCCCTCGCTGGAATTGTAGACGACATACTGACTGGTGTCCAGGTGGTAGACCGCGGGATATTGATAGCCTCAGCTGGGCTGCAGCATGTACATGTACTGTCAGTTGCTGGCCGCTGCCGAAGCAGCCACGGGAACGGGCACGGGAACAGGCAGCTCCTGGCCAGAACGAGCCCGCTTTTCGCCACTGCTCTCTGCCGGATTATCGCTCTCCTCGCCCGTGCTGCTGAAACTGCCCGGCAAACGACGCTTCAGGCTATGGTTCAGGCCATTGGCCACCGTTTCATCCTCGGACATGGAGCTGGCACGCTTGGGTGTGTTGCCAGCACTGTCGTTGTCCAGCGAAGCTATCGCTGAAGCAATAGCAGCACTAAAGCCATCTTCGGACGCACTATCCTGCGAGACAGGACCTGTTGTATCCTGGGCCAGTTGCATCATCCCAGAGGGTGTTGTATAGCTACTCAGTTTGCTTGGATCCTTCTCCAGCAGTTTCTGGGCCAGCAACTTTAATGATATCAGCGAATTTTCGCAGTCGCTTGTATCAATTTCAGTGAGACTAATCCCGGCACGTTCGATCTCGGCATAGGTTCCAAATGGCAACTTCTGCAGGCACTCAAGCTTCTGTACGTGCGTCTTGGATCGCAAGTGCTTGGCCAAATGACCATGGATGCGAAAGGCGATCTTACAGTCTGTGCACTCAAAGGGGCGTGGATTGGAGGTTGTTGGAACACCGAACGTCGATGTCATCATAACCTTGTTTTTGTGCGCCTCCGATCGCTCGTGCTTCTGCAGATGTCCCTGCGTGCGGAAGGATATGCTGCACGGTTCGCACTTGAACTTGCGCTCCATGTAGTGAATGTTCATGTGCAGAGTTAGCTGATGTTGCCGCTGGAACGTCTTGGCGCAAATGGTGCAGGTGGGACGAGCATCGCCTGCAATCGGAGCTGGTGGCACTCCTCTGCCGTAGGATACATGCTGGAGATCGCTGCTCTTGCTGCTGGGCGTGGAGTTCTTAAAGCCATCTTCTCCTACAATCACGGTGCGCTGGGTGGGCTGAGCTGAGCTTGCACTGACGCTGGGTGAAGATGCCACAGAAGTAGCGGTTGATGTGGTTACTACAGCAGCCACAGATGATGTTGTCGGTGGTGGTGGGGGATTGCCAAGTACTCCACTAAAATCATTAGCATCCGGTTGCTGCACTGCAGCGGGCAGATTGGCATTATGTGGTTCCACAACCTTTGGCTTCTCCTGTTCCGAATGTGTTTCGGTATCCTCCTGTTCTTCCTGGACAATCTTTGCTGGAATTGGCGTTGGTATAACTGGAGCAGGTACAGGAGCAATAGTTGGCAGCTCAACGGCTTCTGGAGTCTTTACTTCGTGGACTTCGATGCTAGGGACCTCACTTATGCTCATGACAGGCCGACTGTTGGTGGTAAATAGGGTGCTACTGCTACTCATTACGGGAGACGCCGCCGAGTACAAAGTGTTGATTAGATAGCTGCGGCTAAACTGGCTCTGCTTTATCTTGGCCTGGTGCAGCGCATGCTCCTTGATGTAGGTCTGCAGTTGAACATCCTCACCCTCCGCCTCGTGCTTGGCCTGCTCCTCCATTTCGGCGGATATGCGCACCTTGTCCGATACCGAGATAAGGGTCTTCATGAAGCCACTTTCGTTGCCAGAGACGCCGAAGATCACATCGTGCATCTGCTGGGCCTGCGATTTGGGAAGATCCTGGCCGGGCGGAGGAATTGGCGATGGAGAGATCGCGGACATGGATCCACGCGGTTTGGTTAGATCCATGGGTGCACTCTCCTCACTAGCTCCGCTACGCTTAGGCTTTGACTCCTCGGGATTGGAATAATACTGTTCCTGCTTTTGGTAGTCGAACGGCGGTTTGGGCGATGTAAAAGAGCACACCAATCTCTTGGGCTGCGAGCCCGAAGAGCCAATACTGTTTGCAGGACTTGCTGCCGGAAGAGGTGTATCATGCAGCTGTGGATAGGGCGACACGCTCGGCGGAATGGGCGGCGTCATCGATAGCGATAGCAGGCCCCTCGCTGCCTCGTGCTCTTTTAATCGGGACTTGGATTCATCCGTATCTGCGGAAAGGTTATAATGAATAAGCAAAATAGCCCATCGAAATGTATATGACTTTCTCTTACCACTACTTTCCGATTCATTGTCACTATAGTCATCTGAATCAGATTCCCCAGCCATTGAAGACGTGCGACCTCCCGCCGAAGTGGATGACTGCTGATCAAAGTCCATATCCACGTCTAGGAACTCGCTATCAGGGGGCATTGGTCCCGGATTGATGCCCAATTCGATGCACTTCTTGAAGTGAGTCTTTGATTGCATGTGCTTGGTCAGATTGCCCTTGGTTTTGAAACTGCAGAGGAAGAGAGAGGTTAATATACTTTTAAATATTACTTTCACTTTTAACTAACCTGAAATTACAGTGGCTGCAGGTGAATGGCCTCACGTCCGTGTGGGTGCGAATATGCTTCTTGAGCATCGACGGCTTCTTGCACCGAATGCCGCATTCGGAGCAAACATATCTGCCCCTTCCTCGTCCCCGGATGTACGTGTAATCCTCGTGAGACTCATAGCCACCCACCAGAGGCTGTCCGGACGGACTAGTCTCCAACTTCTTGGCCTGCGCCTCCTCGTTCGCCTTGGCCGCCACATTCGCCTCGCTGAGGGCGCCAACCTGGACAATTGGTGCGGCCTTCATAGGTCCTTGATAAAAGGCACTGCTGCTACTGGTCGTCGTCGAAGTGGAGCAAATTGTTTGCTGGGAGGCCACAAGATTGTAGCTTAGTTTTCCAGAGCCAGCCATTGCGGATGAGCTACCATTTCCCAGCATCCTTTGCCGAGAGTCATAGAGAGCCATAACTTGCTTCAGTTTAAAGCCAAGTGGATGCGGTTGGTTCTCCTCGCACACCTGCCACACGCTATACATCGAAAGTTTGTGCATTCCGGCGACATACGAAGGTTGCGGGCAATTCACCGTACAGTAAAACATCTTTGTGCTGCATTTGAGACCCAGATAGGTGTAGGCGTGTCCATTGAGATACAGTTGCACACAGGATTTGGACGGCCTGGGCGTCTCCGGCGAGATCAGCGGCAATGTATTTGCAGTAGGTGTAATGCCGTGATGGCGCTTAGGCGTAAACGTTCCCGGTTTCAGTGGCAAGCTAGTGGGTCGCAGGAACTTTGATTTGGCCGATGACGAGGAACTAGCAACGGCATTGGTTTCCTCAGTATTGTTTCCATTCGGAGTCTCCACATGCAATGGTGTTAGAGGCAACTCCGGCTGTTTTCCGGTAATTACATTTTCCAGATTGAAGTGACGCACTTCGGGTTCTGTGGTCTTCACATTATCAGCCATCCGAAGAAAGTTAAATGGCGCCTTCTTCGGCGTCTCCTTGCTGTTCCACTGTAGAGCTTGCCGTTGGGCAGGAGTCGGTGGTTGTCGGCTGAATTCACTTGGCACATTCTGAACTCCACCGAATGGCGATAGAGCCTTTAGTTCACCAGCTGCTGCGCCTCCCAAAAGAAGTGGGCTTGGCTGCTTTCGATTTGGACTACGTCCGCGGCCCGAGGGAATGGGCAACTGAAGCTGTTGAGGTGGCGGCGGAAGCAGTGGCATTTGTGGCGTTAAACTACCCGGTCCCGGCATTCCGGGCACATGAGGAATCGGTGTGACAGGAGTGCTCTTATCCCCACCGCCGCTCATCGGTGGCAGCGTTAGCGGATTGAAGGCAGTTATCGAATTGATGGGTGGAAACTGAAAGTGCTGCGGACCTGAGCTAACGCCGAGCAGTCCACTGCTACTGACCAGTGCCATCAGCTTGCGCTCCTTACTCGATGATCCTGGTTCGCTGTTGACCTTGACGGAAACGTCCTGAAAGCTTCCTCCGGACAGCAGCGGAGTTCGAATCATCTTGGGACTATTGTCCAAATCGGGGCACTCCGAAATCGGAATCATGCTGCCCCCCGAGGAGGTGAATCTGCGCAGACGTTCCTCTTTTGTGGATTGCAACTCCGGTACACCATTATTGTTATTCTGGTTGCTAAACGAAAAGTTGAAACTTGTCGTTTGCTGAGAGGAGGAAGCCGTCACCATATCGCTAGTTCGGATACGCTTGGCGGGCTGAGCTTCTAGATCACGCATTGCAAACTGCCGATCCTCGTGCATTTTGGTTATAACCACCGAATCCTGGGCCTTGCGCGGTGCATTCTGCTGGGCATAGTCCACCAGGGGTGTTTTACCCAATAGCGGGCCTGGCGATGGCAGTGGTGCATCCACAAAGCGAAGGGCTTCAATCTGAGGAGGAGCAGGAGCAGATGATGGAGCGGGAACTGAAGCTGGAGCTGGAGCAGGAGAAGAGGCAGGTGCAGTTGCAGTAGGTGCTGTTACCGTAGAAGTCCTCGCTGGCGTCTGTGCTGCACTTAGGCGACTTAATATCAGATTGCTCCGCTTCGTATTCAACTGAGAAAAGGCCAATTTGGCCAGAGATAATGGATTCTTCGAGTTGGCCATGTGGCTCTTCAGCTCCGGCAGACTTAACGAGATCGAGTTGGAGCGGAAGGGCGACGAGGCCGGGCTCATGGGGGCACTGGAACTCGCATCCTGGCAGTAGGTGCTGTTGTGCAGTTTCAGTTCGTCCGCACTGCGGAACTCGTTGGCGCAGATGGGACACGAATAAACAGCATCATCGCCCACGCCAATTGGCACCGCCAATCCTCGAGCGTTCAGCAACAGATTCTTGATAATCGAGTTGTTCACCTGGGCAGGGGGTGGTGCTGTTTTGGAGCTGCTAGTGACAGGAGTTGGTGCTGGAGAGCTGGTGGGCAATGAGCTTACGGGCACCGTAACCAGCGTTGGCTTCGGTTTCGCTGACAGGTTTAAAGGCATCGCATGCACTGCTGTCGCCGGTTGCTCGTTTTTGGCCACTGGCGTTGCAGGATCCTGGCGATATATCATGGCTTGCATGGGCAGCGGGGAAGGCGGGGGTGGCAGTTGTTGTTGCTGCTTCACAGGCGTCGTCATCGCTGGCGCAGGCTTATAGGTATTCCTCTTAACCAATCCATTTGGAGGTTCCAGCGGCTGTTGTTGTTGCTGCTGCTGCTGCTGGTTCTCCTGCTGCTGTTGCATGTACGTATAGTAGTTCTGCTGCTCCAGCTGCTGTTGCTGCTGTTGGATAAGCTGCTGTTGTTGCTGCTGCTGCTGCTGGAGTTGCTGCTGCTGCTGCTTTTGGACGATGGCCTGTGCCAAATTCACTTTGGTCTCGCGCTCTGGCATCTGTGTATTGATGTTGTGACTGTTAGCATGCAATGCCGCCGCGTTGCCGCCATGTTGCGATGCATTGTTGCTGTTGGCATTGTTGAAGCTGCGGGAACGACTCAGCTGCTTGGGATATTTCTTCTGCAGCAATATCTCCTTGTTCTCCACAATGGCTTCGTTCTGAGAGATCAACTTGGAAATGTGCTCCTGTACTTTGGCCACATTCTGCAAAGAGATAAAGTCCATATTAGTATTGCACTGATAGGAAAGTAATAAAACACTTACTACTTGCATGCCGCCGCTGGAGCTGGCAAAACTGCTGAGATTGGCGGGGGGCGTGGGAGTGGCGGGCGCTGTGGCTACATTGGAAACCTGACTATTGGCTCGCACCAGCTGTGAGTAATAAAAAATTTACAATTTACAAACAATGTTCTCATTAAGGAAAACAGTTCTTGACCAACCTGTTGAGGCGGCAGACTTGGAGGCTGTTGCATTGGTGGTGGCGCCTTCACTAAAGACGAATTTTGCTGTTGCTGCTGCTGCTGCTGCTGTTGTTGCTGCTGCTGTGCCAGGTGAATCTGTTGCAGTTGAAATTGCTGAATGACCAGTGCATGCTGATGAATTGCGGCCGCCGCTGCATCTTGGTTGTAGTAAGGCTGCCCCAGGTAATAAACCCCACCAGGTGGCACCGGCATGGCGGCCAACAGCGATTGCTGGGCCAACAAGGATTGCTGCTGCTGCTGCATCTGCATTTGCATCTGATGCGAGTTAATGTGGTGCTTCATCTTCATCTGCGTGCTGGGCGAAAGTGTCGGATGTGCCAGCGATGGCTGCTGCACCAAAGGCAGCTGAATAGATAGCTTCTGCTGGGCCATTTGATGCTGCTGCTGCTGCTGAATCTGCAACTGTTGCTGCTGTTGCTCCTTGCTACCGCCGGGTGGCACATACAGCGCTGCATTATGGAACTTGGGTTTATATGGCTTGTAATCGATGGACGACCGATGCTGGGCAGTCGCCGAGTGGAGATTATCAGCGGTGGTGGGTGGTAATGTCCCGGCCGCCGGCGAGCCTAGCGGTAACTGTTGCATGTGCTGCGGGAGTGGTGGCTGCTGAATGTAGGCACTCTTGGCCGCCGACAGTGTGGAAGGCGAGGGTGTGGGCGAATTCATGGGCTCATCGTACGGCGATCCAGCGCGACTTGGCTGCAATAAATCAAGAAATTAGCCAGTGTTTCAGTAGGAATCTTATTCATTCGACTTACCAACTCCGAACTACTGTTGCTCAGCTCTGCATCCTGATCGGACAAACCATCGTCCGCATCGGCTGGCACCTCCAAGCCCCTCGCCCTGGCCGCATGCGATCTCGAGCGGCAGTGCTTGTACAGATTGCTCTTCGTCTTGAACGCAATGCCGCAGGTGTCGCACGGATAGGGTCGCTCGTTGGTGTGCGCTCGAATGTGCTTCTCCAGCACCGAGGGCTTGGCACAGATCAGATTGCAATAGGTGCACACATATCGTCCGGACTTTTCTCCTGCCGGAGGATTCGGTACAGTTGCTCCTCCGCCTGGAATGCCCGGACTGGCCGTTGTTGGCTGCGTCACCTGTTGGTGCTGGGCAAATGTGGCCGGTGACAGTGTGGCATTCGCCGCATAGTTGCTGTTACTGTTCGTATTGCTATTACTGAGTGGCGTTCGCGTTCTTGCCGCCGCTTTGTAGCCACTGTTGCTGCTGATAACGAGACTCTCCTCATGACCAATGGCATTGACATGATTGCTATTTACAAAATTGGCACTGAATTCATGTGTGGCTGCTGGCGGCGGCGGTTGATGTTGCACTTGGTGTACTTGCTGTTGGGTCAGCAGATGGTGGTGGTGACCATTGGCCAGCGGCGTTGGTGGTGGTGGCGATAGCGAACTGTTTGAGGACAGCGATGTGGTGCGAACGGCATCGCCACTCGGATGATGGACACCTCCTCCTCCATTCGTCGCATTCCCGCTCTCCACTTCGGTGGTGCTGGCCAAACGCTTAAACTTCTTGTGCAGATAGCGTGAAATATTTGACCAATCCCCCAAAGGAGCCTCATCGGTGGTGGCGGGTGTGGGTGTGGCATTTACGGTGGTCTGCTGGCTGCCGATGCTCATCGTGTTGGCCACATTGGGAGCCACTGGCTCCTGGTGGTTGCTGCTGACCGCTGCCATCTGTTGTAGCGTCATTTTGCTATCACTTAGATTTGCTTTATCTCTACACTTAAATTCATAATTATTCTCACTAATACTATTATCACTGTGGTGGTTGTTGTTGTTGTTATTATTATTTGTATTATTGTTGTTGTTGTTGCTGATGATGTGGTGGTTGCTGTTGTCAACAGCGGGCAGCGGCAACTCGCTTAGTTTATCTCTTGAGCTTGTACTGGGTTTGCTGTTGCTGTTAGTATTGCTATTGCCACCAGCAACATCTGTTGCTGCTGCTGTTGCTGTTGCTGCTTTGGAGGCGTTTAATGTTGCTGATGTTGCTTCTGTTGCTGCTGCTATATTGGCTTTGTTGGTTGTTCTCTTAGTGACTGTGGTTGCTGTTGCAGTTTCCCGATATGTCTGCTTCTTGGTTGATGTTGCTGCTGCTGTTGTTACTGTTGTGGTTGCTGCTGCTGCTGCTGCCGCTGCTGCTGCTGTGGCACGTCGCGTATTGTTCACTTTATTGGTCTTGTACTGTTTGCCTGCGGTTTTGTAATGCTTGGCCGTTGTGGTTGTTGCATTTTCCATATTATTATCGAATTTATTACCCTGTGACGTATTTGCAGCGGGCTCATCTATAGCGAAACGAGAGAGAAAAGAAATCCAAAATTAATTTAATGTATTCCGCATAATTTAATTTAAATGCCAATGCTAATTGAAACATCCATGATAAGCCCATTTATACATAGGTTTCCCTGCTCCATGTTGAATATTTTAAACGATAAACTGGTAAAAATCTAGCTAACAATGCGAATGGTCAGAACATTTCACCTGTTTGGTTTGGTTCCAATGCAATCAATTAATTAATTTCAATTAATACACGCTTTATTTTCAGCTAATAGACCCCTTGGCTCGAACGAAGTTTAAATAATTCAAGTGCACTTGCTGTTTTCGCTAGACATGTTCCCATAGTATGGGTATGTTTCCAGCCACCATTATCAGCTCTAATTGGGGGCTCAATCTTATCAACGCGTAGCCGAGAATGCGAGATACTGAGCACGTTAATTCCGCCCCGGGGCGATCAATCCACCAGGTGAATCACAAATTGGCAAATTCCTGTGCAATATTGAAAATCAATTTCCCACTATGTGTGAACGTGTCAACATCGATAAAGCACAGTGGCAAAAATACAATACCCGTGTATTTTTGCCTTCTTCCTTTTTTATCAACTTTCTATTTTGAATTCCCAACTTAGCTTAGGGTTCGGGCCCCACCTGCTGAAAAAAAGCCAGGCAGACAGGCGACCAAAAAATCGAAATACGAAAATCCAAGAAAAGTGACCAGTGAAGTGTAATGACTGGTGTCACTGGCGACTCGTTTTGTTGTTGTTGGGGGCTCCCTTATCACAGCTCGTGCACACATGTGTGACAACAGTGCGTATCAGTACTATAAAGCTGACGGCAGGAGATTACAAATGGGATTATAAAGTGTTGCCAAATATTTGGATAAAGAGAGAGAAAAAGAGAGAACTTGAAAAATCTACAAGTACTTATGAAGATAATATTTGTAAAGTATTGCTTAAATATAATGCAATTCAATATTATTAAGGAAACTGGGTTTTTAAAGAGAATTTAAGTACCCTTAAAAGTATAAAAAATACAAAATGTTTCATAAATTAACGAAATAACTAAAGAAAACTGTGACCAGTCCACTGGATGTTTGTTTTTGATAAGACTATATGAACACTGACAACTGCTGCTATTTTTATGAGCCCCACTGTCTGCATATATTATATGACTCGGTCGTCGGGCGATTAGTAAGCCGGGGCAGTTCTCAAATCACAATCGCACACAGACCGAAAAACATATATATAAACTCACTGGCAACCGAGTTGGGTCGCGTTAATTGACTCGACTGCGACTGTTTAGCATTCAGCGTTATTATTATACACATTATACGGCATTATGCGATCGCAGCGACTCTCGTCGCGTCCCAATGTTTACTCAATTTGTTATCAGCACACGGCGGCTATAAGGCTTTCAAGCCGTGCGACCGCAAAAAAAAAACTATACGAAGAAAAAAAAAAAAGAATTGCCCAAAAGTTCCATTGATAATGCAAAGCTCCATATATACACGGTATATATTTTCGGTACGTGTGTTTGCCAGATTCATTATCAGTTATCAGTGGGGACTATCGTGCGCCTGAGTCAGAAACAAAGTCTCCGATAAGCGATCCCCATTGTAACCCAAGTGATTGTCGATTTGCTGGGCTGCAGACGCGTTGACGTCAGTTATCCGATATTGGGATTCGGATTCGTATTCGTGTATGGCTGTCAGATTGTCAACTTGTTGGGCAATTAAGTGGCATTCGCTGACGATTAGCTGCTCGGGGATCCAAATCCTAATTACATAATCACGTGTAGTAAATATGTGTATGTACTCGACTTATTAATAAAACGAGTGAGTAGGTCAATTACAAGGCGCCAACTGCGCCACAATTGAAATATGTACATTGTATGTGTAGCGATTATAAGGCATGCGTTGTTTGTTTCTAATAAAAACAAAAGAGGAACCAGAATAATAAGAATTTTGACTAAATAAACCGTACAAAGTCCAGTAACAAAAATCTTCGCCCTTAAGAAATATTCTGATGTGAATTAATATTCAGTATTTCGAAATTAATAATTCATTTCTACAACATCAAGCCAAAACATTCGCTTACTAATCAAATAAGGTTTTAAGTTTATCATTAAATTAAAATACATTTTTAAAGACATTTTTAACTTCGAAATTCTAAGCTATTGAAGTTCAACTGTACACAATCACGAACTAAACTAAATTATAAGGACTGGCAGAACTGAAGCCATCAAGAGTCACAACAATATAATAAAGTCGAGCGGGAATAAAGAAGATAAGCTAATCAGAAGGAGGCGCTTATAAAAACCCCAGCAATTAAAACAAGAATACTCATATTCCCAAGATACCCAAAGTACACAGAAGGCGCAAAGTGCACTGTGACGTTTAAAGATCTTTTTAGTTTACACCATTATTGTTGGCCACGTAAATCCATTTGCCACAGCCGTCAAGTAAATATGAATATGACATTTTCGTTATCACGAATTTTTGTTTAACGATTTGGGGGTTCTAATTACGCCTGTTTTGCAAGCATTTTGAGGCGTGAAAACGCCAAGTAAACGTGAAACACATGGGAACGTACATATCTATACAAAAATACAAACTGGAACTGCATTTGCATTGCCATTTTCATTTGCATGCACATTTTTATTGAGCCAGGCGAAATACAATTACCCCCGTGCAAAGTGCAATAAATAAGGCGCTATGGCAAATAATCAAACAGGGCTGGGTACACTTAAACAAAATGTTTTTCATTGAGCAAGAGGTAAAGAATATTTAAAAATATATATAAACTTTCTTCCCAAAAAAATAAATTTTATATATATATTTATATTTTTTTTTTAAATATACTTTTTTAGTAGTGAGAGAGAAAAATAATCTTTTATTTTTTTGTGTAGTTTTTGTGTAGAAAAGCCCGTTTGTCGGTTGATAAATCGTCGCAAATATTGAGCGCACGCTATCGCCTACGTCACAAGTGCATTTCGCGATTGACGAAGTGACTGAATTCAAAAAGAATATTATAAAAACATCTACACCAGCGCAGAGAAATAATGAAATGAAAAAACAACGAGGTGCGGCAACGGCGCCACAAAGTCCACACATCTGTCTGACGGTCAGTCTGTCACTCTGCCATTCGGTCATTCCCTCATTCCCCCGTGACGACGACGTCATCGCAGTGCAAAAAGCACTAAGCACTCGCCCACTTGGCAATTGTTTATAATTTATTAGCGAGCAGCGCTTTACAGCGGTGGCAAAAAAAAGCGGTGTATAATACGTCAAATTCGCGGAAAAGATTCCGAAATTCCAGCGAACAACGAAACGCCCGATAAAAGCTACGAAGACAGGCAAAACGGTAAAGTGAAATATACACATACCCAAGTTTAATTGTGACCACACGCATTTTGCTGTCTATCCCGCTCATTTGCATAGTTACTGTTGTTGTTTTTGTTTATTGGCGAAACGCAACAATTGAAAATGCACGGCGAGAAAAAAATCTGGCGGCGCGAAAAGCAAGAAATCGAAAAGGCAACAGCGACAATCGAAAATCGACGACAACCGACGCGCCTGAAACATTTAAGGCAACTAGACGAGGCGACCAGCGAAATTCATTCAGAGTGTGTTCAGCGGGTGTGTTTGTGAGTTGTGTGTGCGAAAAGAAAACGAAGAAGCGACCGAACAGGGCAAAAACAACAAGTCAGAAGTCTAAAGTCGACTTATTCGACTACGACGTACCCGTTAAAAAACGGTAGGGTGCATAAGCATTTAACTATAAAGTATATATATTCTTGATCAGGATCACGTATGAACGCTGAGATCTCGGAAACTACAAAAGCTAGCAAGATGGGATTACTCACACATATTCTTGGGCTTCCCTCGCAGCGCATGTTTATTTCAGCCGAGAGCCACGCCCCCTCTAACGCCCACAATTGCCCACAAACGATAATATGCTTAGATATCATAATTGGAGATGTAAAATTCTGTTATAATTATGGTTTTACCGATAGATATTCAAGATTTAACATTCATTTCTTAGTAATAAACCCACTAAAACCTGAGTTTTTTAACAGTTTTCATTTCGGAAGGGATTTCCTTTCAACGAATATAATATACCCATGGTTTTATTGGGTTACTGGGTGTTAAAGAGACGCGACGTCAGCGCGGACAACAGAAAAAAAAAGTACAATAATCAAATAATTGCGGCAGCTTCGTCGTCGCCCCCCGCACAACTCACACACACACATTCATACATAAGAGCTCTCAATCTCCTCACACACAGTTGCAATTGTCAATCAAAAGTAAGCACAGGGTCGCTGCTTCTTCTTATTCAGCTTTTGATTTTACGGCAGCCACTGAGGAATGATCAAATCAAGCAAAAATTAAGAGAAAAAAACAAAATAAAAATAAAAATAAAACAACAACAGGTGACGCGAAGTACGAAGCGAAATGAAACGAAACGAATCGAAATGAAAGACTGTCGCCAGCCAGTCAGACGTTGTTTTTGTTGTTGCTCCCCCTCCTATTGTTGATTACGTACGCCACACTCATACACACACACACGCACGGTCCGTAAAACACGCGCACGCAGACAAACAAACGACCCCATCGACGACCACATTCCCCCGCACAAATACGCGAAATTTTGCTGACTAAGGAAGGTCTGGGGAGCACCAGGCAGAAAAAAGCAAGCAGCAAAAAAAAAAGAGGCAAAAAGCACAACGCGATAACAACAAAAGCATTTAAACGCGTAGAAGCGCAAAACGAAGCAACGGAAAAAGTGATAATAAAATAATAATTGCTACAGCGCACACCGATCGCCAGCGAGAGAGAGAAAGAGAGCAGGCCAGAGTTGCCATATTAGCTGAGTGAGAGACCCCATCACCAGCCGCCCCATCCTCACCCCCCTCACACTCATTCAGCACGATCTGCCATTTGTGTTCCAATTTAGCTATTTTATAGCCATGTTCAAAGTTTATCACTCATCCGCACTGTTGCCTTAGTTCAAAAAGATATTGTAATTTAGGTGACGTAGATTCAAATATTTTGATCACCCTTTTCAAACGAATTAATCAACGATTTGGTAACGTTAGACAGGGCTGAACAACTTCCAGCTGTTACACGTGTCGTATGAGTAATTTTCCATGAAAGACCATTGCACAACGCCAAAATATTAAAATAAATTATTGTTAGTTCTCGAATTCAATAGTTGCAGTTCAAAATATAATATTCTAAATTGTGGAATGTTCAGGCATTCTTTTGGCAGCATGAGCTCTGTAGATGGGGTGGCTTTAGTTTGCTAAAAAAAACCAGTCACAAACAAAGAAGTTCCTATAGAAGTCTATCGGAACCCTGAAACTAATTCTTTAAATAAAATGTAACTACTTTTAAATAAGCACAGCTAATACTAGCTGTTTTTAGATCTAGCTCGGCAACACTGTTTGCCATGTGGCGACGAAGCCCCACAGCCAGTGCTCGCCCTCTCTCTCTCTTTCTTGCTCACTTGGGAACATGACTAACCAAACAACTTGACAACACTGTCGGGGGAATTTGTTGCTGCTTTTGAGTCAATTCATAAGAAACGAGGAAACCCGCCGCCATATCGTCGTTGTTGCTGCCGTATTTATTTATATGTGTTTGTATGTCCGTATGCCCGCTGTACATACAACTGTGTTGGTGCGGTTGGCATGAGCATGAATCAAGTTAAAAATTTTAATAATTTTACCCGATGTTGTGGCTAAAAACGAGTTTGGCTTGTTGAGTGTGTGTTTGTGTGTGTGTATTGTATTTTGAGTGCGGCTACTTGTTTTCTTCATCATTCTGCTTCTTCTTCTTCCTCTTGCTCCAGCTTGGACACTGCGATAATATTTTACACTCACACAAAGACGAACAGAAGAGCTTGATAAGCGCTTAATGCGCCATCTCTCTCTTTGAAAACGGATGAAGGGAGAGGGGCAGGGAGGCGAATGAGGGGCTGTGACGTACCCGTGTCTCATTGTTATTGTTGTTGCCCACTCAGCCGTGGTGAAGTGTTATAGGAAATCAAATTAAGGCGATTATAGAGCGAGTGCACGCGCTCTCGAAAAGAAAGAGAGGGAGAGGATCGCTCTTGGCAGGAGGGGATTGAGGTAACTACTTGAATACCCTACAAGTAATCGATACTGAACAGTTTCAATTAAGAAATCTTAAGATATATGATATATTAAGATAGCTTAAGATAACAGGAATTAAATTCAGTTTAATTGTCTGTGATATTTTTTAATTTAAATGAATTTTATTTAACCTAACTTAAATCTTAATATATAAAAATTAAATAGTGATCACTAGACCCCCAAGGCACCCGCCACAACTCATACAATGCAACGCGTCAAGCTTTGATAACGCTAGGGACAAAGACATTATGCTTTCAAGCAGAACTTTGCCATTTGCTGATAAGTTTGAAAGCAATTCGAGCCAAGTCAGTAAACAGTTTCATTTATTTATTTACTTAGAAGGGGTTTCCAGTGCAGAATATTGATATAAACAAACACAGCGCCCAACTGGTGATATATTATGGGGAATTGCGAAAACAATTCCCCCAAAGTGCTCTGACGTTGGTATTTTTGACTAATCGGAGGTACTTTTCGTGAAATAGATTTCGGTTTTTGAGAGCTTATCAACTAACAGGGCCTGGATTCCTTTGTCAAGAGTGAAAGGTCAAGGTACGGCTTTGGCTGTTGATAAAATAGATAAGCTGTATTCTTAGAATTCATGTGTCTAACGTATAGGGAACCCAAATATATATAAGTGTCTTTGCAGAAGATCCAAATTGTTTATCAACCCCAAAAATGAGTAAGCAATATTATGGGTAATTTGGCATACAGAACTAAATTCTCGGCATATTATACACTTTTCTCACATCAGCACGGAAATTCCCAAATTAGTTTGACGTCAGCAGAAGAAATTTTGTACAAATTTTCAAGAGGAAAAATCGTGTTCGAAAGGCTTTTCGATTGCCAAGGTTCCTTGGTTACACATACATATGTAGGTAAATATATGTGTAAACAATATTGATTTTTGGCACAGCGAAACCAAACAGAATTGAATACTATTTTTCAATTTTTCAAGCTTTCTCATATAGATTTATGGATTTGAATTTTGCGGCAGCGATTCCAAAATATTTATGACAACAATCGGGAATTGAAATCGGGCAAAACCAAATTGAAGATTAAATAAATTACTATTCGAACACTTATTTAACACTTAACGATCGACATCGTTCACATAGAAAAAAGATTAGACTTCTTGGAAGCTGAAATTTTTGAAATAACTAAAAATTTATTTGCGAATATTATTTATGATTATTGCTTTGGCCATAAATATAAAATGAGTTCAAAGTAAATATCATATTATTTCCCTCTCCTCATTCCGAAATTTTGTGTAAATCGCCAAGGGTTCGAATGAAAATCTTATAAATAGAGGAATTAGTGGCCAAAAAGTGTTAAATAATTGCCAGGCCAACAATTTTTTGTTTACACACAAAGCGAAAACAGCGGAAGATCGAGGAAAGCAGACCAAAATCGTTCGATAATTTTTGTTTATTTTTTTATTTTCCACTGTCTCTTTGACTTTTGGCTTTGCTTTCTGGCTGATAGAATTTGATTTTCTCGATTTTCTTGATTTTCCATTTTGTTTTGGTGCCGCCGCCTCGCTAGAAATGTATTTTTAAATGTCCCAACTACGTAAGACGACATTCAAGTGTTTTATTTTAGACAGTAGACGGTATAGAGCCAAGTAGTCGGCTATATATACACACATCGGCGTCTATATATCTGCATAAATATTTTTAGTTGCCTGTATTGGCCTTTTGCGTTAGCACATTTTTGTTAAAATTTATCTATTTGTATTTGCTTTATGACAGGCAAATGGAAATCTCGAATCGATTCGATTATGCAATGTTGCTCAGCCCATAATGATCATAATTTAATTTCGCCCCCATTGAATGAATCTTGAGATATTCTTGATATTTCGAATTTTATATACTTCATGGCGCCGTTAAAGCAAAAGTTAATGATAGTTTTTCGGTCTAATGTCACGTTATGCTTTTGTATTTCGGGGGCTAATTAAATTAAACTGTTTATAAATACTTGTGATCTGCCAAAGGCCGCCAAAACAAAAGATTTGAGAAAAGAATCTCCAAATCGTGCATTCGAGCGCAAACAAAAATGTTTCCGAGCGCCAAGCCATCAAAATAATTTTTCACAAATTGTGTGCGTTGTTCTTTCTTAATTTTGTTTCTTTTTCTTTTTTTTTTTGTTGTTTTGCTTTCTGCTTGTCTTGGCGTTTTGGCATTTGAAGGACGGAAATACGTTGGCGGCGTTGTGAATTTTTGCATATTAGCAAAAAGTGAGAAAAAGAAATAACCATAAATACACAAAATTTTGATAAATTCAAAGCGCTTACGTAGGCAACTCAGGGGGCCATTGGATTAATATTGATTCGATTCAATTCGATTCGAAACGAGCCGATGAAATGTATGCACAGGCATGCGCAATGGGCGTGAAAAAAATGGTAACTGATTTCCAGACACGGACCCAGAGTATCTGTAAATGTATCTGTAGCCGCTGGCTGTGGCTGCGGAGTATCTGTTGCTCTGCTGCTGTGTTGTCAAGGTCATGACTGCTCTTTAGGGGTTGCCCAGCCGATAAACATGTGTCGTCATTCCCCAGGCAGCAGGGCATTCCTCAAAACTCACGCAAACCCAGCCGCACACAAGACCGAGCACAGAGCATTAAAGGCGGAACGTATTATAACTGTTGCATGTTTAATTGTTCGCAAAACACTTGAGAGCAGACCTAAGGCCCTGAGATATGCACAGTGAAACTTCACTATGGGAAATGAGCTAAGGGCTGCTTTAAAAATTCAACACATAGTAGTAGAGACTAATTGTAGAAGAGATAAGAGTGACTTTTCTTAAAACTTTTAATGAATTCGAATTAATCTACAAAGAAATGATAAAGCATCATCAACATTTAGCTAGAAAAAATGGTTTTTTCACAATTTATCACTTTAAATTAAATATAGTTTATATTTATACTCATGTGATAAGTGATTAATAACGTGGGCATTAATATGCATGGGTTTCACATGGGAAATTAAGGTTTGAGATTGCTGTTAAACAATTATATTTTAAAACTAAAAATCTTTTTTTTTTTTCAACAAAAAAATATGAGGTAGAATATTGTTTTGTGGATTTTAGTTTCAAATTTCAATTTAAAATGATAAAAATTAGCTGTTATACTTTGAACTTTGTTCTGAATAATGGGATGTGGCTGGTTTAAAGGTTAACCTTTTAGAAAGCACTTCGAAAAATTTGAAATTTTAATGAGGAATTGTGTGAACTAAGGATGCAACCGTTTCGAGTTGTTCTAGAAGGTTTCACTGTGGCGGCATGAGGGATGTCGATTCCATCGGAACGCCCCGTGGTGCAGTCTTAAGTGGATTTCCACCTTAAGTTGCTTTTGTATTGATGTTGTTGCTGTGCACGTTGCACATAGCCGCATTTGGTTGTTGTTGCTGCTGCTGGCGTGTCAATGACGTTGCAAGCCTTTTGTTTGTCTTTTTACCTAGCCAGGTATCCTGGCGCCGGCTTAATTTACGAAAAGGTAAAGGTAGAGCGCAGGTAAAACGCCCCAAAGTAGTTCAAGTCCAATCAGCATGCTCTCTCGCTCACACGCACACATACAACTTAGATGCACACCTTCACCCATACTAATGCAGAGATTATCCACTCACCCGCACACGTTGTTGTTGTTGCCGTTAAAACTAACACTAATCTGATATATATGTATTGCGGCCCGGCCGCGGGGTTGCCCAGATTTTAGTGTTGTTTCTGTTGCTTCTTCTATTGTATTCTCGAGAGGGGGATCTCTCTTTCGACTTTTGTTTATTTTGAATTTTCACAGTTTTTCTTGGAATTCCTTGCACACTCTCTTACTCACTCGCACACGCACTTACTCACTCGCTCTTCCTCTACTTTTTTGGAGAGGGACTTTGAATTTTGCACTTTGATTTCATGTGTTTTCGTTTCATATACTATTTTCGCTTTTGCACCGCAGCTAATTAGCATATTATGACATTTATTTCATTCCGCTGTAACCTTTTCCTCCTCGCCTCTCTTTTGCGCTCTTTTCGCGCTATGATCTAATTTGATTAATACAAAACTTGTTGTGGCGGCTGCACTCGCACTTCTCGCCCACACACACTATTTGATACATACATATGCTGGGCACCGACACACACGCGCGTATGTTCCGTTCTTTTGTGGTTTCTAGTTTGCCTTTTGTTTATGTTGCGCTGCGTTGTTTATTCCGACTTATTCGAATATTCATCGTTCATCGTCGAAAGAGCATAGCCACGCCGCACCGAAACAACCGAACAACCACACCGAACGACGAAAGATCGAAGAATGGCGGGCCTCGAGAGTTTTTTCGACGCCGGCAGCGACGCGGGCAGCGCAACAGGCAGCGACGGCTCACTTAACCCTTGGGCGCCCGAAAGAGCGATGTTTTGGCTCGATGCAGGTGTCAACCTGAAGATTAGTTTAAGGATCTAACTTAATTCCGATTTTTATTAGTATGACATGCAAAATAGTATTCTGACTTTTAAGGTCTTAAAAAGTTTAAAACTTGATTTAAAAAATGGTTTCGAAGAATTCCAAAATGTGTATTTTTTAATTTTTCCGATGCGATATGGTAGGCTGTTGAATTTCGATTTCGCCAACAAGCGAAAAGGAACAAGTAATAAGAACAAGACGTTTGTGACAATCTCTAGTAGAGTAAATGTACTTATTTTAATCTAAATTATATTAATCTACCACGTGATTAAGTTTTTGTTTTGAATCTTATTCCCGTGATATAAATATGAACTTTTGTTATGGCCTCCTTGCTTTATACTGTTTTAAAGATAAATGTATTTTTTATTTAACTATTTTCTGAGAAATTTAAGTGCAAATATATAAACGTGGCTCGTTGTAAATCTATACAACTATACATCTTAAGATAAGTTTAAATTAAATAAAACATTGTATTTTCTGGAATTTTTTTCTGGTTACAAAGACCCTCAAGGGTTAATAGAACCGATCAACTGTTTCTCTCTGTCAAACGTCATCGTGTGGGCCAATAGTTGTGCTTATTTTCGCACTGCACTCAAAAACACAATTAATTCTGGCAATTAGATATTCATGTTTGGTGCTTAGCATACTGTTTTTCGTTTATGCTATTCCGTTGCATCATTCAACGGTCGGTTGACTTAGCCCCACAATACCTGAACCGCCCCTGGGCGAATGATTAACAATACCCGGCAAGAACAAGAACAACGTGAAGAGAAACAGAACACAACAGAAACAACAACAACTGAAGCAAGTGAACTGGCGTCGCCAAGTCGTCGGCGTCACTTTCTGTGTGTTAGTGTGTGTGTGAGAGCGACTGTTGCGTCCGCGAGTGTTCTTAGGGCCTGCCATCTCTTTCACGCTAACGTGAATTTCGTGCCCCAGCAGACATATGGCGCTGTTGCGCTCTCTTTCCATGAAATGAGCAAAATCACTTTCCTCCGCCTCCTCCTCTGCATCTCTTCATCTGCTTCTTCTTTAATACCCTGTACTCGAAAAGTATGCTGTAGTAATGGTAATGCATGCAACTGGGAAAATTAATTTTAAAAATTTTAACAAATTCTTGATGTAAAAGTAGTACAGTTTTTATACAGTTTTAAAAAGATAGGCACGTAGAAAAGATTTTGCGTCGTTGGTAGTGGGTATTTTCAAGTCGAGTACCCCAATCATAGCATTCTATCTGGTTTTATTTGTATTTCGCTGCGTATTTTTCAGCCGCGAGGGAAGCCCGCCCGCAAAATGTTCAATTGTTATTGTTGTAATTGCTTTTGTTAAATAAAAAAAGACACAACAAAAAAGAAGAGGAACGCGTAAAGTGAGCGCCGCGTTCTTGGCTTATTAGATCAATTGGTTTTGCACTTTTTGCTGTTGTACTGTTGGGCTGCCGCTTTGTTGAGTTTATTTATACATTTTTATTCTATTTCCCCGCTGTGCGCCGTTTTCAGAGTACAGTTTTTGTTTGCTAATTTATAGTTAAAGTTTGTTTTTGGGTTGAGCAATTGCAAAACTGGCGGGCCATAATTGATCAGGCTTTCTAGGTGTCACGTTCAATTAACAGTATTTATTGTTGGAGTAGTTTTTGTATGAAAAATGAATCTGTTACTTTATAAAGCAAGCAAAATAAAAATAAAAAAAAATCGTAATCTTAAAAATTAAAAAAGACTACCCAAATTGGTTTGATAAATAGTTAAATCAAATGTTTTACAATAAATCTTCAACAGAAATCCCGGTTATATTAAAAGCTCACCCATTGAACTGTTAATGAAATCAGTTACTCGGATATTAATTTGTGGCAGCCGTAAAAGCGTTCCATAAATCACTTTCCTCCTTTTCACACCCATTAAAAAGCGATCCCGATAACGACAGCGAATTGTCCATAGAGCTTGACAACAACAATTGTAACAGAAATACTGAAAATCCCCTGGAGTCTGAAACTTTCTGTGCCAAATCGAACGGAAGCGATTCGATAAGAATTATCACACACACGCGCTCTCAATATGGAAAATACGTACAATACATACGTACATATGTATATATGCCAGAGGAATAGTTTTCGATGTGTGTTCAGATGTACATTTATTTGGACAGTTGACGTACGATAACGCTCAACACTTGGTCGCCGATGATATCACGAAGAAAGGTAAACAATCTAATCAATAAACACAATCAAGCGAGGACGAGTGGTACGCACTCATCTAATAGAGCAACACGTATATATAGACATGTCTACATACGCGTATATATTTACACGGAAAGAAAATGTATCATTGATTCCGGGATCCTGTGACATCAGAATTTTATTTTAAATCATTTCCATCATAACAATAAATGTTATTATACCAACTGATACACGATAAAAAAGGATTTTCACAGCTTGATAAGATTAGTACAAAGTGACAGCATAAAACATATTAGTTTGTCTGGGAAGTCGTATCTCTATTCTGCATTAAAATTGAATTTGCTTTTAATAGGTTATATCCAGAATTTGGTAGTGTTCAGAACACATTTTGTGTTGCATACTTTTTAAATACCACATTTCCTTTTGCATTTCACCCCAGATTTTCTGGTCCCGAAGAATAATTTTAAGATTTGAAATCTCATCTATCATTTGGTATTAACCATACTTTTTTCTAAAACTTACAAATAGCTGTAGTTTCTCTAGGTGTATGCATACGAGTATCCGTATCTGTGTAATACCAGTTGTTGGTACTCGTGGTCGAGCTCGTACGATTAATCGAACAGGCGACGCTGCCACATGCACGCGACGATTGATTACAGCAATAAAACGTCTATCGCATCGATTGATTTAAAAATATAAACCCGCACACACACACATCCCAAAATGATCGGCAATTGGGCTGCACGGCAACAATTAACCGGGCATCTGTATCTGGGTATCTGTGTGCCAGCGGCGAGTATCTGTGTTAGTGGCGAGTATCTGCGAGTCTGGCAAACATAAATAGGCACAAGTGGCCGGCCCCAAAAGTGCAGCAATGGCAAGAGTACCAACAATAACAAAAACACCCAGCGTACGTCGCCCCCGATGGGTTCTTACTCATTCACGCATTGGGTAATCGATACACTCGCAGACACACATGGAGAAACGCTGCTCAGCCGCCAAATGAAACCATTAAGCGCTACATAAAACAGTCCTCGTCGTCGGGGGAAGTCGGGGGTTAAGGGGCCCCCGAAGGGAGGGGACGGAGGTGCTGGGGCGACGCTGGAAACATTGCAACCAGAAGCTACGATCGCCAGTGCCGCCAAAGTGGCGACAACGCCACACCTAGAGAAATAATAATTAAAATTTCAAAACACCAATTTTTAAAGTTTTTGATAGACAGCATTTGTATTTATATAATTTTTAATTCGTAGTTATTCAGGCTGGTTTAACTTAACTGTCGTTACTGGTCTGAAACGTTGAACGAAAGTTCTAGACGTTAAATTGTAGTAAACAATTTATTATTAACAAAACTAAAATAAAATATTTTTTGAGGATCCGACAAACATAAAATGTTACATTATACGTTTTTGTTATTTTTTTTATTGAAAACGGAAATATTGAAACAGAAGAAATATTATAGAAAATAAATAATACCCATTTAAAGTCTATGGAATATTTCCTGTTCCAAAAATGAAGTGAAAAGTTTGGTCTTAGGCCTAGTACTCACTTCGATAAAAAAGCCTGCGAAATGAAAATCTCCATACAAAATTTTGTTCATGAAATTTTCCGCCTGTCATTTTTGTATGTGAATTTTCGTTTCGTTGCCTTTTGGATTGAAGTGAGTACTAGGCCTTAAACAGATAACTAAGGTAAGAAAATGTAAAATTTTGAATATTTTACAAAACTAAAAAAAAAAAGTTCTTGGTGACTTACAGTTTAGAGTCACACAGTATAGCAAAAGTTATAAGGAACACAAAAATTTATAAAAATAACAAGAACACTCCAAAACATGTGGAATAAAGTGGGTACATTTATATTGATTTCCCTATTTTTTTCTCAGTGCAACTTTGGCTCCAAACTCCGGCGCAGACAGACAACGCAAACAATCAGAGAGCCCAGGCAGCAACAGCAACAGCAACAGCAACAGCAACAACACAACACGGCGACGTGATCATGTCTGGCCCGTTCAGCCGTTCAACCGTTCAGCAAATGTTGGCGACGTCGTCGCCGTTCGGCGGCTCCAACTTTGTTATTATTACCGCTCGTGCACATGCCCCAACTGCCCACGATTCGATGTTGCCGCTGTCCGCAGAGCAAACAGGTTTGACCATTCACTTGAACTGCTTTTCGGTTTGGGAGTCGCCATCGTCGGAGGAAAAGGAGGAGGAGGAGGGGGAGGAGGGGCTGTGCCAGGGGAGTTCCAGGGGAAGGCATCTTCGTCATCGACATTAAACGTAATCAATAGAGCGAACTTCTTTAATTGAGCATCGTCAACGTGCGAGAGACAAAAGCGAAGCGACAATCAAAACTAATTGAATGCACAGTGCAAAAAAGAACACCATGAGATAAAAGAAGGAGGATTGATTGCCTTTCGTGAAATTACGAGCTCACGGAAAAAATATTTCATTTTAAAGATATGAAAATAAGAAAAAAATGGTATCATTACATTTTTTATAAGTAATCCCAAGATAGAGGCATTTAATATTGACATCATTAAAATTTCTAATACTTATAATACATTTTATGTATTGGTCAGTAGTTAATATTATTAGTTCATCTCTTATCACTTTGGGAATAATTTATTTTAATATTTTAAATCTGTAAGAAAATACCCTTTAAAGCCAGAGCTCTTATTATTATTTGCTCTGTCCTTATTCCAAAACAATAATTATGGAATCCATTGCCAAAAAAATGTTTGCTTTGCCACATTAATCAGTATCTTATTATAAACCTTATTAAATTTCCATTTCACATATAATATATATATAACAAGCAGCCTAATTACGCATTGCATAGTTATGGGCGTTATTGATTTTGGAAGCCGCTTAGTCAAAATGGCAAGTTAGTTGATGGAACTTGGCTGCCAAAGCCAACCAGGCAATTTGAGTCTATGTAGAACGAGTATTATGCGGTTGTCATGGGGAAACTCCGGTGGGAGAGTTTCGTTGACGGATTGGGAGTGCCCGACATTACGAATAATGCTTCCGTTGATCGATGGCATTGCCATTTATCAAGGTGTGTCTATTTATATTTATTCCTCTTGGTAAAGAATATACGGACATACGTTAATTTTATTCAAATTAATTTAAATATTTTTTACTCATAATTTAATTACCGAATATATGTTCAAATATATTATTTTTAAATATTTTTTGAAGATAACTACTATTTAATTGTAAGTTAATCATCACGCAAACTGATGAAAATATATAACACAGTTTAACAAATCATCTAAAGTAATATACATCAACTTGTAAAAGCCACTCGTTTAAAAAAGGGAAATAGAACATGGCACTGATTGTACATTCGATGAGATAACCTTATAATTTTTCTGACAATTCCAAGCTGATTTCCAAGAACATCATCCCCATCCGAGCAGCTAGATCCGCACTATCAATAGATGGCCTTTCCATCGAAAGGCTATCGCTTTGGTTCCAGCGTTTCTTAGTCAGACACCCTGGTGGTTATTATGGTGTTGTATTGGGTGGAACTGTTGGCTTCGATTCCATTTCATTCGATTCAAAAGTGACTGAATGCGTCAGCACTGAATAAATAAACGTAGACGCCCAGACCTTAGTCAACGGCCAACTACAAGTTTTCAACATTAAATGTTTGTATATATAGTAGGCTCACAAACAGAACTGACCGCGTGGAGCTTTGGGTGTTTGGGGCCGCTTAACTTGGCCATTATAGGATTGTCGATTGCTCATTTGTTGACACGCAACACTGGCTTTTGGCCCAGGGCAGTCGACTGAAAACTCAGTGTGAGTAACACACAACGGTCGGTGACGAGGGGTGGTAGAATAATCAGCTAAAACAGCCGCCCAGTGCGGATTTCAGTTATTTTAGTTTGTTTGCCCAACCTCAACTATCCAATAACAACAATCAGAAAAGACCCCGGGGGCTGCAAACTATGAATCAAGTGGAATTTACATATATTTGGTGTTCCATCTGCCACGCATTAAAGGTTAAATAAACGAGGAAATTTCTATGACTAAATTTGTAGTAGAGGTTATATTAAAGTTTGATTTAAGATTAACAAATGGATTTATCAAATTTTGAACTTTAAATACTTTAGAGACACTGAATAACAGAGAAGTTCCTTTTTTCTCAAGTAACTCTTAGGGTCGTTTTCTCATCCGCCTGTTAAATTTAAAGGAAGATTTAATCCCTATTTCCCATTCGAGCTTCCTGTTAAGTTTAAAGGAAGCTTTAAACTCTGTTTTCTGTTAAATTTAAAGGAAGCCTTAAGCCCTACTTTCTATACGAGTTCAAGGTTTAACCGCTACTTTAAATTTAACTAGAGGACGAGATAATGGACCTTAGAAAGTCTTTAAAGAAAATCTTCATAAATATGTTTTCGTTAGATCGCACAAAATGTATATAATTAAGGACAAATCTTTAAATTTTATAGTAACCATTTTCATACGACAAATCTGAACTTATTACTCTCCATGGATTCTCAGGGTACTTGAGATTCGTGAGTACCCCGATTCCAAGTTTTGTGTACACTAGTCGAGAGTGGATGCCTCTGGCTGCTGCTGTTGCTCCGGCTGATTGGGAATCGCCAGTTTGGCGACTGGGCTGGCACAGCTACACAGATACAGCTACAGCTTCAGCTACAGATAGAGATACTCACTGCGGCAGAGCCCAGAGATACAGATACAGATACTTTCGTACACATTCTTCGGCACGACGCTTGTCGACGTACTTGTAGCGTCTATAAAATCGCTTTATATTAAGCACCGAGAGCAGTAAATAAAACGCAAAACGCGGCGATCGCAGACGAACGACGCCAACGAAAATATGCCGTGGAATGTTCAGATCTCCGCGACTCTCTGATTGTCGCCCATACGCATACGCATATGTACGAGTATATCTCGAAATCTGCATGCTGCATCTGATTCTAAATCGGTTTCGGATTTTCTTGGCTGTAACTGCATGGGCTTTTGGGCTCGTGGGCTTGGTTGCCATTCCTTTTGTTGGCCACATCATGGCCGCATATTTGCATACGCCAGCAGCAGCAGCAGCTGTTTATAGTTTCACATGTCAGCTAATTGAATCGGTTTAGCTCTGCTTTTCTACTTTTCTGCCGCTTGTTTCAACTGGCCCAGACATCAGCGAGACAGCTTAATTACTTGCGTCAATGGATTTGCTAGCTGCTTACCTGGCCGGAACGGGAAAAAAAGATTGGTCGAACAGACGGAATGGCATCATTATGCCGGGCAGTAGATTTTCCCGGGTAAAACCCATAAAATCATCAATAGACCCTCACAGCGAAGGGATATAATCGGGGCTTACTGGGCCACTTGACTTGACGCTCGTAAGCCTGGCGCTAGGCCAACAACAGCAAAAGGGCCTAAATCCTCGGACAGGTCAGACTTTTCGGCTGGATGCAATTAAAATTGGCACGGCAGCATATTCAAATTACACCCATCTCAAGAGTATTTCGGTTGAGCAGGTAGTATTGGTCACTTCTGGTGAAAATCCTTGCCGGGTTTTCTTTTTCACACAAATGTATCTTTGATTTCGTAAATGGGATTTAATTGTTAAGATGCTGTTAAAGATATTTCTTTATAACGGGTTCCTAATGGCACTTTAAAACCTGGTTAGCTAATTGAAAATCTGAAATAAATGCAGTGTTTTTTTTAATATTTTTTTTTAGAACACTTTTTGGTATATTTCACAAATAAAATTGATTTCCTTTAGATATATAATTTTTTTATTTTTATAAACAGTTCTATAATGATACTTTCAATATGGTTAGCGATTCTTAAGGCTTTAAAATCTGAAATCAATTTGGTAAACCTTTAAAAGTTCCAAAAACTGAAAACATTAATATTTTTAAGAGCTCTGTTAATAAAATTATTTTATAATCTTTTTTATGACTTTATTTTTTTTATATAAATATTTTCTTATTTTCGATCAAGATAATTACAAGATATAATTTATCAATTATACAAGATATAATTTATCTGAAATTTAATTGACTCATATATGTATATATATTTTATATTTCCTTTTCTATTATAAACATACAGCTTTACTTTAGGACTGGATGAGCCAAGTTCGGAGCCAGTTACGTTATCGCTGTGATATCATTATTATTGGTATCTACGTCACGTTTGAGCTTATCGGAAGGAAAGTGAAATTCGGCTGATTTCGGCAAAGTATCTATAATCGCATAATCTTCTCCGATACGCTTGCACACACACAGCTACACATGAACATCAAGATACGCAGATACTTTATTGTTGCTGTTTTGTATAGATGTACGAGTGGGCACTCGCTGGTCTCACTTATACATATATATGTATATTCCAGAAGTATCGGTGTGTGAACTCTGTTGTGAATCACGCCATTTGGCCTTATCAACCAAAGCTCTCATCGGCTCTATTTCATTATTTCATGCCTATGTACAGAGCACGCACTTTATCAATATTGCTTAGCACTCGCTTATGTATCTGTGAGATTGCTTTGTGCTTGGCACCCATAACAACTGTATTAAACGCCATTCGACATGAGTGGAAACCCATCTGCTTTCCCCACTACGATTACCCATAGATAAACATTACTATTTCCTTTTTTTCCCCCGGAAACTTTTGTTGTTAGACCCCTGAAGGTCATTGCTATATCTCCCGGTATATTTCTCTATCGTAGATGTTGTAGATTCGATTGAAAACTATAGTGCGCCTTGGGTTTATAAACTGCGATAGCTGGTAACAGATTGCCAGCTTTTCTCTGAGTCATGGTAAATAAATTGATTGAGTTATCAGGCCAAACGCTGTATAGGCAATGGGATTTATACTCTGCAGTTGGAAAAGCAAAATTACTTATTCGGGAATTTACGAGGAGATTTTTTGTCTGTTCAATATAAAAATGTGGTAAATCCTATTTCTGTAATGATGCATCATTTAAATTATATGTATGACTCCAATAAATATATCTTTATAGGAAATACGAATTTTACTCATTTAGAAATATTTTTAAATAAAAATTAATTGATTCATCATTATTTTCTGAATGATGCCTGCCTACGAAAATGTCAACTCACCTTTAAGTTTTTCACGCGCCGTTTCCAAAGCACTCTTGCGTGAATTCACAGTAGATTCTGAAAATAAAAATAAAAAACGTATTTTAGAATCTAAGAATTCGTTAAAGTGCTCTACATATACAATGTAGAATTTTCAAGTGCATTTTCAATGTTATATCTGAGACAAAGCTCGCCCACAAAACAGCCGCTGGCATTTCACTTGGTGACGTCAAAAACGAAGGCCAGGAAAATACCAGAGTACGGGAAAATCGAACCGAGGAAAGCACAACCGAGACACACACACACAGATATACCACACATTTATACACTTCATAGTCAATAAAGTATTCAAATGGCGTGGGGGAAAAACCGAAAAGAAGCAGAGCCAACTGTTGCCAATTTCCATGGGGGCGTGGAAAATCCGAAATGGCGGCAGACGGAGGCCATCAAACCAAGCTGAAAATTCATTTCCACCCAAATTGTTTACAAGCCAATTCGTTTGGGCTCTTTTCTGCTAATTTTAAAATAGACACACACGCTTTGTGGGAGAATCTCTTTCTGCGCGTACCGATATAATTTGAAATATTTTGCCGAGTTTTTCGCGCAAAGTGAACGTGAAAAACGCATTGACGAGTGGCCAAAAATACCAAGCGATGTTCCTGCCAAATTGTGGCGAAATTCCCAATGAAGGCACTAAAAATACACCTAGTGGGTATACAACAAACAGTTTCCGATGAAAAATCTTTCGGATTCGTTTTTCTCAGCAGCTGCCTCAGACTTTCAAATGACGCACTTTTCTTTTCGAATTGATAAGAACGATATAAAAAAATTATTTTCGATTTTTTTATACTCGTTTAAATGTGTCTGGCGCCCACATATTTAAAAATTTCGAAAAAGTTTAAATGCGATTTTGTTGTGTTTATTAATAACTATCGAAACGTAGAAGACATTTTTTAAATCGGACCATTCATTTAAAAGTTATGAGCAATAATGGAATTCAAGCAGTGCAAGCAGTGGCTTCGGTGCATGCATTTCCCATCTTGCCTGCACTTCCTTTTACTGAATAACGGGTATCTAATAGTTAAGGTACTCGACTAAAGCGTTATCTCTAAATTCTTTTTAGAAATCAAATATCTAGAATATTTTGATTGAATAAAAAATATATTTATTAGATTTTAAACTAACTGGATTAATTTTGTATAGTTTAATCTGTTTTATTTATGCCATTAAGGCAATTTTTGTTCCACACTTTTATTTCATTCATATATTTTTATGTCAGGAAGTACCCCATTTCCCATCTAGACCATTTAATAACGATTGTGGGTATGATGACTGCTTATCGTCGGCAGTCGTCAATTTTATAGAATAGATGTTGTAAAGCACTCGAGCTAAGTCGCCTCGAGTGGGTGCACTTTGAACGCATCAGCGATAAGCTAAAGATTCTGATCCCCTCTTGAAATCGGGGCCCCCGTAAATATGCAAGTCAAATTGGCTAGAACCCGGGTTTTTGCTACAGAACTCGAGAAAAAAGAGAGGCAAGAGCGAGTTGGAGAGGAAAAAAACCTGCATGCAAATTAAAGCAGGCACCAGGCTAACAGCAATGCAAGGCAGTCAGCCAGCTGGTGGCCATACATATGGCTAAGAAACCTGGCCAAGTGCAGTAATCGGAAAAGAAGTTGGCCCAGGTAGTCGCGAAAGCCGAGAACGCGGCCCGATTGCGCACGCATCTCCAATCGCATCTCGCAAGTTCCAGCGTTTTTTCCACCTGCCGCACTTGTTTATGGCCGCGACTTGTTGGCGACCAACTTTGGCTTTGGCTGCTGCTTCTCTTACTTTTTTCCCCAGCCAAAGCGGAAACATGCGCATCAAAGCAGCCGCAGCAAATACATGGTAAGAAAAAATGTACGAAAAAGTTTAAATAATAAAACATAAATTTGAGTAATTTATCTGGGCAATACAAACGTTTAAAAACTCTTTATTAATGGTTTCTAAAAATTAGCTAGTTTTATTTTGAGTACAGAAGTCCCAAGATTTTTTGTTTTAATTTTACAGCAAACTTTTAGACACCTTATTTAAATTAATTTAATTAATTATTTAAATCTCTCAGGGTCTTTGTGGTACTCTTAATAAAATTGTTAATATTTTTAAAAGCCTATTTACCATATTTATGGATTTCTGTTCTTTATAATTATATTAGTCACATTCATATAAAAAAAAGTTTAAATCCGATATATTCACCATTTCCGGTTGAGATAAATTTGCAAAAAGACCACATAAGAAGTAAATGATCTTGTTTATATTAAGAAATGAACAAACTTTATTTATTTAAATTTTTAGAAAATCTAAAGATTAGCTTAAGGGCTAGTACTCAACCCAACAAAAAGTCGTCCAAAACAAAAAACTTCAAATGAAACAAAATTTTTTGACATTTTTACTAGTTCTAGACCTATCCATCTACAAAGTTTTTTTCTTTGTGCATAACAGATTGAAATTTGCAATGTCGTCGTCATCGCCTTTTGAGCCTCTTTTCTTTTAGCTCTGGGACCAGGTCTTCTTATTTTGCTCGAGAAAACTGGTTACGAGGTTGCTGCAACCAGTTTACCAGTTTATTCACTGAACGTGTGTACGTTTTTCAGTGTGTGTGTGCGTGTGATTGGGGGAAGCCTCTCATCGTCGTCGTTGTTGTTGTTGTTGCTGGCTTACTAATTGTTGGCTCGAATGTTTATAGAACAATTAACATTTGCGGCTCATTACGCATACGCTGGGGCGCATGAGCTCAGCCAGCTGAGTAGCGATGCGATGCGATTCGATGCGATCATAGCCAGTGGGGCGGATGAGTAATGTCCCTTGAGGGGCAAGGAATACCGGAATACTGACAATGAAATGATTCAGCCATTTGTGGGTAGTTGTTTATTTTTAGAGATGTGTTCTGGGTGATTTTCGTAGTTATAAACAAACTAGTAGATGGATTCCAGATGAGCGAGAGGGGGTTTTCTTATAAACTTTGATCAACTTTTAGTTTTAGTAAATCCAAAAAAAATTGAAAATGATTAATCATGCCAGTTTCCTTACAGTAAATTCAATCTGAGAATACAAATGTTGATTATTAAAGATATTTCTATTAAAATATACAGATAGCAACTGTTTTTTTTTCTATGAATCTTTTAATATTAAAGTAAAGGAAATGCCTTTTAAAAAGAATCAACTAAAGTTGTGTCCGGAGTCCGGAGGTAATAAAAATTCAATTCAAAGCGTCGCAATATTGCAAATCGGCCCACGCTGACATATATATACAAATGCTCACACCCCCAATTCGCTTTGGGTTTCTCGTCGTTTTCAATTTCATTCGCAGCTCAGTTCGTGACGTATGAGGCCTGTTGATTGCGTAATATCTACTGCTGCTGCTGCATTTTAATTTGATTTATTTCAGCCAAGTTTCGGTCAATTTGTTTCACTTGCACTCCTGAATATAGACGAAAGAACAATTTGCTGTTTTGCTTTGTTCTGGGGAGGTACAATGAAATAAAGAAATATAAATACCGAAAAAAAAGTATAAATTAATGACAAATAAAAGTGCATTTCGAGCATTTTTTGTGGCTGCCAAATTTTTTGCAGCTGCTGGCACATTTTATCAAAGACAAAAAGATATAGAAAAGAATATGGTTATGGATATGCACATGGCCCACCGCCGACAGGCGACTTTGGGCAGCTGTTCAAGTTGGCTTCGGGACTTTAGCGGGGGTCTACAATATATATATATGCGACCCACATGGAAATATTTGCCTAACTATGCCAAGAATTTGGCCCCTGTGCGTGTGGGACTTGCACAACCCATAAACGAAGGCGGTAGCCACAAACATACTCACAGTCGTAGCCTGACAATTAAATGGCTTCGACTTCCCAGACGCGTTGAACAACTGGAGCAAAGTGCTGGAATTCCTCTGACTCGACATTGTGGCAGGCAGCACTATCTACCAATTTGGCCTTATCTTTGAGAACTCGAGTACCTTCTCGCAGCGAATTGTCTACTTCTGTTTGTCTTTTCAACTGTTTTATTTTCTTTTATACAATTTAAGTGACATCAGATTTCGCTTGCCTTCAGAGTTGGGTATTAATTGGAATTTTAGGCAAAATGTAATCCCAATAAAACCAAAAACTTAAGCCGGCTTTACTTAACCAAGTTCTGTGTTCCCTAAGAGCTTATTACAAATTCTGTTTCTGGGCTTGCAGTCTAGTCTGCCATCACTTTACTTGTACAACTTTATTAAAAGGTTTTGGTAGTGTTCAGTAAATCTGTTAAAAACTTGAAGGATTAAAGTAGTCGAATATTTGTTTGTCTTTTCGGGTAAATAAACAAACAACTTTATTAAATTGCGTAGTATTTTTTTAATATATTTTCAGTTCCTACTGTACACAATTATTCTTATCGTTATTACTTTCAGAACTATAGAACTCAATATTTATTTCTAAAATTGTAATTACATATTTACCTTAAGAGGTTTAGATATATTTATATTCTACACTATTAAATGATTCCAAATTTGCAAACTTCCTGGAAACTTAAATTTTTGCATGTAAAAGTGTCCAAAAAATGTGGAGTTCCCATGTCGAAATAATCAATTAGCGAAAATACGCTAAACATGCGGCGATATCAAGAAAAATGAATGTGTGTCTATAGTATAGAGGGCGTGTGGTGGGCAAGGACATGTGACTATGCAAATGATAGTGGCGGAAAAAAATGATAAGAGCAACAAAAAGTAGATGAGATCTCAAAATTCAAGTGGCGACGCCGCAAGCGAAAATCAACAGCTGCTAAAAAAAAAATAGTTCAAAGAAGTATAAAACCTATTGGTGTATCGACCGGAATAATACCTCCTTCTCAAAAAGGCATTGCCTACTGACGTTAAGTGTTAAGTGTTAAAAACCAGGACAGATCAGACAAAAAAAAAAAGGAAAAAAGGATAACAAAAAAAAACTATTTAATTTGGCTTACTTTCTACTTATTTCTCCGCTTATTTTTCACCATTTACTTTGACCATATTTAGTTATTTATGCGTATTCGTAACAATTCAGTATCATTTAAGGGCACTGCATGCAGAACAAAATTTTAAGACTTTTTAAATTTGTATTTGCTTAAATAAAGTTTAAACTAAAAATAAAAAAATGTTTTTTTAGTCAAGTCGCGATGTGAAGTTTGCGACCAAATGGACATTTTTTGTAGGAGAAATGCATTTCTTGTCACATTTTATTTGAACTCTAATTGAGGCTTTTTAATTAAGTTAGCGACTGAAATGGACCATAGTCTTTTTTTTTATATATTTAATTCAAAAGTCGTCCCTGATGTTAGTTGGTATTTAAAAGTTTCCATTTCACTCACAAAATCGGATTTTTCCAGATATCCGAGTGTGTTGATTTTTTCCCCTTTTGCAATAGATAATGCTTTTGATGGTAAAATGCTTAAATATTTTACTGAAGCGGACCGACTATTTAATAAAATACATTTATTTAGTCGAATGTTCAAGCATTATTCGTCACAAAATTTAATATCAGATCTATTGTATGTTGATGGTACGATCGTCACGACCCTTCATCTCGTTAAAAAGTGTTCTGGCTTCAAATCTTTTAAGATATAACTGCTTAAAAACCTCAAAAAGTTGTAAATATAACCTTTATTTCCATTTTCATTCAGATCCATTAAGTCTAATCAGGGATATAAGGTTTGTTTTATTGGTTCCTTTTTCTACACGAACACAATATACTCTTTTATTCTACAAATACCGTGTATAAAAATAACACTCATCACTAATCTGCGTTTGCACACATACTCACACAAACACATTCATACATATATCAATCTAAATATATGCTCGTCTAGTTGAATGAGCGCAAAATGGAATGCCAAAACGCTGACACCGCAATTATCAAAAGTTATTCACTTTTTATGCTTAATTTCCTTTGAATTGCATACTCTCTCTCGCTCGCTCCCTCCCTTTATAAATACTTTCAATTTATGCTTTCAACTCGCTGTTCAACCAAAAAGAGAGGGAATTCCCTGCGTTGAAATTGAAATTGAAAGAGAGCTGCTGGTTGCTCTCTTTTATTTCTTCTACAGCTCGTTTGAGAAATATATATGTAAATGTACGTAAATATATTAAACGTTTTTGTTGTTTTTAGTCACAGGCTGATTATTATTGTTGTTGTTGGTCGATTATCATTAGCTTTTGTTGTTGCTGCTCTCGCCCTAATTGCCTAGTATTTGTTTTTGCCCCCGGTTCACAAGCGATAAGATTTCACGGGTACTTTTCCCGTTAGTCGTCCGCTTATTGCTGTTTCACCTTTCGACACGATAAAAATGATAGAAGAATATAAGGAAAAGAATTGAAAATCAGTTCAAGTTCAAGAGTTCCAAAAGCAGAAGTTAATGGTGAGGTTTCAACGTCACTGGATAATTATATCATTTGTACACCCGAAAAAAATCTATACGAAACGTAGATCGATTTTACATTAATTAAGATCAATTTTAATTTGATATGTGGCCAGGTAAATTTGACCTGGTCAAAAAGAGTATTTCATGTAAAAACGATATGGGTTTTGCATGACCTGAAATTTACATGGTCAAATCGATTTTACGGTGGCATGCTTTTTTTGTGTGCACATTTTTTGTATCTTATTTGTTTTTGACCTGCGTCAATGGTTTCAGCCTTAATTAAAGCCATAATTTTTAATTCTTAGAAAATATTTTAAGCGTTACCATTCAATAATTTTTTTTTGGTTTTAATTGGTAAACTTTTTAAAATATTGTTTAAAATAAAATAAAATAAAATATTAAAAATGTAATGTAAAATGTATTTTTCCGAAATTGCAAAACAACTCTTGTTTTTTAAAATGAATTAAGGGGAATGTGGAGAGTATAGAGAAAATTCTTAACGTTAAATACTTAACTTAGGAAAGTTTAGGGCTATGCCATTTCCTGTGTATTCCTCGACCTTATCAACGCAATCGCAATTTCAAGCTGGCCCTGTTGTGCAGAAATTTATCGCGTCCTTCGGTTTCAGGGAAAATACAACAACAAAAAAGGCCACAACAAGTCGAGGAAAAATAAATAAAGATTTATTTCTCGATCTGCGTTAACATAAATTACAGCTCACCAGCCAAAGCAAAGCCAAAGACTTGGGCCAAAATCTCGCAAGCAAACAGCAACAACGACTACGTCATAGCCATGGTAACATTGTTGCTGTCTGTGTGTATCGTCCCATTTCGTTATTGTACTGTACATACATAAATGTATCTTTTGCCCGGCGAAGATACAAAGATACAGGTCCCAGCGAAAAAATAAAAGTATCTGTTGCTGCTAAGTTCGAACTTCGGAGCATCCTGGCAACGGCAACAGCTGCCAACTTTCGTGTTCGACAAGAAAAAGGCGCAAAAACGAAATCTGTCTGCCTGTAAGTGAGGATGTGTGCGTACAATTGGGAGTGAGTGTGAGTGCGAGTGTGTGTGTGCGACAATCCTCAATCAACTGCCTCCACACCTTCTGCAATGTCTGCTGGTTTTGGTACAGTAAAACATCTCTAGATTGAAAGCCATTAGAATACATATTTAGTCTAGAATTAAAATTTCAGATTAAGAAAATAAAAGTTGTACTACTAAAAAAATAAAATAAAAATCCTCAAGAATTCGCGTGTATAATGCATTAAGCTTAAAGATATTTAAGAGTAGTAGATAAGACAACAGTATATTATTATGATCCTATCTTAGAAATATTTGTATTTCCCTAAAACTCGAACTTGATTTTTTTGCTAAAGAATTCGCGTAATCAACTAGTTCTTTTTTCAATGTAATAATCTAACTTTGGGATTTTTTTGTACTAATTGCTTTTGACCAACAGATATGCCACTGTATCTGTAAGATTCGCGCAGCACTTGACGTTGCTTTAGTTTTCGGTTCTCTGTCATTCGCTTTCTCGCTCCGATTGTATCTGCAGCACGAGCTTGTTGCAAAAAGGGGGCGTGGGGCTTTGGGTGGTGATGGCGGAGCTGAGAGTGAGTGTGAGAGAGATGGCTGTGCGTGGAGCGGTCTATAAACAGAATTCTAAATGCTGGCGCCTCACCGACGTGCCCGACGTGCTGGGCTCACTACGTGCCACATTCGTAACGTGACTTCCTTCAATAAATGGCCCACGGCGCGAAAGAGAGGGCGCCGGCGTGATAGAGAAAGACGGAAAGAGAACGATTTTGTGGTTCTGGTTCTGTCTGTCGTTTAATATAAAGTTTTGCAGTCATCCGGCCTCTTGCCACAGCTCCTCGAAAAGTATTTTTTGCTCCCCGTTCATTGTCTTTCATCCCCCTCTTCCTAACTTTAAATGTATTTTCCCAGAATTCTGTTAGCTAAAAGCTCTGGGCAAGTGTTTTGCATAAGAAAACTTGTGCTCGGCTCATTTTTCATCGGAAGCATAATACTTCTGTTACGAGTAATTCAAAGTTGAGAAATATTGGTTATGAGGAGAGTTCCCCCGTCCCGAGATAGGTTTACAGTTTACGAGTATTTCCAATTGCATCCCGGGACTGTTTCGCTTTGAAAACGCCGCCGTCGCCAGACAACAAGACGACATCGTCGCCAGACAGTCGCAGTTGGAGATGGTGACGTTGGACGGGGGATTGCACGAGATATAGGGAGACTCCATGCATGGGTCTTTAACCCAAAGCAGGCTAAAACGCAGCCGATCAATGACACACCGGAAGAAAAATAGAGCTGGATCAGAATAGTCTTGATCCTCATTGGTTGTTTTTACAAAATAATTTAATTTTTAAGTTTGTGACTTTATAATACAGAGAAAAATGCAACAAGGTGGGTAGGTACAGAGATAAGATAACACAGATAAGGATACCAAATATGAATTCCAGATAGGAGATACAGTTTCAGTTCAGTTCATACTAGAGTAAAATTTTTAAAATATGTAAATAACATTTTAAAAACTCCTGTGTAGAATAATAACTAAATATTGGAGCATACTTATATGAACGTCCTTTTGAATGGTAAATGATTTCTTTATTACTTTTTATTATTATGATTCAAGAAATGTAAAATATTTCTCTTAGTTCAATAAATGATTTTTTCAAACTATTGACACTTTTGATAGTGAGTATTTCTTTCAAGTGCATATGCTGGGTGCTATCGATGCTGCTCGAATTTGAACTTGAGAGTTGGGACCCTCTTCACATTGCTCTGTCTTCGGACATGTGGAGAACCCTTTTGTTCCTGACGAGCCGGCAAACCTGTCTCCACTATTGCATTATTATCCCTCTCGTTCTGAATCAATATCTCCGGCTCTGTCTCTCCTGCTTGTGATCTTGGCTTGTTTATTGTTTTGCGCTTTTAGGCGTTGAGTGGTTGTTGTTGTTGTGCTCGATTCTATCCCTGGGTAACTCCAGCACAAAGGGACTACCTGACGTAGTAACCTTGTTTACCTGTCTCGCCATCTCGCTTCCTCACAGCTGCCCTCTCTTTCTTATAGCCAGGTCTACACTGGCAACGTAATCATATCTGAGGTGAACATGTGGAGTGTTTGAACCTGTTGGGAGGCTGGCCTTTGTTTGTCTTTTGGGCTTTTGGGGGCACTTAACTTTTTATCGGAAATCAACTTTTCGTTTTTCTGCGAATTTCAGTTCGATGGGTGTGTGCATGTGTGAGGATTTATGTATCAGTTTATAATGTTCTGTTTTTTTTTAAGGGAAAGAATGATGATTTAATGTTATTCTGTGAATTATATTGTCAAAACATCTGGAAATGTCCAAATCTGAACCTAGTGAGACAATTAAGTATCAGATATTAATTAAGCAATATTATTTTAAGAATTTATATATTTATTGATATAGATCTTTCGGTCTAATGATTTTCCTAACGACTTATTTCAATTTAGCAAGTGCCTTTTAGGCAATATTGGCGAAACAGTTTGATAGAGAACTACTGCTTTCTCATTACCGTCCTATGTCAACCAAGTGGGCGAATTCAAAGTGAATTTCAATTGCAGTTAGGTATTGACTTGCAGGCAACAAACCGTCTGCCAAAAGACCCCAAAATCAACGTGGGCAAACAACAAATGTGCATTTGAGGCGTTTCTGGGCTCGACTACAAATTAAATTGATACGTGCTGATAAATTATTGATTACTACGATTAATCACCCACCCGGGCCCAAATGAAATTCCAAGAAATTCGCTGCGATAATTTGAAGCCAACTCGTCGAGTGGTGAGTAAGATAGAGTCGAGCGGAATAAAGGCAAAGATGATATAGAAACCCGTTTGGAATGGCCAAAAGGCGAGCGGAGCGGATCCGAGCGCAAAACTTGATAGAAACACTCATATATAAACCGTCAGGTGAATCATCATCATCGTTGGCCAACAACAATGCACCCCCGACTGCCTGTCACTCAGTCGGTTCGGTTCTGTGTGCTAATATTTGGGCTTGTTGGACGAGTGGGTGCGGCGGCAGCACCACCGGAGCCAACAGCACAACCACCGCAACTTCGAGAGCGGTTTAATGAAGTCTTAAGCCAAGCTGGCTATCGCAGCACAGCCGCAAAACCGAGTGACGCCGAAACAGGTTAACAGTGCCAGAATTGTGGTTTTATTAGTGCATTGTAAGGAAGGCACACAGAGAAAACTTGTGGTATTAGGTTTTTATAAAAAAATCCTAATCCTAATTTTCTTATATAAGGTTTCTTGTTATGTTAATAAAAGTTTAAAATTTACACTTTAAGTTTAAATCTTCAAGATTATCTGAAGTATTCAGAAAACACATAAAAACTAATACCTATGGGAATACTATAGTAGTACTAGTAAAAAATATTTAAAAATGCATTTACTTTTAGTTTGGTGTTTTGGGGTCTAAGACTAATCTAATCTAAAGATTTTAGTTATCTTGCAAAATAGTATAGAAGTAAACTGCGCAGAAGGACACTTTTAAAAGGAATACCAGAGTTTAGGAACCAAATAGAATATTTTATATTTTTCTACGCAATTTTAATAACTTTTTTGAATATTTTTAATTGTTTGTATAAACCTTATTTGAGCTATAACATTTTCATAATAATTATTCTAGAAATGATCTAATTTCTAATGTTAATCGGGGTTGCCACTGACAATGGAATCGATATTGTGAAAATATCGAAAATATCGATAATTTTTAAGCTCTATTTGCCACAGTAGCTTTGCTTTCAATTAAATTATAGTACTTTTTTTCTCTGTGCAGAACGCAACGAACTGCAGCCACTTGGCTGGTGGGTTGCAGCCACAGTCGCGTCACTTTAGCCGCCTCCCTAAAAACCCAGACCCCCTTTCGATTCGAAAACAATCCATGGCCCTAGCCCCAAAGCCAAAGTGCGCGCGTGTTTGTCTCTTGTTGTGCCGGACTTTGGGTCTTGTGTTTGTATTTTTGTATTTATTCTTTCGTGAGCTTCCCCCATATTTCTGGTTCAGTTTTCCTTTGCTTTCGGGGCAGCGGCAACAGCAACACAAACAAGCAGCGCGGCAACAATATGCCTAAACGTTGGCCAAGTCGAGCTGACGACGCTGAATTAAACTGAAACCGGTATGACGTGATGCCTGCCTTTATTTTCTTTACTCTTTACTTTTTTTCGTTTGATTTTTTTACTTTATTGTTGCTCTTCTCTGACTTTGCATATTTGCGTTGGGTTTGTTTTTGTAAACCTAAATTCAACACGTTCGTTTTTTAAGTGCCTGCGCTTGTGTGAGTTTGCGTAGACAAACAGAAATTAGAAGAAAATAAAAATGAAATGAATATCATAAAAAAAAGGTTTTTTTTGCAGTGACACTTGAGGCGGCTGAATATTTCGCTTTAGTTTTTCAAAGAATTTTTTACCTTTTCGTTTCGTTATTTTTGAAAGCTCTTATTTGGGCAGCTGATTTGGAGGGAAAATTTCGATGTTTGAATTGCTGAAGCTATATTTGATTTTAAAGACAATTGAACTTGCCTGAACTTTATGAGTAATTTAAACATTTCACAGCGTAGTTAACGTTTTCTGTTTTATGACATTTTTGAAAACTTTTTATAATTATAATTTGATTTCATATTTTTTATATTCTTGTGTATTTAATTTTTTAAAGAAAATGATAACTAAAGTAAAGATAAGTAAAGTAATTTGAAACAGATTACGTTTTTCTGTCACATTAATTTATTAGCTATCAAAATAACATGGCGAAATATGTTTTGGGTGTGACTTCATATGAACAACAAACTCATTGACCGTATTTAGCATTGACCTATGCTGTGAAAAGGTTATCAAATCGCTATAAAAATAAACAGTTCAGCATCATCCATAAAATCAAGAACGTAATTGCAAATTTCTACAAACAGTGTATAGCTCTACTCATTTGAATTAAATGAGCGTTTTGTGAAAAGGCGTCCAGATAGAAACCGAAATCTCTGTTCATGATCCCCTGACTAAGCTTTGTTCATTATTTAATGTGTTTGTTATTATAATGTTCGTTAGTCTTCTGAGAATGCATAATAGTTGGAAATTATTTACACGTTTTGCTTGCTTAAAATTTCATAGAAAATCCACAACATTAATTAACTTGGCTTTGGCTTTAATAATTGCTTACTATTCAGCCACAGCCGCCGCTGCTCCATTTCCCCGAGGAATGGAAATATTTTTCAAATTATGCACTTCAATTACAAGGGAAATATTTTCCAACCAGCTGTTCCAACAAGAAAGAGCTGCAAATCTAGGCATCTGACGTAGGAAACGCCACTTTGCCCCATTCGATATGCGAGGATAAAAGGTCGGAACACCCCGAACCCGAACCCAAATCCTATCCCCGAACATTAAACCCAACCCAACGCCACCTCATGACGAAGCAATCGAGAGATACACGAACGAATTCCGGCACGTCCTTAGGCAACAAAAACAAAAATTGTATTAGGTTATCCTTGCCACACTCACGTACATACACTCACAAGCAAACACACCCATTGTGGGCCGAAAATGGGGCGGGTGGGTTGAAGTGGAAGGCAAATGGCCTTTCACGGTCGTTGCCGTCACTCACTCACTGTTGCTGTGGCCCTTGTTGTTGCTGCTGAACTGCTTTCAGGCACAGCAACAACCTCGGTGCACTGAGAGAAATTAGTCGCATAAATGTATAATCAATTTGGCTACCTATTATTGTAAGCAAATTAAATTGGTAGCTTTACTATATTAAAAAAAATACCATGACTTTTTATATTTATATTAACAAATCTCAAAGAAGAAATCTCTAGATGTTAAAAAATTTATTTAAAATTATGTAATTATCCTCCGGAACTCCACAAAGAAAAGATACTTTGTTTTAAATAAATTAAAATGATTTATTAATTAAGGAACAATATTATCTTTCAGTGCAGCAACAGCTCACATTGGCCACAGCCAACAAGGCTCGCCACCCGTGACACATCGGGTTGTTAAGGGGGCCAAGCTCACGTTTCCTTGTCACACCCCCCATTTTCCACCATTTCCACTTCCTCTACTCTCCTCTCCTCTCTCTTTCACTCCTTTTAGCTCTATCTCTTTCACTGGTTGCCTACTCATTTGTGTTAAACTTGTCGCTACCCAGCAGGGCTTCTTTAAAATGGGTAATATTGTAAAGCTTGCACTATAAGCACATTTGTATTTCCTAGTATTTATTATATGTTCTTATTAAAATCAAAAAAAAGTAAATTAAGAAATACAAATTTGTATTAGGTAATTAACTTGTTTTATTTAGGTTATGACACACAATATAAGGAGAATAGAAAGGAAGTTTGATATAAAATTATAGGATCATACAAACGAAAGGGAATATTAATTTAAAATTTAACATGAAGCAATATTTAGTGGATAAGGATTCTTAGGTATAGGAAATATCCCATTGTGGGGTATCCTAGGGTCGCTTAAGTTCTAGGAATTCCCCAGTGGTTGCTTGACTTGGTTTAATGTTCGCCTTTCTGTGGCAACTAACTGACGACCGCCTCGGCAACGTCATCATCCCCATTAACCACCACCCACATCCCACATACCACCCCCATCTTCATCATCATCATCGTTCAATGTTCGTTTTATTATGGTGGAGTGCTGCTGGCGTCGACGTCGCTGCCGCTGTCTCTGCCGGCAGCTGCCCCACAAAATATACAAAAAAAAAATGAAAAGAAAGAAAAAAAAAACCAATGTGCGCCCGCAAAAGCAAATAAAACTTTATCATTTGGGGAAGCCCTGCGCTTTCATAGACTTGCCTTGAATGTGTGTGTGTGTGTGGGGGTGCATGTATATGGGTGATGAAGAACTTTGCCAGCACACACATGTATTTTTGCCAGCTTTTTCCTTTCTTTTTTCCCAGCTGCCAACTTTTCCCTTAATTTCTTGTTTTTATTTTTTTATGTTTGTTATTGCCTTTTATATATGCTTATGTATATATGTTTTTCGCTCTGTGTGGCAGGTCCTTTCGCTACAGGTATGGGGTTTTATTTTGGCCTGAACTCATAGGTAAAGTTTGGGCCTGGATTGCGCTTCACGTTTATTTATTTTCCTTTTATTTTACGTCCTTTCCTTGTTTTCCTCCGTGTGTTTTTTGGGTCTTTTTGTTGTTTTCCTCTCTGCCGTGACCTTTTTAGTGGCCAAGAGGGGGCGGTAGGCGGGCAGGATGACAGTAGAGAGAATTTTCCGGGCGTGGCTGCCCACAACAGTTGCTTAAAAGGCGTCCCAGAAAAAAACTGGATTGGAGTGTTTGTTTATGGCTATGATATGGCACCGAAAAAAGGGGGGCCAGCCAATTTGGTAGAATGGTTAAGTTGTGACTCAGGAAATTGTATTCGTTTAGGAATTGTTGCGTGCCTGGGGGCAGATTTTTTTTAAATTAATGAGCTTAAGAAAGATTTGTTAATGGTTAAGGACCAGAGATATTTTTAGGAAATTCCTTTAAAAGGCTTATGCATATAATTAATATGGTTAAATAATTATCTATTAAATTAAATTATGAACAAATTTAAATAATCACCCTGTTAAAATTCTCTATATTTGTACTGGATTTAAAGCTTTTCCTTCGGTACCGACATCCTACATTTAAATCCAATCTGAGTTCCACTTTAAACACCTAATCCCGTATTACTAACGGAATCAGAGCAATCAACAAATGGAATCGGGCTCTATTATGGCCACACCTAGACCTACATAGGCAGTTACCTAGCACTTAAGGACTCCAACCCCAAAACCCATTCCCAAAACCCCCCCAACATAATGAAAAGCAACCCCTCTGAAAGGCAAAAACTACGCAAACTAAAAGGCTTTTCCTTTTCATTCGAAATGGAAATGGAATGCGAACGGGCCAAGCAAAGTTGCCAAAGGGAAACAGAAACAAAGGTAGCGATGGAATGAAAATACTCCGTAATAAAAGTGCGGGGAAATGCCAGCCGCAGGGAGGGAGTGGGTGGGATTTCCTCACCCAACTTCATATTCCCGCTCCAAACTCTCAAATCCCCCGCCATAAATTATCCGCACAATGGCCCAGAGCCAAGGCAAAGGCAATGGGAAAACAGTGCCGAGAACCCAGAGCAAAGTCTATTTTAATTTTGACGTCGTTAGACGAAGGCGAAAAGAGATTACAGCGAAGTCACTGGCAACCCAATGGCAAAGGCAAAGTCAAAGACAAAGCCAAAGCCAGCTTAAGTGTTTCAGCCCAACTCCCCAACCTCAAAGCTCAAACTCAAAACCCATACCGTCCCCGAACCGAAACCAAAACCCATCGGCCGCTTGAACTCAAGGCGTAGCGAAGGGAGACCCGAGCTCTTTGAACATGTTGCGCCTGATACAGTGAAAGCTCAGTGATAACTTCTAAATCTAATTTTTAACTTAATCCTTCTTTATACAAAAATTTTTAATTAGAGAACAAAGTTTAAGGAGTAGAAAAAGTCGATTATAAAAGAAAACAAGTTCTATTCCAAAATATTGTGTTTTTGGAAACAGATTTAAGTTAGTTTTTAAGAAAAAATGTTTTAAAAAATATTGGAATATAAATTCGAAGTTAAGGTTTGCGTTGTTATTTTGAAGATCTTTTTTTCAGAACTGCAAAATATATTAAAAAGTAAAGTAAAGTAGAAGTTTAAATTAATATTTTAATAATATTTTATAATCTGAGTCGATTTCGAAATTATTTTTGTAATGCAAAAATGACATATGTATGTAAACATTTCTATTTTAAACAATACAATTTAATTTTTTCCCAAATGTCGGAAATAGAGTTCGCCACCTCTTTATAGAGCAGCGGTCGGCAGCGCCCTATTAAGTGAGCATAGGGTTTTGTTCTGCCCAGCCGCTGCTCGCTCACGTATACTGTAGAACAGCGTTCTGCACACACACTCTGATGATCTGCCCAGTGTAATTTACTCATACAAATATTAAACAAAACGTTATTGTATGTGTGTGCCGACCGCTGTTATAGAGTATCAAAGTCTCGGAATGCGCACTGTATCCGCCCAGCGAGGAATACTTGGCATATATCAAAAGGCAGGCAGCACACTTGTTTCTCATTTGGCAAAAGTATCTAAAAGAGAGCTGTGTGGGGAAGTGTGGTGAGGTATACGACGAATACAACAAAGTATCTAGCTTGTTAATAGGTTCAAACTGTGGCATGAGTAACGCAGCCGAGAGCAACTTGACTAACAGGCCGCGGTGACGTGACGCAAAGTATCTTTGGGATTGCTATTGCGATTGTGGCTGTTTCTGTACCTGTATCTGTATCTGTGACTGCGTATCTTTGTATCTGTGAGCTGCCTGTTGAGCGGGTGAGCAGCGCCAAAAGTTCATGACGCTGGTTGAGCTTGATTTTCTGGCCATTTTACATGGGGCGATTCCGACTGGCTGGCAAACAAGCTGCCTTGTTTGCGTCTGTTTTTCTGTTTTTGCTGCTTTCTGTTTTCCCCGTTTTCTGTTGTCTGCTTTCTGCTTTCTGTTTTTCCGTTTCTGGCTTTTGCCCATTTCGTTTGTGTTTTTGTTTTTGTTTTGTTTGTCGTTGCTCGAGAGTGTGTATGTTTGTTTGTTTGTTTGCCTGCCTTTTGTGTGCGCTGGGGGATTACGTAAGGGAATCCCCAACATTTTGCAGCGCGCGCGCCAACGCAACTGAATTGAAATGATAAGGGGGGTTGTGGGTGGCTGGTTGGGTGGTTGGGTGACTGGCTGGGCGTGGGCGCAATGCAATGAAAAGTGACTACTGACGCTGTTGTTTCATGTTTTATGCATGCCTCTCCCTCTCGCGAGCAAAGCACTCGTGGCACAAATAATAATGCAAAAAATGTATCTTATAGATACAGATACAGCCAAGGGTTTCAAGTGGGGGCGTGGCTGAAATCTACTTCCTTAATTATATATTTTTTCCTTTGAGTCACGATATAAAAAATCACTGCACTTGACGAGATTCTTTTCACATTGAAGGATATTAGTTTCTCGCCATATGGCAGCTGTGTAACTCGACGTCCTTGAGCTGAGTTTTAGTTCTTGTAGGAAATATGGTACTTTTTGATGTGAACAAAATATTTCTGTATTGAAAAAAATGTACTAAGAAAAACAAACCAGTTTTTAAAGAAACCTTGTGTGTGTACTGAATATTTAAACATTTAAATTGGTTTTTTTTTCGATTTATTCCATTAAAATATGGTTCTATAACTCTTATTCTGGATTTTTGGATTAAAAGTCAATGTTAAATATTCACATGTTTTAAGAATAATCTTTAAAATTTGGTCCCCTGCCCTTGTAAAAAACTTAGCTTTATGGAAAGTTTTACAAACAATTCTTGGAATTTCGCTGGCATTATTTGCGAGCTCAAGTTTGATTTGTAAATAATTAACAAGAAATTGTACTTACTGCCTCGACCGCTGCCCTTGCGTCGCGCCATTTTCCTTGCTTATAAGTTTAGACTCCTGTTTTTCGCTGTTCCGCTTGTCCGTTTGTCCGTTTGTCCCTCGTCCTTTTACACGGGACAACTGCTGGAAATTAGGATCCTTGCGCTTGACTGATGTATATTTAATCAGTGGCCGCCCAGCTGGCACGCCCGCTTGCGACACTGGTTTGTTTGTATGGCACAACAACGACGTCGAGCATGTACGTGTGTGTGAGGGCGTCCTTGACGCACACAATGACAAACGTCCTTGTTTGTCTGAGAGTGTGTGTGTGTAAGTGTGTGTGTGGCCTGGTTCCTGGTTCGCTGGTATTTGCCCACTAGACAAATAGAGGAGCCATGATGTCCAAGTCTCTGGAATTATCCTGATATGCCGCTTGCCTGTCGACCTGGTGGAGATTGCAACCCGCTGGCTGGCATTGCTCCGCTATCCTTTCGTCGTATCCTTGATTGCTGTAAATGTGCTATATAAATCCATATAGGTGTATCCTCTGTTCGCTTGTGTAAAATATACTACGAAATGTTTTTTGTTTTTATTTTGATATGCCGTCTTGCTCCCCTTTCTTCTTTGTTGTGGTAGGTTGACTTTGATTTGTATTCTTGTATTTCTTGTAGACCCTGCGTATACGCAATATTCGAAACTAATTCGCGCGCGCGGCAAATTCTTTCGGAAATTTACGTTTAACGTGTGCTTTACGCGGCTTATCAACTATGTGTGTATTTTATTGATGGTCTCACTTTATTTAATTTTTTTCTTTCGAAATATATATGCATTATATGGCTGTGGCGGAATTCTATTAATAAAACGATCGTGTATTCACCATGCGACTTGCGAATTGATTTGATTTTGTTGCTGGCTTTTTGCGCATTTACCATTTACCATTTACCGAGAATTGCGAGAAGCGCGCGAGAACGAGAGGCGTGCGTCGACGTCGGCGTTCAGGGAAAAACAGAGCGACAGAGCCAGCGAAAATCCGTTAGGCCCCAAAACGCCAAAGAGATGGTGGCCCCCAAAATGAGCTCTCTGCGGCGCCGAAATGAGCTTGTAAGAGCGGCGGAATTGGCTTTCAATTCGCTCCGCTTTCCGTTTCAATTGAATGCTCGCCTTTCAACCTTTCTGTTTACCTTTTTCTTTTCTCGCCCGAAGAGAAGCGAAGAGAAGGCCTGTTTTGGCTAAGAGAAGCCCGCCTTATCAGTGGGCCACAATATTGTGTGTGGCCAGAGCTTAAATGTCAATTGCAGGAGCTCTAGATAAGGGTTAATGCTTTGGCTTTAAGCAACCTGATAACTGATTAAACAGACCCCCATGTTTTTTTTATTATAATTTATTAGTTCATCCACACAGTTGGAAGTTGGAAGATGGAATGGAAACCTACAACTGACTAAAATATGCTACACTAAAAAATCATGCCTGTAAAATTCTGTGTAAAATTGTAAAATGTAAAAATGAATGTTAATTTTACATTTTTGTTTTTATTTTGATAATGCACTTTATAAATTAAATAATGCAAATTAAAGTATCACAATCAAATTTATTTGATGAATGTTGCTCTAAATACAAAGTTTTATGTACCGATACGTTCTTTTTTGGAAATTTATAGGCGGTAAATACCACCTATTGGTATAGGCTTACTTTTCGTATACGTGATTTTTGTATGAAACCATCTTCCTAGGCTTGAACAATTTTTATATTTCCATTTTTTTTAATATATCTTTTGTTTACATTAGTAAATAGCAAATTGTGGTTGCTAATGAAGATACACTGAATGTTATAAAGAGGCCATGGACTTTTCAAAAAATTACGCGTCGCGAACTTATTTCTAGTTAAAAAACTGTAGCTCTCTATTAGACTACATAAAAGAATTAAAAATTAAACAAATTAAAACATCGAGAAGTTTGGTAAAAATAGTTCGATATTTCACAAATTTATTATAGTATGCCAATAAAAAGCTTGAAAGTACGAAAATAAGTTTTAATCGCTTTAACTCAAGCTTACATAACATTTGGAATAGCAATTGAAAATAAAAACTTAAGTCTTAAATATGTTCTTACAATTAATTTGACTCACTACTATATTCATGGGCGGGCGAATTTTGACAAAAAGTCTAAAAATGGGGTAGAAGCCAAAATTTAGATGGGGTTAAAAAAGAATGCAAAACGGTTTTAGTATAGCCACACTACTATTTTTAAGATCACAGCTGAAAGTTTGTTTTATTTTTCGAAGTACCTACGTTTTTAATCAATTAATAAAAATATTCTTTAATTTAGTTTTCTTTAAACTTTAATCTGAAATATTTATCCTTTAATCGAAGCCTTCGCCCATGGGCGATGATGCACATGATTTAAACGGATGGGCTTCACCGAACCGAATAAATAAAGGTGTCCGCGGCAACGAGACAGCCATTATTGTTTCCGATTCATTTCAGGCAGACACCGTGGGCCCAGTCAAAAGCTGTTCAAACTGTAACGCCTCGTAACGCCTGGTGTCGAAAGGCTGCAATAATGCGGCGTCAAAGTAACTTAAGTATAAGCAAAAGGAAAAACATCGGAAAACATTGAAGATGTCAAGTGGATGGGAATCTGCATGACAGCTGGGAGAATTCTCAGCCAGAGTGACAAGTAAAAGGCGTGGCCTTGAGCCTCGTTTACGGTTCCTTCACCCAGCACCACCCCCCTTCAATTTAGTTCCATATGAGCAGATACATATACGCCTTGCTTCAACGACTTTCAATAAAATGATGCTGTTATTTTGTTTTTTTTGGTTGTTTTTTTTTTTTTTTTAGAAATTTCACAAATCATTGATATTTATTAGAGCCGCACACGAGCTCACTCTAATCTCATCACTCATCCCTATCCCCAGGGTTACCCCCACTCCCACTTACTATATAGTATATTCCATCGTCAATGAAAATTAATATATATATTGCCAAGAACAGCTGGGGTTTGTTTACTATATTTTGTATGATACAATGCGCAGGCGCCGTTTGCCGGCTAGAAAGCCTTCCACTTCCAGTTCGAAAGTTCTTCGAAAACTGGAAGGCTGGAAGGAAGGGGAAATTCGAAGTGCCGAGCACTTTGGCGCCAAATCAACATCGTCCGTCGGAATCTCATTGCAGTCGGCAAAACAACATAGCGGTGAAAGGATCAAAATGCGGATCAAAAATAGCGGTGTGTGAAAAAGTAGAGAAAAAAACAGTTCAAAAAATCAACAAAAAAAAAGTTGAATTCAAAATATTTGGACATTTGTATACCAAAACATAGAAGTGTTTATTTATCTACAGAAATGTAAACATGCAAATAAACTAACAAAGGAAATAAAACGCAAATGTGAGTGTGCCATTAAATGAAAGAACAATTATCACCAAATTTAAAAATCATTTGTATTAATTGACATCGAAAAACAAAAGCAATAAAGAAAATATAAAGAAATTGCAAAAGCTGATTGTTCCCTAAATATACTTTGCTCTGTTAAAAATTCTAGGAAAATACTTTGATTAGGCGCAAGTATAATATTTGTATCTTCAAAAGAAGAAAGAAATGCCTTTGATGTTAAGTACCCTTTTTTCCAAGAAGCCGTATTTTATTTTGTCAAATAAGACCGTTCTTCAAACTTTTTGTTTTGCGATTTTCGACCCACAAAGGGTTCAGTTCAATGACAAATGGGTTTTATTTCGTCCCATCAAAGTAATTGATAATGAGGCATAAATTCAGGAATGCGAAGGTTTTACTAAGAAAATGTGTTTGTCCTACGGAGAAATAATATTTCGACAAATGATGATACTTGGAAATCCTGCACACAAAAAAATTTGCTTGGTAAAATTGACCAACAAAGATAGTTACGTAACTATTAAAATAGTTACGTGTATTTTGTTTTTGCTTTGGGTGTGTGTCTTTGCTAATTGTGTGTATTTTGTTGTTGTGGAATAACTATTTACTTAGTAGAATTGACAATTTTGCTGGTTGGGGCCAGTTTGACAATTATTACAGTTGATTTTACCAAGTTTTTTTTTGTGTGCTTCATTGGAATTAAAGGATTTACACATGTCTGTTTTTGGCATTTTTCCAAGAATTTTGAACTCCATTAACTAAATTATGATACCACAAATGTTCTTCGGTGAAGTGCATTATTCGGTTTGATGCGCAAATTCCAAATGTGGTCACAAAATTACTCGCCTACACAAGGATTTTGAGAAATAGGACTTCAACGTTGGCTATATTTGGATTGCATTTACATGACAGGCGAACGGATGCTTAGTTCAGCAAAAACACTTGACAGGGGCAATTCTTTTCTATTTCTATTTCGAACAGTAAATTTAAAACATTTCTGATTTTTTAAATTTTAATAGTCGGTTTTTCTAGTTCATCGAATTCGTTAGTATTAATAAAATATTCATTGAAATGTTTGAATTTTTGGGTCAACACTTAAGATAAAAGAAACATAGTGTTTGCGTATAAAATATTAAAAAAAATTCTGTGGACTTGGGAGTTAAGCATGGACATTTAATTTAATTTAAAAAAGATTCCGAACTCATTACGACGAACCGTTGAACATTAATTTAGCACTATTTTTGTCATCACTTAGGGCTGATAAAAAAAGAAAAAGGTTATTGCTCCAAACGCCCAATAATCTGATAGTAAATGAAGCCAAACTATTTGCGGAAACCCAACAATTGCCAAAACCCAACTGGTCCCAAGCCGCATGTTTCGGCATTTGAATGCCTGCTGTTAAATGTTCTGTATTTAATTGATCATATGCATAATTTATGAAGTCCTTTGGGATGGGGAAGGGGGAGGCGGTGGTGTGTATTCAATGCTTTCGGTGACTTGACCAAGCTTTGGGCCAAAAGGGAACTCAAGTGAACACGAAATATCAATCTGAAGGCGGAAATCCTACCACAATAGGAAATTGATGCCCCAAACAGAGCAGCCATCTCAAACCCACCCAAAGGCTAAACCACACTCAACGGAGGATACATGGATCACAATTCATGTGGCTGTGGCTGCTTGGGGAATGCCTAAGTTGTATTTATTGCGAAAGCGCCGCCATTGTGGGCACATCAAAGTAACACGCTCTCGAACATAAAAGAATAAATTAAACGTGGATGAAAAATTCCCCAAAAAACATGGGGAAAAAGCAGACAATTCGGAAATGGAAAGTGGGATTCTGTTTTTTTTTTTGCCAGCACAATGGCGTCAGCATCCCATATTCGAGAGGCACCAGCATGAGGTGACATCGCTGCTGGATGGTTTTTAATAAGTCGAGCCTTACGGCACGCCATGTGGCATTTTAATATTGCGCCAAAGTTCCGAACTGCTTCTGCTGTCCATCCGCAGACTTCATTATCTCAAATTACCGCAGGCATAGTCTAAATTAAATAAGTAATGCTTGCATGACGCTTGTACTTACGGCCAAAAGTCCACCGCCCACCAAATAAATCCCAATTTATGTGCCTTAAATTTCGGCATTATACCATCCGACCATCGGACAATGGCCACAATTTATGTCGACAGTAGCTGGGAGTTAATTAGCTAGCCTAAAAGGACTTCAACCTTGGGTCAGGTCCAATGATTGGTTTCCGTCAGCGAAGGGATTTGTCTCATTAGGCGGCTTCCTGCTGTGTCATTTAACTTCCCAGAACTATGTAATCATTTTTGGGAACTGAAATAGGGCATTGCATAAATATTATGGCAAGTTGTTTGACAAGTAGTTAAGTAATCTTTGTAATAGGATTGAAACGGATAAAATAGTAATAGGTTTATCGAGGAACATTGTCAGGTTTCTTAATTAAAACAAGGGAGACTATGCGTATAGTCGGGTTGGTGTCCCGACTATCTAATACCCGTCACTCAGCTAAAGGGAGTGCGAGGGAGAACGATATATACAATTTTTTCATTGCGCATAACTTTTTAATGAATGGTCCGATTTGAAAAATGAATTCTACATTTCGATAGGTATAAATATACACAACAAAATTGCATTTATACTTCTCGGAAATCTTTAAAGGTGTGGGCGCTAGAAACATTTTAAAATCGTTAGTGGGCGATTATAAGCGTTAGAGGGGGCGTGGCGCTCGGCTGAAATAAAGTTGCGCTTCGTAGGAAGCCCAAGAATATGTGTGGGAAATCTCAACCTTCTAGCTTTTATAGTTTCCGAGATCTCAGCGTTCATACAGACAGACAGACAGACGGACAGACGGACAGACAGACATGGCTAGATCGACTCGGCTAGTGATCCTGACCAAGAATATATATACTTTATAGGGTCGGAAACGCTTCCTTCTCCCTGTTACATACTTTTGCACGAATACAATATACCCTTTTACTCTACGAGTAACGTGTATAAACAGTTTTTGTTAATTAAATGGAATCTGGCCAACTAAAATAAACAGCTGAAAAGTACTTGGAAAAATGCAAATTGAGTGTTGCATTTGCAGTTTGCATTTTTCCAAGTACCTTTCAGCTGTTTATTTTAGTTGGTCTACAAAGTACAAAAAGTTCAAATGCAAGTTTTAAATTTGTTTACGCACATTTGCAAAAAAAATGTAATCAATTAAAAGAGTACTGTTTCAAAAAAACGTTATGTACGAAATTTGAGTAATTCAACTAATTTTTATGGCAATTTGAAGAGGGCATTTGCATGTTTCCAAGTATTGCAGCATCTTCTTCCTCTTTGTTTGCTTAAAAAGTATGTATGTACGAAATTTGAGTAATTCAACTAATTTTTATGGCAATTTGAAGAGGGCATTTGCATGTTTCCAAGTATTGCAGCATCTTCTTCCTCTTTGTTTGCTTAAAAAGTAAAGCATCAGAAAATTTCGACGAACTCACCGATTCTGTACTTTAACTGAAACGTCATCACTGGAATTTTAAAAGCTTAAACACAATCAAAACACAGTTTCGTTTTAAGGTTCAAAAAAGTGCTGTTTTTAATTGGGTGTAATCAATGCCCTTGAGTGGAGCGAAGAGATGTTTCCACAAGGATGAATGAAAGCAATACTGACAGGAGATGCACTATTCTATCTTTGTTTATGTGTGTGCTCTGTAATAATTTTAATGAGAAACTGTGTTTCCCAATGATAATTTTCCACTAATTATTATTATTAAACTTGAACGGGAATATTTTGCCGGTAGTGGCTAAGTAAATAACTTGTTTGCTCTTCTTGAAAACACTTAGCATCTTTTCGCATTCCCACATTTTGATACGACTGGTTGCTTTTCAACAAGACGTTGAGTGCCAAAAGTAAACAATAAACAATTTTCGAGGTTTTCGGCAGATGTCTGTGTGCAGAAGAATATACACCCACCCGCCCACATACCCACCCGAATACTCCCACTCGACGTCCCCAAAAACAATACGAGCACATAGTAGTGTACATATCTCTCTGGAGATTCTGCCGTGGCTTCCTTTGGGTTTTGGCCAACGCGTGGCGCATTTCCTTGGTATTTCTCGTTCGGCGGTCCACTGCTCTTTCTGCCTTTCTGCTTTTTTGGGGAAATGCTTTAAGGTTGAAGGTTAATTTATGGATATGTCGAAAGATTTCGCACTGGTGGACCATTCAGCCAGCCAATTTACCTGAGTCAGAAATAAAAGAAAAACATACAATAAAATTAATGTTATTACTGTGAAAAATGTATTCGAAGATTTAATACCTTTTTAAAAAAAAGAAGGGAAATTAGAAATCAGATGATATTTTGTATCCTTCGGATTGCGATGACAAATAGAACGGCTTCACTAATCCTTCAAAATCTTTTCAAAAACTGGTCACACTGTATTAAGAAATAATAATATAATAATGCATTAAATTTCGTAATACAGATTACAGACTTTTTTTCAAAAAACATATGAAAAAACCTCAACTAAATCAACGTTCTTACTGTGAAAAATTTATTTAAAGATTAAATACCTCTTGTTTACAAAAAAAAACAATTAGTTATCCTTGAAAATCTAGGTCACACTGTGTTAGGATATTTAATAAATTCAATAAATTTCCTATTTAAAAAAAAACATATGAAAAAGCACAACAAAATTAACGTTCTTACGTGAAAAATGTATTTGAAGATTTAATACCTTTTGTTTACTAAAAAAACCAATTAGTTTGCAGAAGACGTTGTGTATCCTTCGGTTGCTACACAAATCCTTCAGTTTTTTTCCAAATTTTTGTCACACTGTTTTATGAAATTTATCGCGTTTACGTTCAATAAAAACGGGTTTCAATGTTTTGAAAAATATTTGATACCCTTAAATTAGTTATTTGATACCTTGAAATTGATATACCCCTCGACTCACCTCTTGGAATATTTAAACATAAAAGTGGTTTGCTTTAGCACCCAATTTCAGACCGGCAATTTTATTTATTGTCTACTTTGGATGCTCACCTTTTAACAAAGGGCGTCGAGGGGGGCAACGTTTGAACTTTATGTTGGGTTTATTTTTTGTTCTGCTCGTTTTTACTTTACTCAATTGTTGCTGCTTTTTTACCAATGAATTTTCGCTGTTTTATTGGTGCGTGCTGGCATTCATTAGCATTGAACGTCTAGCCGTCTGAAGTTTGCATATAAATTGTCTAATGGGGCCAGCGGGCATTGATAATTGTATTTTATGTCGAGGGGACTTCTCTCCTCCAGGATCGCCCTTTATAAATGGCCATTTTGTTTTCCAATGAGGAAGAGTGAAAGTCAAGTATTTGCTTGGCCACAAAAAGGACATTACCGAATGGCCATTACTGGGCACAAATATTAAATGATAGAAAAAATCCGACTGCCATCCATTTCGCCCTCGTCAATTTTCTGAATTGACTTTTCAGCTTGGACCATCACTGCCAATTTCGATTCGTTGGCAGAGCCCTCGAATTAGGGCCAATGCCATTTGTCGGTTTCAATGCTTAATACGTATACGCAGTGTGGGCGCTAAAAGTTTTCGAGTCCGAGACCCAAATCACATTGAATGCCTGTCATCGTGGCATTACTCAAAACTCGGCCAAACAAAGAGGTTCACTTAGGTCAGACGACCAGCTCAGACCGCTTCTTTTCCATAATTTCCCCTCGCCGGGTTCATAGTAAGCATCACTTCATTTGAGTCGAACATTGGCTGCTTCTTTTTACGACCCTGTAGTTTCGTATGTTTCGTGGCGTTAAGGACGACGTGACGGAAATTTGAAATTTTAAGCTGAAAGGATACAAACAGGGACAGAAACGTGAAAATGTGTATTGAAGGGCTTAAGCTGTAGGAAGTCGACATAGCTCGTACTCTTGAATGAAATACCGATATGTTATGAGAGGTTTGAAAAATAATTAAGAAGCTTATTGCTTAAAGCCGCTTAGTAAAAATGTTGTATTTTTGCACTTAATTGGCAGGCTTTATTTGGCAAATATTTTTTGTATATTCTATGTAATAGTTTTGCACTTTAACGCCAAGAATCCCAATCTGTTAGTATTTATTTTTAAGCTTACATTTTTCGTATCAAAAGTTAAAAAAGTTACTTCTTTGGTCTTGCAAAACTTTTCTGGATTTCCACTAACTTTTGCGTTTGAAACAATGGCCGTTCAATATCTGCATTTGTTAACTGGGTTCTGGCCAACAAGTCGTTTGTCAAACAGCTAACGAACCTCGAACGCCGTTGCCATGTCTTCAGGAGAAAGAGATGTGCTTTCATCGGGTGCCAGGACCTATTTTGTAGACTGGTACCCTCAATTTGATTTATGTTAGTGTGTAATGTGCACGTTCCTTTTAGTCCAGGCTCCAGACCCTCCAGACTCCACCATCGGTGCTATTCTAATTGAAAGGAACCTTTCGGGAGTGATTCGGGGCTGGTTTTCAATGAAGACAAATGGCCATAGTTCATGCCTAAATTTGCAAGATTTTAAGCGGCAGTGGAAAGCGGTGGAAAATGCTTGTTGCGCCTTGTGGCTCGCAATAATTTATAATTAAAGTCAATTCCTAGCGGCTCGGCGATTGTACTGAATTTGTTGTTTTTTTATTCTTTTTTTCTAGGGTGGAACATCATTTTATATGTCTTTTCAAATATTTTCAAATCAGAACTTGAGAATTTACGTCAATCGAATTTTAAAGTAAGCTTTCCTACGACTTGCCATACAAAATGTTCATTAAAAATACACAAAGCCTTTCATTTGATTTTAGAATTGTAATTATGTAAATTTAGTGAACTTTGGTAACATAATTATGTCTTTTTTGCTTAAGCAATTGCGACCGTTGACAAAAATGTATACAATGTGGATAGATTGACACCTTATTTTAGCTTTTGTCCACAAATTCCAAAACAAATCCCTAAAGCAATGTTTGCCTTTAATTCGTTTTTACGAGCCAAATTAGAAGAATTTGGTCAGCACTCAGACAGAAATTGCTGACCAAAAGCTGCTTTTATTCAACTGCTAACCCGGCAGTTCATTCTGTGGCTGTTTATTTTGTTATTTGCTGCCTAGAAGCTTTAACCTTTAATTACACTACAGGGCCATTTTGCCAGGTATTTTATATTCTTTACCAACCCCGGGAAATACCCAAAAAGCCCATTTACAGCTAGTTATTTTCATCGAGATAAATAAATATCATATTTGTTAAACTCACGTCGACCGACTCTCTACGGACTTGTCTGCGCTTTATTGGTATGTTGTTAGTATATTCCTGCTAACTCGTTTCAGCATGGCTTTAGGGAGCTTAAAGGCCAGGCTAAAAAAGTCAGACAAAAAATATATTGTATTGCATTTCTACACAGAGAAAATTATGCGATGTTATGATAAGTAAAACATAATTTGTTTGAAGCGTTTTACTTTTTATGATTTACCCCCGTTTTTGCACCCAAAACTTTTGCTAATTTTCTCTGTGCATAAACAGCTATGGGGGATTTTCTCGTTATTCCTTGTACTCTACACCTATGTATACACTACATTTGAATAGACAAATTTGAGTGCATTAAAATTGAGTGCAATCCTTAAATCTCTGAGAAATCATTTTTAAAAATTTTTACAAGAAGATTAAACATTGTTTTATTTGGTAGCGACAATTATAACATACGATTAAAAATTAATAATTCTTAATTATACTCAAGCTGTTTCTTAGGTTACTATTAATTATTTCAACTATTTTAAAAATATTGGCAACTATTTCATTCCTCAACTTGACAGTTCCACAACTTAGGAACATTTAACTTTTTTAAAGTCCGATTTTTGTCAGTGTACGTAGCTATTTTAGAGTTGAAGTGAATGAAAACAGACGCCAACCGTTTCTAGGAGCAACGCTATCTCTAATGAGAGATTACTAGAAATAAACTGAAAAAAGGCTTCATTTGTAAAACTACCATTAATTGAATCTATTTGTAGGTGTTATTTATTTATAGCTCAAGTCTCGACTAAAAGTGGAAGTCGAAGGGCAAAGAAGAGAAATAACTTTAATGAACTTTATCGTTATTCTGATTTGGCCTTCCCGCGAGGTGTTGTCTTTCAACTTTGGCCAAAGTGAAGCGAAGTTCTTGTACTTAACGGAAATTGTAACGTAAGCAATTAATTATGGAAATTCTGGAGCTCTACCAAAATGGACCATAATGTGTTTCGTGTAAAAGTTGCCGCTCGGCGATTTATTATTCGCGAAAAACTCAAATCGACAAAGTTTTTCCCCAGCACGTGCCCCGAGATGTTTTTAATCTGTTGTGTTTTTCAAAAATACAAAATTTCCCCTCAGTTTTGCTTTGGCTCTCATCGCGTGCGGTAGAAAATTCAGCCCTGTCCGAGTCGGCGAAAACATAAATACCTATATATAAAGAACAAATAAGCTCTCATTCATACCCACTTATATCTATTGGCGATCCGCTGTATGAATTTTAAGTGATTGAAATACTGCCCCCGCGCTTTGACAGCTCAAGGGAAATGGAAATGGCATAAAAAATAAATAAATATGCCTCTTGGCATATCAAGTGATTGCTTGTACAAGTGTTAAATGAAAGCAGAAGCTGAGAAATACATTTCATTTTTATTTTTGCCTAAATGGCTCAATGGGGCTAGCTATTAGGAATTCCGTTTCCCCCTTACGCTCAACTTAATTCGAGGCAAAAATTTCAACATTTTCGCAGAGCAATTGTAAACAAATTTATAAATATTCGTATCCCATTTAGTTTATTGATGTTTCGAATTTGTAAGCACACAATCATATGGGGCGGAATTTCTGGCTCGATTTGCATTTCTGCATAGCTGGATTTTAATTAAAGCAATATTTACTTGAATTGCAAAAGCGGTTGGTAAGTTTAATTATGCAATTTTATTGGAATAAGTGTTAATAGCTAGGCACTTTTCAGTAAATACAAAAATTTAAATTTATTGAAAATTGAAGATATTTTCGTTTCACTAAATGCATCGGTTTGAATGACACTTCAAATATTTATTTTCAGACATTTTCAGTTCATTTTACCAGTAGAAGAAGTTTTAATAGCCAGGCAGTAAAAACATATATGTAACAGGCGGACAGGCAGACGGACGGACAGACATGGCTAGATCGACTCGGCTAGTGTTCCTGATCCAGAGTATATATACTTTATAGGGTCGGAAACGCTTCCTCCTACCTGTTACATACTTTTCCCCGTATACAAGATATCCTTTTACTCTACGAGTAGCGGGTATACATTAAAAAAATAACACAATTTCATCATTCAGTTGAATACCTCTTCAGATATGTATTCATAAAATCCACTTTAATGGGTTAAAATATAAAATATGAGCTTAAAAAGGGAAAGTAAAGTACAAATAAAGCCACAATCGGAAACATAATACTCCAAGACCACCTTATGTTTTTATATGAATATTTGCTTACATTTCTTCTTCAGTGTGCATTTTGTATAAGACTTATCCATGAAAATCCGTTGCCTTTTTGTTTTTTCTTTTCTCCTCGTCCAAATTGAAAAGTTGTGTACCACCTAGTCCTTCTAAGCTCACCACATAGGTACGATATGCTGTAAGAAAGACAGTGGATAGTGATATTAAGGCCACTAGATGGATTGTGGTTGTTTTGCAAAAGTCTTGCTTATACTATTTATTTTGAGCTGCAGCTTCAGTTTGTAAAGGTGGTAGCTAAGGCGAAATCCCCTTTAAGCCATAGAAAAGGCACGAAGTGAACACTTGAATATAATGAAATGAAACAAATTAACATCGCAAAGCGTTAAGTGCCGTCGAAGTTCGTGATGATGATATAGGTGGGGAATAGGGGATTCAGGGGTTGTGGATTGCAAACAGAAATGTTGGCAACTTTTACGGTGCCAAGGACCCCGGGAAGCCACTGCATCGTTTGCATAATTTTCCATGGGGATCTGACAAAGTGGGTTATGCGTTTTGTTGATTTTCCCGTAGAACGTGATGGGAAAGCGCAGCTGCTTTTCATACTTGACTGGTTTCTTAATAGCTTGATTATCAAACCAGAGTGATAAGCTCGAACTGTTATGTTGTCTTGATTGCGTACTTGGCAGCCTGTTATTAGGATTTAATTATGCCCAATTTGCCTGTGCAAGGTTAATCGTCTTTGCCCTTGCCTCCCAATTATTTTGAAGAGCCAGCGATGCACTGACGATTAATTCTAACGGAGGAGCATCCAGCTGTTCTTTAAAGCGTAATTTTCTCTTGGCATGCCGCATGCCACATGCCGCATGCCTCATTTGCCAAATCCAGATTAAAGTTTGTCTTTTGTTTTCACCCCCTTTTGGATCTTATTATTTTGCACAAATTAAGGCGTAATAAAAGACTTAGAGCTGGATGAATCGGCAAAAGCCTGGCCATTCGACAAAGGTCGAGGCCTTTCTGCCATTGGCTTCCTTAGCTCGCCTAGCACGCAATTGTTAATCCATCGGGTTGGCCTTTCTTTAGAGCTTTGTTACTTATTGCGTCTCCCTGAAATCACCTTTAATTCGATCATTACTTTGCAGTACGGTCGCTTGACGGATTACGTACAGGCAAACCAATCGATTATGGCATCAAAAAGATTGTGAGTGGGTACTAAAATATTAAGTATACGTTACACAGTCATTTTTGGTATCTACCTTATTGGATTTAATTTATGGCATTTATTAAAAAAAATACATAAACGAAAGCTGAGATTAATTTAATGACATTTTGTGCAGATTTTGTGCTCATTTTTCCCAATGAAAAAAATGTTAATCCCACATAGAGGATTATGCTACATTATTTGCATTTGCATACTTGAAAAACAATTACTTAAAACTACTTAAATGCGTCGCTGAAGTTTACTGCGTGGGTGGTTGTCTTTTGATCAATAAACTTTAATCAACAAATGCTAAGCAGTATTAAGAGCTGTCAAAGTGTTGCTACCGAAAGTGTTGCTAGGAAAGGATTTTGCCCACAATCCAATTTATCGATTAGAAGGGACAAACAATATTCGCTAGAAATTATACTTCGAACGAGAGGACAAAGAGTTGTCGCAGAATGCCGCGAGTTACCAGGAAAACCTGACAGTTGGCCACAAGTGAAAGGGGTCTGGGGAAAATGCCAAGAAGCTTATGTAATCAAACATAAATCTGAATTCAGCGCAACCATAACTTGGCTGTCATTTGCCAGAGACAAAAACCGTCAAATCCCGGGGGTCGACCAAGTTATGGGCGTATCTGATTTATCTGCTTTACTTTTCTTTGAGCTGCTTTGGCCAGCGAGTGGATTGTATAATAAATGTTTTGTGGCCTCGATGGTTAACTATAGAGATTTCTGCAAATATCGGTTCTCCGGTTGCGCCAGTAACCCCAGCTGCTTTTGAATGACCTGCGAAGCTATTTCCCTGATTGCTGTCAAATGGATTATGCAAAGTGTACAAAGTGAATCGACGCTCCTTGTGGAAAATTCCCGGTCAATCGAATGGACACTCCCCGATATATTGTTCCAGATATAGGTATATACATACCTCTATGATTAATTGCTGTCCAGCATGGACGAACATGCTCTTTGACAGGTGTCGCCAGGATGTCGGATGCCGCTGTTTCAGCGAGCCCGCCATAAAAATAAAAGGGGAGCCCTTTGATTTATGATAGACTATTTCGTGTCTGTCTTTATGGTGGAAATAAAAAAGAAAACCAAAATAAAGGTAATAGAAATGGACAGAATGCAATAATAAATTACCTTTTTCGTTGGCAATATCACAGCGATTTCCGCAGTCTTTAAATGAACTTGAAATTTAAGCTACCTTATTTCTCCGATGCTTCGAAAATAAGACGCCAATTATGCAGAAACATTATGCAAGTCATGCATAATGAAATTCTATGCAAACTGACATTTAGAAACGTACCCGTCAGCGATGATAAAAGAATGAAAAATGTCGGATGCAGGCATCTTTGAATAAATTGTACAAATACTACTTTAAGTAGGTTGCAGAGAAAGTGAGCTAGTCACATTAAAAAAAAACCTCAAAATGATAAAGTTAATTAGCCTAAAGTGAAAAAATCATCTCAAACTTTCTTCAACATAACCTGAAAAATATTAAGTTACAGTTTACTGAGGAATGTTAATAAATTTCGAATCTCATACCTTAAAACTAGCAACAAAGCAGTATTAAATTTGTTTTATTATATATGCAGAAAGGGTGCGGGTTTTCTAGACGAAAATAAAAGTTCACATATTTGCAAAGTTTGTTCAAAATAATCTAACGTGGCCAAAAAAATATGTAATCGACTCAACATGGACTTTTAAATCAAGGCTGTCAGTCAATACAACCAACTTTCGTATGGAATTCAATAAAAATTCACTTACAGTCTCTTGACCCAGGCGACAGTTGTCCGTTGTTGGATTTCCAACTGAGTTGAGAGTGCCTCTGGATTATGCTAATAATCTCGGTTCGACATTTTCAGACGGGTTCAGCTCGGTTCAGCTTTTGGTCCCATCTTTGGACATGTTCTCCTCGGAGTAATTGCAATGATTGTTATTTGATTTTCCCTTTATTAGCCGGTCCTTTACGGTCGTTGGGCTGTGGAACAAAGGACTCATTGTCGAGCAGGCATCAGTTTCGTTTATGGTTATAAGTCACTGGGCTCCGTGAGCCATCAATTTTGATGGCAAAGCCCACGCAGGCACATTTTGCCTGAGATGAGCTTCAAATGCCGGAAAAACTGTCACCCATCATCGGAGTTAACGTTGCGTGTCCACGGCTAAAGCATCTTTGTACAGCCCTCCCTTTGGGGATCCCTGGATTGGCCATCAATATACGCACATGCCTGGCAATCTGCTTACCTCAAGAGTTCCACGCCAACTTTTCCATTATCCGAGGCGAACAAAAAGTTTGGGTAAATTCGGCTACTTGATACTTGAATACCGTATCACCTGCTAATCTCCAAAAAGCATTTACCCGCACATTGAATATTATATGCTGTGTATATGCATATATGGGGGATTATCGAACTGCGTTTGATGATGCGAAAGGATTTTATTTTCGCCCTTTTTTTGTAGCACACATTTTGGGGCTGTTTTTGACGGCTCATTGGTTTGTTTACATTTGTTAAACACAATACTTAATAAACATATTTATTATTTGTTGCTTCTAAAATTATTTTTTCTGGCAATGCTTTGCATATGCTCAGAAATTAATGATAATTACAGTTCTCATTGGGACTATGGACAAAGCCAAATATTATAAAAACTAATTAATTTTACTTCGTTGTTTTAATTTGTTGCCCAGCTAACAATAAAGCTAATGTGTCTGTGTGTACGAAGTGCCAACAAACCTGTTGGAAAAGCAAACGAAGTCATTGACTGATGACACTGGTGGCAACTGTCTGTCGGTAATTGATATCCCACCATATGTCGGGAATTTGAATAAAAGCCCGTGCACCCCCTATGTCGATATGTAAGGGGTATTTTGTTGAAAATCAGGGTACTCTAATGTATTTTTGGAAAGCATTTATGAAGTGATGATTTAATTTTCTATTTTTTCTATAATAGTAGTTAGCTTTTGTTGTAACATCCCATATAAAATCTCATTTATTTCTTTTAAATACCCAAACATTTTTAGTGGGTACTTTATAGTCGAGTTATAGCCTATCGAGTAGGTTTCACTTACTTTTATTAGCTTGTCGGCTGAAATTGATATTTATCAGATTTCTAAAAATTCTATTTGTTTATTTGTCTCCCTTTTTTTTTAGCAGGTTCTTGTGGCGCCATTTATTTGCATAATTAAAGCCGTTCGGTTTGATGGTGGGCGAGATTAGGAGTCGCTCAGATGATGGCAGGTAAGTCACGGTCTATTTATATGGGTCTATACTGGGAATGGGGCCAGGGGGGGTCTAATTTGCAATGCAAATCGAACCGAATCGTTGTAGTTTGAAAGCGGTTAACAAATTTATGCGACTGGCGCATGCGAGAAATCTTTCTCTGTCTCTCAATTGATTGGGTTCGGCTTCGTTAAGTTTGCCACCCAGTTTTCTGCATTCCACTGGGAATTCCTGATCGAGATAAACTTTGTTTTGGCAGCTCAACAGCTGGCCAAGATGCTGGCTCTAAGCCAGTCGTAAAAGCGCTCGTAAAATCCGTTTGTCAGGGACATAAAAAGAACCTAGACGACCACGCAAACAAATTAATTGTTAGGGTCAGCCAATAAACATCCCGAAGCGGAACTAGTAACTATGAACCAATTAAGGAATAATTAGTGCTGCGGTAAAAGAGAAATGGATAGGACAAAAAAAAAGTGGCATCCATATCAGTGCTGCCAGAAGTCAGCTTGAAAAACAGGACAGATCTGTGGAAAAAAAGCGAACGAAGAAAGAGAACACCATAGTAAAGGGAGAGAGATAGAGATATGCATGCAGAAAAGCGACTGCTTGCACTGCTTGCATTCTAATATTTTCTCATAACGAGTAACGGGGTATAAAAAGTATAAAAAATTATAACGTAATATTATTTAAATGAGAAATGCATTTCAAAGCATTGCAAACAAAATAAAAAGTCTATAGACTCGAAACTAAATCGAAACTAAATCGAAACAAGAGAGAACGCTATAGTCGGGTTGGTGTCCCGACACTCAGCTAAAGGGAGTGCGAGGAATATGGATATATAAAATTATTATGATTGCGCATAACTTTTTAATGAACGGTCCGATTTGAAAAATGACTTCTACATTTCGATAGGTATATTTATACACAACAAAATTGCATTTATACTTCTCGGAAATCTTTAAAGGTGTGGGCGCCAGACACATTTTAAAATCGTTAGTGGGCGATTATTGGCGTTAGAGGGGGCGTGGCGCTCGGCTGAAATAAACTTGCGCTGCGTAGGAAGCCCAAGAATATGTGTGAAATCTTAACCTTCTAGCTTTTGTAGTTTTCGAGATCTCAGCGTTCATACGGACAGACGGTCAGACGGACAGACGGACATGGCTAGATCGACTCGGCTAGTGACCCTGATCAAGAATATATATACTTTATAGGGTCGGAAATGCTTCCTTCTAGCTGTTACATACTTTTGCACGAATACAAAATACCCTTTTACTCTACGAGTAACGGGTATAAAAAATCTTATTCAGGGATTACTTAGGCGCATGACCGAGAGACGGATTGTTAAAAAGGTCTTACAGTATAAAAACTGGATGGATACAACCAGGACTATGAAAACTAAGGCTTAGCTTATAAAGTTCCTTTCAAGAGAAGGAAATATTTCCGGAAAGGGAGTTTTTTCCGGATGCTACCAATAAAAACCGGTCATATCTGTCCGTAAAAAGGTGAAAAGGGCAGGACTGATTTATTTTTTCATTTGATTCATATTTGTAATTAAAAAAATTGTTTCCAAACCACAAGCCACGATGCGCAACTTTGTTTGACATATTATGGTTATAATTTTTTATTGATAGGAAAAACAATTTTTTTTAATATTTATAGGAAATTTCCAATTTCTCAATACCTTTAAAAGTACGTGTTCCTTGTTTTAACTGAAAGCCGCTTATATACACATTTCAACGAATCAGAAAAAATAAGTTTACAGTTGGCAAAAAATTAAAAGCATCGTATGCATACATTTATTGCGTGAATGTGTAAAAAAACCTTACAACAGTTTTTTAATTTTGTACTCCGGTATCCTTTTTTTTGTTTTCTTGTTTAAATAAAATTAATTTAAACAAGAGAGAACGCTATAGTCAGGTTGGTGTCCTGACTATCTAATACCCGTCACTCAGCTAAAGGGAGTTCGAACGCTGTACTCGGATTGGTGTCCCGACTATCTAAAATTATCGTAACTCAGCTAAAGGGAGTGCGAGGGAGATAGATATATAAACAATTTTGATTGCGTATAACTTTTTAACGAATGGTCCGATTTGAAAAATGTCTTCTTCATTTCGATAGGTATTAATAAACACTATAAAGTTGCGTTTATATATTTTTAAAATCTTAAAAGATGTGGCCTCCAGACACATTTGAAAATCGTTTATGGCGATTGTGGGCGTTAGGGGGGCGTGGCACCTCGATGAAACAAACTTGCGCTGCGTAGGAAGCCCAAGAATATGTGTGTGAAATCGCAACCTTCTAGCTTTTGTAGTTTCCGAGATCTCAGCGTTCATACGGACAGACAGACGGACAGACGGACATGGGTAGATCGACTCGGCTAGTGATCCTGATCAAGAATATATATATACTTTATAGGGTCGGAAACGCTTCCTTCTAGCTGTTACATACTTTTGCACGAATACATTATACCCTTTTACTCTACGAGTAACGGGTATAAAAATGGGTAGTTATAAAACAATGCATTTGCAAATTAGTTTTTATTGCCGGCTCAATAAAGCATACTAAAATCAGTAGGTAAATTTGCATTAAATGTTTAAGTGGCAAACGTTTTTTTTGCTTTTTATATAAAGGGATAATATTTTGAAAACATTTTTCCTGCGTGAGGGTAATTAAATTAATAAAAAAAAAAAAACATAAATTAACATCCAATTAGCATATATTTATTATTATGAACAGCAGGCAAATTGGCATTTAAAGTCGAAGCTCTGCCAATTAGGTGGAAAATCCGTTAACATTAAGGACTTTAAATTCGATAAATTTGTAGCAAAATTGCCTAATTTGTTTGACTTTATTAAAGCACAAGATAAGATTCTGCCTTCATGATTCAAGCTTTGCCGAAACATTCAGTCCCTTACGTCACATGTGTGGGCCATAAAGAAAAGTACGGAAGCGTATGGGATAAGCACGGTCCATATCCAACCAATATGAACACGCTTTTACGACCGGGCCCGGCAGTTTATTTCACTTGGCTAGCTATGGAGTGTTCTTTTCCCCGAGCGCGAGGACAATTTGCATTTCCCCCTTGCACTTATCTAAAATGCATTTATGACGGGGGCTACGCAAATATGTGATATCGGCGGAGCTTTAACTTTGCCATTGACATTGGCATTGACTTTAAGCCCCGTGGATCAATGGAGGGCGTAGGGTGCCTATATCGCTGGATAACAATATTGCATCTCTCAAGTGCTCCAACCAAGAACAGTCGCTTTTTTCCATAGTCTAGAGAGCTTGGCAAACACTTTTGAGCATCTTGTGCAACAAAATGAGATTCCGCTGGATAACGATAACTTTGCCGTATGACTTGGTAATCCACTTATTAACAAATTGTCCTTGGAGCAAATTACGGGGAAAAGGCGAATGACCAGAAAAGTTTAGCAGCACGATAAGTCACTGGGCTAAGAAAACTTAGCTCGAGTCGAGTTTAGACAACTTTAGTTGAGTGCTCTGCATCTGCCACCCAAATGCTGCAAAAGTTTTCTGCACTTCCTCTTCCGTCCACAAAAATCCTAACAAACAGCGGTTACGCTTTTAAAAATAACTATTCAAACACAGCTCTTAAATAAATTGTATATACGTGCCCTAGATGTATTTACTTGGTTACCAAAGCAATGGCATTTAAATCTTTTCCAATTATTTTATACTTTCTCTTTAATTCTTTAATTCTCGCCACTGAAGAGATAAAAATACAAATCATATTTTTTTCGGGTAAAAAAGTTGGTTTAATTCCATTGTTATTCGAAGTGATTTTTATTTAAGTTTAGCCAGAGGGCTTGCCTTTCATAATCCTTTAATTCTCGCAAACGAAGAGATGAAAATAAAAATTTAATTTTCATTTTAGTAATTCAACAGAGAAAATCCGAGTTATTTTTAATTTTTTGATTTTTATTGTATATTTTCTAAGCTTAGCCAGTGGGTTGAGTTTCCATTAGCCTTTGACACTCACAAATAAAGTAGTGAAAATGAATAACAAATTGTACTTTGTTCATAATCCAATTATCCATACTTTTCATAAAGTCAGCTCGGCATTCCGCCACAAAGAGAAATTCGAAGAGTTTGGTTTACATATATTACTTATATTTTGTGTAGAATTTATTTAATCATTTTGGTTAAGGTAGTCAGGTGGATGTCATTGGGACTCTAGAAGTGGGCCACAAAGGTGTTGGGGTCAATCACTCTGGCCACCTCCCAGGGGTGGACAACCGAGGGTCCTGGAATGCGGTTGTAGGCATCTGAAAGAACAAGGATGGAGGGAAGAAACGAGGTAAATATCTGGTGACAGTTCTCAACTATTTTCCGCAACTCACCGATTATCTTCTGAATGGCCGTCTGGGCGTCCAGCAGCTGAGTGGGCGGGGCAGGGGCGGCGCTGACAAGGATCAGGCACATGGCGATGAAGGCGATAGCGGCGACGAGGATTTTCGACATTCTGGGGCTTTGGTTTGGTATTCTGGAGGTTGATTTGGAGTCTAATTGAATCCGCTGCCGCCGCAGCTATTTATACTCAGAGAAACCGGGATGAATGGAAAGGCCAGCATCGCGATAAAAAGAGAAGGAAGTTGTGGTGCTGCGATGCGATGAGCACCTTGTTCTAAAGCAGCTGTTTAGAAATTGGATTTCTTGTTTTGATTTCTATGGCGATATATTTAATCCGGGGAATGTCCGCACTCGAAGAGGGCAAACAAGTTTCGCAAAAGAACAAACGATTTGAGCCGGGAATTTTAAACACCTTGAAGGAAAGCATAACAATGCAGAATAATTTTCAAAAAACTTGATGCAAATGTATAATCTTTTTGAATATTAATAGTTTGGCTAAAGGTTGCATTTTTGATCAAATTCTTTAAATCGTGTTAGTAACCTACATACATATTCAGAGTTGAAAACGATAATTATCTATTAAACTCGAAACTAAATTATATTTTTTGTGATTTTAAATTATGAAATTAAATTATAAAATAAATTATCGTTTTTTATTTATTTATTTAAATAAATACTTTCATGATGTCTGAATATGTAGTACTTCATAAATATAAAAATAATTAAAAAATTAAAATATAAATTTAAATACATTACCAAAAAAAGTGTCTCTCAAAGCTGGGTATCAAATAGTCGACACCGAGAATCCCACATGATATCAAATAAAGTCGTGTGTGTTTTTCTTGAATATATTTGCCATAACACAAATGTTTTGCATATGACAGTTCATTGTACGAATGTAGCTAAAAAGTCTCTGTTTATGTTTTGCTCAGTGATATTTTCGACTTTTATTTGTTGTTATACCCGTTACTCGAAGAGTAAAAGGGTATATTGTATTCGTGCAAAAGTATGTAACAGGGAGAAGGAAGCGTTTCCGACCCTATAAAGTATATGTATTCTTGATCAGGATCACTAGCCGAGTCTATATAGCCATGTCCGTCTGTACGTCTGTCTGTCCGTCTGTCTGTCTGTCCGTATGAACGCTGAGATCTCAGAAACTACAAAAGCTAGAAGTTGAGATTTCACACACATTTTCTTGGGCTTCTTACGCAGCGCAAGTTTATTTCAGCCGAGCGCCACGCCCCGTCTAACGCCCATAATTGCCCACTAACGATTTTAAAATGTGTCTGGCGCCCACACCTTTAAATATTTCCGAGAAGTATAAATGCAATTTTGTTGTGTATATTTATACCTATCGAAATGTAGAATACATTTTTCAAATCGGACCATTCATTAAAAAGTTATGCGCAATCAAAAAAATTGTATATATCCATATCCCTCGCATTCCCTTTAGCTGAGTGACGGGTATTAGATAGTCGGGAGACCAACCCGACTATAGCGTTCTCTCTTGTTTTGCAGACGGTTTGGGCATTTCCAACTACCCCAAAAAATACGTCGGCCACATGAAAGAGACAAATAAGAGAATCGTTTGGTTATTTGTCGCCATTTGCCATCGGTGTTTTGATGCTGATTTATAAACAAACCGGTTCGATTAATTTGCCGCTTGAACGCCGGCCAAAAGAAAGTAAAATTTTTCGATTTTTGTACGCTTCATAAATAACCGCAACCTGGGAATTCCTTCCTAGCATAGCGGCAAATTAACAGAAAAAAATTCAAATCAAAACTTATGCTAAATTCTTTGCCAGCGTCTGGCGATGTCTATGGAAATTGATTGGAATTCGAATTTTAACGGAAGGAGGATGCTCTTAGCAATCATTTTAAGACGTGTATTGCAACAAGCAGGCGTGTAATGCTAATGCAAACACGTGCCCCATTGACAAGATGGTTACAAGATCGTATAAGTGTATTCTGATAAATGCGTGTCTACCCGGAGGATGGAAATAGAAGGCTCCCCCTCCGGCTGACACATGCCAATTGTTCACGGAAATATGTAGAGGTAGGTACATTTAGGTGGATGGGTGGCTAATGAGGCACCCGTAAAGCCTCTTATCTGCGCATTTATTGGCCTGTCGGAACCGCAAATAATTGTGATCTATGGCATCGAGTTCATATTAATAATAACACTGAGCCCGCTACTTAGCTCTATTCATAATACTTTTTTCTATTTGTGCTTTTTTTTATCTACAATTTGGGTCGTGCGCAAATCAGACTCCCATACGGCACCCTATTCATGGTTATACATATATTACCTTTGTGTATTTAAACCCCGGGAAAAGCGAGAAAAATGGCTAAGAAAGAGCTAAGCGTAAACATGTTGCCCCAGGGCTTTTTAAATTATGTGCTAATAAATTAGTATTTCTCTTCATTTCACTTCCTCTCATGGGATATTATGATGCTGATGCTCCAAAGTGATATGTGTATACATGCGCGTTTATAATTTCACGTTGTTTGCTTTGCCCACGGCATTTAAAAGTCGCGTAAGCGTAATATGCAAAAGGATTATGCCAAGAAAATAGATGGTAGATGGAAAAAAAAAACACATTGAGTTTAACACCATTTTCATAATTTGATGAATGTTTTGTTACAAAATACGATAGCCATTAGCATACAATTTTCTAATAAGATATTTGTTGCTGATGCTGAAAAGTGATATGTGTATACAGGGGCGTAGACAGGGGCAGAGTTTTTCCGCCCGTCAACTAAATTCTGGCTACGCCACTGTGTGTACAAATGCCCGTATACAGATTCGCTTTGAACGATGCGTATGCTTAATATGTACATTAGGGCGGTCCAAAAAAAAATCCCATTCTCACCCCTTCACATGGTAGATTAAAGTGAGAAAAAAATGTATATGAAAACTAAAACGTCCTCAAAGTTTTCTTAAAAATTACACGTACAACATGTATAACAGTTCGAATTTTGTCGATTTTTACACCATTTTCATAGCATAACTAATGTTTTATAAATTAAGATAGGCATTAGCATAAAATGTGTTTTTGGGCTATTATGTTGCTGATGCTGAAAAGTGATATGTGTACACATAATTTCACGTTTCACGTTGCGTATCCTTAATATAGAAAAGGATTATGCCAAGAAAATTTACGACTTTGAGTTTTACACCATTTTCATAATTTAACGAATGTTTTACAAATTACGCTAGCCATTAGCATACAATGCAAGCAAAGAAAAAAGATAAATGATTATACGCACATAATTAGAAGACTGAGCTCTGCGTAATTAATTCATCTATCGTCTCTCTTTTCCCATGGGGTTTTATCTGTCAGGAAAATGTGTGCAATTTAATAAGGTACAAGTACATCTACTTGAAGTTGATTAATGAACTGGTTTGTCAATGATTGCCTAGAAAACTCAGTGATGCATTTTAATTGAATCCTCGCGAAAGATGTGAGAGACTTGGTTCTCAAAGTCTGACTTTAATCGAATTTTTAAAGCTCATATACATACCTATGTATGTCCTTATGTGTGGATATACTGCTGCAAATTAGATTTATTACCTTCGTCAGAAACGTGCCCGTATTGATGGATCAGACACTCAGCTGGCAGGTGAACAAAACAATGTGGAAAACGAAACTTTCTTGGGAACTTGCAAACATTAAAAGTTTCTCTTCTAATATAATAAATTGGGTAACTCTCTGGTGGGCAAAATTGTTGGTAACATGTTAATAGCATCTCCCTGGACACGAGCGGAACCACTTTTAATTATTATATCGATTCGACGTGGATATGAATTCGAGTACATAACAAATGTTAAATGAATTAGACAGTTTAATTTCCGTGAATCCGCACGACAAAGTCTTTGAATTCGCTTTCCTTAATTGTGGAGTGGATGATTCATTTGCAGTACACGTACACGTACAACCGGAAATCATCCGGTTGCCAGGAAGAAAAAAACAGGAGGCAATGTCTGCCTGACGCACAGACAGACATGGCTATATCGACACGGCTAGTGACCCTGAGCAAGAATATACAAATATACTTTATAGGGTCGGAAACGCTTCCTTCTAGCTGTTAAATACTTTTGCACGAATACAATATACCCTTTTACTCTACGAGTAACGGGTATAAAAATGGTATTTATGCTTTTACCGAAAGAAGAAATATTTTTAAAAGCTCTCTTTGCAGCCATCACTATTTTGCTATTTATTTAATTAAAGAGTTAATGCCATTTATTATGCTTATTCTGGCAGAGAAGTGGCAGAGAAGTAATGAATGTAAGTATTAACAGCATGCAAATGGAATTATAGATAAATATTTAATTTTATCATTTCTCTCTGAGCGTAAAGTTAATTAACATTACGCTTTAATTACAAATTTTATTCACTCAGCAGTGATTATCTTCTGATTTAACTGAGAAGAGGTTGCCTTGGTGTTAGGGCGTTGGTGACATCCTGTTAAAATTACTTTGGTTTTAATAAACATGGTGCTGTTAAAAAAATAAAACGGCTGGAACTCTGTTTCGCCAGAAGTATTTAACAGGAGGACGATATGCATACATTAAGTAATGGATATCTTTAAAGCCTGTCGCGCATACACAGAAAGAATTATTCAAGCACATTCGTTCTTAAAAAACGTGTAAAGCATAAATGTTCTTACTTTGAGTTGAATGCTCTCAATATCGGAAACAAATGGTTTTAAGCAACTTTTTGATAAATACACACTACTGACTGGACTAATCAATTAGTTGTTGAGGTAAACATAAATTCAACTTGGTTCAGTCGTCAATCCAGCTGGGTCCACCTAGCGTCCATTTCATTTTTTGGTCATGACTTTTTAAAGGATTGGCCGATTTTAAAATTTTCTTCTACATTTCGATAGATATTCTACGAGTAACGGGTATAAAAATGTAAAAAAAATAATTTTTAACACAGATTGATTTGGTTTTTTGATTTTATAAAAACCCTCTTAATTTGGTAATTACCAAAGGAAAGGGCTTATTGCATGCACAGAGAGAATTCAGCCGTTACATTGACTCCTTCTGCATCGAATGTTCTTAATTCCAGAACAATGTGTTACAATGTCGTAATGTAGTACAATGTAGTACAATTTTAGCTTTATCATAGCCTTTTTATTGTCAAATACATGTGTAACTTTTGGTTTTATGTCAGAAGCTTTAATGTCAAATGCTCGCTAGAAATTTAAAATGATATTGGAAACCTAATGTAATGTTAGAAAATGGGTGCGTAGGTGAGCGAATGGGTGGGTGCGGAGCATTCAACTACCTTGATAAGTTCAGGATAATATGTATATGTATACACACGTGTATGTACGTTGTTTTGCAGGAGGCTTAAGCCCTTGCCAAGGAGCATATGCTGGCTGTTTGTCTTTGGGATGCGACATTCATGCATAATTAATCACTGTGTGACGCCGCCGGGAGTTGAATTGTGTCTTGTCGTGTTGTATGTGCCAGTTGACATGGCCGTGCTTTTTTATCACTGCCACAGAAGCCTAGCCGCTATATTTATCTTTTTTACTCGGGACACCCGTTCCTCTGTCGTTGCAATCTGGCGTCATAAGCGATTCGGTCCGAGCCACGTTAACAGGACGAGCCAAAAAGGAGAGGAAAGGACCAAGGAAGTGAAAAGCTCGTGCCGGTAAAACGATGTTAGTGTCAAGTAGATCCCCAAGCACGTCTTCCTGCGATAATTGTTGACGTAAATCATGCCGAAGAGCAACAGAATTACGTCCCAGACAGACACATATTCACAAGGAGAAACAAAGCCCAGCGGACCAAGGCGCGATAGTATAGCGAAACTATCGCAAAATGTTCGTAAACGGACTTAGAAACGATAGAAATCCGCGAGCTTTTACTAAAGTCTCGTTAAATGTTCGCAAACGGACTCAAAAACGAGCGTTTAGTAAACAAAAACCGGGCGACATTATTTTCAGCCTTATGTCCAGTTTTCATTCACTTTTGAGATCGTTTGCGATAGTTTTGCGAGACTTTACCGTTTTTGTTCCACTTCGTTTCTTGTTTCCATGGCTGATGCGCAGTTTCTCGTTCGTTTCTTTTCGTTTCTTTTGTGCGTGTGTTCTTTGTGCTTAGAAACTTGCAGAGTGCAGTCGTATAAAAGCCGAAATTGTTTAAAAGTGATTTATTAAATAAACAAAATCTGTAATTAAATTATAATTGAGTGTTTAGTTCAGTGCTGTGACCCAAAGAGTGAGTTAAAACGGCTTTAAAACGAAAAAACAAAACAGAAATAAATCAAAAATCACATGTGCGTTCTTCTTCGTTTTTCAGCCTTCTTCTTGGAATTTTGCGGTGGAAGTAAAGAGAAGAGCAATAGAATTTAATAATGTCATTAAAACGCAAGAGGAGGAATTATATATGCGAATCGAAACATATAATAAACAGTACTGCTAAGATAAATACTGTTGAAAAACATGCGGCAGATATTAGTTTTCCAGAGGAATTTTGTGATAGTGTTTCTGATTGTTCTTATGTTTTAGTTGAGTCTTATAAATGTACCATGAAGTACCACAAAATCTCATTACCCCTTTTAATTTAATTAATTTTTATGATTTAAAGTTTAAGTACTCCAAAAGAATCTCATATGTTAAAGAGTCTCATAAATGTACCATGAAGTACCACAAAAATTTGTATGATTTATTTGATCCCATATTTAAAAAGATATTAAAATAAAAAAGAAAAACAAAAAATGTAGTACTGCTTTCACTGTAGGAATGAAATGGAATGAAACACCTTTTATAATATCTTTTTCGATCCGCTACTAATATTAATTTCGGATCGTTAATGATATTAAAATCGCCTCGCAAAAGATATCACCAAAGGCTCGCAAACGATCCGTTTACGAGCTATCGAAAACGAAACTTTCTCTGCCACAAACTGAGCGACCAGTGATTCGTTTTTTCATCGTTTTTGGATTCGAGGCGATAGCCGTTTTCCGTTTAAGTTTCGCGTAACTATCGTTTGCGATATCGCTAACGAACACTTGGTCCACTGGGAGCCTATCCAAATTCCAAGTCCAAGAAAATAATTTTTATATTTGCTCAATAATTTAAAAAAACTTTTTTTACTGAAATAAAATTTTTACGGAAATCAAGAACTCTTTCCAAAAATTCATAACCGTTCCAACAATAATATTATAAAATATAGAAGTTCCAGCAAAATAAATTCGAGCAATGAAGAGCTTTAAAACTAGTTCACTTTTATAGATTTCAATTAATATTTATTTATTTTCAAGTTTGAATATTTAAAATAATAAGAACAATTGCAGATATGATTTTTTGCAGTGTCTTGAATCTTGGTAAGTGACAAGCGGAAAATCGGGCCCATTAGCGCGGGACATTTCTCTTGGTGGCCACGGCACATAATTGAAATAAATTTCAGACTGACTGGTTGGGAGGAAATCGTTGAGGTGGCGCTTTATTGAAATGTGTTTGTTTGCTTATTTGAAGACAAACACAAACAAAGTGGCTGAAAGCTCTTGTGTTGGGAATTGATTTAAATGGAAATATGTACATTGAAGTAATACGCGGCATTTGGGGACTTCGGCATTGTAAAAGCCGGACTAAGTGCTGCGAAAAAAAAGGAAAAGGGAAATCACAAAGTGTTGAATGGTTGATGCTGAAATGTAAGAAGGCATTTCTCAAATTAATGCGCACAACAGCGGGCGGAAATATTATGCAAATCACGTAATTTTTATTTCGCCGTGTTGAAAAGTCAAGACGACACTCTTTTTGTTTCAAGGGGATGTTCTTTGGTGGGTGTTAATATGCAAAGGCCCATGTTTTTAGTCCCCTTTTATTGCAAACACGCGCGTAAGTCAGCCATTAAAAATTGTATTGTACATTCTGAATTTTTGGCTTCATTTTTGCATTTTTTACGGACTTATATTTTATGAATTTGGAATTTTTTCAACGCCTTTTTATTTGCAACTCATTTTCTTGTACTTTTCAAAAACCGCGCCCTCTTTGCAACCCTGCGCGCGCTATCGATTGCCCACGCGCATGCGCACAACTATCGATAGTCGATGACAAACAGCTGTGTACCTATACTTATCCAATATGGCTGCAAGTAAAAAAATTGTAACGCTGTGAAAAATTGCAACTCGAATTGCATTTTCTGCTTGAATATTTGTTCGAAAAGTGCCAGGAATGTGAAATTGTGCAAGGCGAAGTGGAAAACTTCCGGAAAAACGAGTTCGCGCAAAAAAATCGCCGAGAAAACGGGCAAAACGAAAAAGTCGCCGGGTGCCCCGCCAAAAAAAAGAAGACTCCCCCGCCTCTCGAAAAAAAACATTTCTCTCTGGGAATCAGAGTAAAAGTAAATAAAAAGCTGCAATGGAAGCCGACATAACGCCCCTGGCGGAAACCAACGGAGAGCAGCGCGAAAATCCCCAGGAAAGTCCTGCGAACGAGAATCCCGAGCAACAGGAGCGACCGGATTTGGCCAAGTCCCTGGATTCCGCCGAAGATGGCGTCTCCGGAGCTGTGGGCCAGATTATAGATTACCTCGAGGTGCGGCTGAAATGAAAAACGTTTGAAAGCCGCCACTAAAACTCATTCCACATTTTACTTATTTTCCAGGACGATGCTGGCGCTGCAAATGCGGATCAGGACGCGGAAATGGGCGAGGCCGAGTATCTAGATGGAGAGATGCCGCCGGAGAGTGAAACTGAAGGCCAGAAAGCCAATGAAAGTGGTCAGGAAGCAAGCAATAAGGCTGACCTAGAAGGAACTCCAGCCGATGATGAAGTCTCTAAGGAAAAAACCGGAGGAGAAGGAGAGAAAGGCACTGAACAGGAGAAAGAAGCTACTCCTCTAGACCAAGAAGTTGGTAAAGGCAAACCCGCCCCAAAAGATGGAGAAGATGCCGACCCAGAGGGCGAAGAGGCAGCTGAGAAGACAGGCGAAGAAGGGGCCATCGATGAAGATGGCGACGGGGACGAGGAGGAGGAGGAGGAGGAGGAGGACCCCACCGAGGAAACCGAGGAAGTTGACCCAGAATTCGAGAACGCCAGCGATGCAGAAGGCGAGCTTATCACCGGGGATGAGCCCGGCGAAGGTGCCGACGCCGCAGCCCCTGTTCGGGAGCGCAAACAAGAGGAGCCCGTTGACGAGAACCAATGCCGCGTCTGCACCAGCAAGGAGGAGCTAGTCTGCCTGTTCAAAAAGCAAATCGATGCCACGCCCGCGGACATGCTGCTGGTCATCTGCCCCAGCGTCTCGATTTTGCCCAAGGACTTTATGCCGCAGTTCATTTGCACCAAGTGCATGGGCAGCCTCACCATTGCCATACAGTTGAGGAAGCAGCTGGAGACCACGGACCAGGATTTGCGCAAGCGTCTGTCCCGAAGCAAGAACAAGGTGCGTAGGCCCCGCGGCTACGTGGTCATCGATGCACCCGTCACCGATTCCAGCGAGGACGAAGATGAACAAGACGACGAGTTCAAGGTGTCCGATGTGGGCGGCACAACGAGTGCGGACAGCGATTCCGTGGACTCCGATGCCAGTGAGCAGAAGAAGAAGGAGAAAAAGAAACCCGGTCCACGCGGACGTCCTCGAAAAAAGCCGCTTAAGCGGGGCACGGACAGTGAAGGGGAACCATCTAGCGCCCCGAAGAAAAAATACCAGCCCACGTCGGTGGCTTCTGTGGGCCCGTTCGAGTGCCCCAAGTGCGACTTGACGTTCTCGCGCAAACAATCCTACGTGCTGCACCGCAAGACCCACGAAAGGATAGAGCATGCCTGTCCCATCTGCGGCAAGAAGTTCAAGGTGGAGTGGGCTTACAAGACGCACATGCAGCGGCACGAACAGGAGCGGGCTCACTTCCGCTGTGAACTGTGCCCCAAGATATTCCGTCTCCGCGCGGAACTGAAGCACCACATGGCCCAGCGACACGATGAGCATGGATTTATCTACGAGTGCAAGCGCTGTCAGCGGACCTTCCTTACACAGCAGCGATTGCAGCGCCACCAGGCCGCCGGCTGTCAGCGGCACAAGGAGGAGACCGTGCGAATCAAGGAAGAGCAGCCGCGCATCAAGCAGGAATCGCGCATCAAGGAGGAGCGTATCAGCCACGGCCACTCCCAGGGAAACAACATGGGCAAACGCCGTCCCGGCGAAGGTCGGGACCTTTTCAAGGCAGTGGCCCCACCGACCACCACCTACTGGAGCGATAGCTTCTCGGACTAAATTTTAGCTGCGGCGTCGGTTTGCAGATTTCTGGTTTAATCAACGATTTTAAGTTTTCCCCTAGCTGTAGGAAGAATTCAGTGCAAATAAATCACATTTGTAATAAATACAAAATAAAATAAGTGGAAGTTTTAGATACATGTAAACTTCTCAAACTAAGTAAGTAAGATAAAAATAATAAAAAGTTCGATTAATGGCAAAATGTGAGTTTCGGATATTAGTTTTCTGCCAATTTTACATAAGGTTTTGTTTATTAGTTTCCTCTTGCAAATGCTTTTCAGGCGGAAAATATTTAATTGATATTAAATCATTTGATTGCTTTGTATCTAGGTATATTAAACAAGAGACAACGCTATAGTCGGGTGTTTCGACTATCTGATACCCGTCACTCAGCTAGCAGTGCGAGGGAGATGGAGATATAAAATTTTGATTGCGCATAACTTTTTAATGAATGGTCCGATTTGTAAAAGTCTTCTACATTTTAATTAGTATTAATAAACATTATAAATATGCAGATATACATTTTTAAAATCTTAAATGATGTGGCCGCCAGACACGGTTTAAAATCGTTAGTGGGCGATTGTGGGCGTTAAAGGGGGCGTGGCACCTCGATGAAATAAACTTGCGCTGCGTAGGAAGGCCAAGAATCTACATTATTAATACCAACTTTCTAGCTTTTATAGTTTCCGAGATCTCACCGTTCATACGGACGGACAGACAGACGGACATGGCTAGATTGACTCGGCTAGTGATCCTGATCAAGAATAATATACTTTATGGGGTCGGAAACGCTTCCTTCTACCTGTTACATACTTTTGCACGAATAAAATATACCAAAATGCTGAATTCTGACTATTTGATAAATCATAGTTCAAACTTACTGATATTAAAAAATTCAAACTAGTTTTGATTTTATTGCAAGAAACAATTTTGATACTAATGAATTCAATATTTTAGAGTGCAATAAAGAAATAATCAAATTGGAAAAGTGAACTTTAACATATTGCAATATTTACTTGAACAAGCTTTACGTCAACTGCACTTTCGAAGCAGTTGGGATTAATTTATGTAGACTAAAGTTAACAGCTATCCTCAAAGCAAAAACCCCTTAAACCATAAATGGTGCACATGGAGTTTACCATAAACTTTTAAAAGTTCGCGGGCTAAAAGACCCTCGTTACATGAAGATGGCAACGCAGCTTAACGACGAAGATGGGTCCCTTTAAAGCCATTTTAATTGGACGCTAGAGCTGTGGCTTGCGAAACGGCAACATTAAATGCTTCTTTGAACAACAATTTCTCTAGTTGGCCCTAACATAAGTGTTTAACTGCTGGGATTATTTTTATACCCGTTACTCGTAGAGTAAAAGGGTATATTGTATTCGTGCAAAAGTATGTAACAGGGAGAAGGAAGCGTCTCCGACCCTATAAAGTATATATATTCTTGATCAGGATCACTAGCCGAGTCGATATAGCCATGTCCGTCTGACCGTCTGACTGTCCGTATGAACGCTGAGATCTCGGAAACTATAAAAGCTAGAAGGTTGAAATTTCACACACATATTCTTGGGCTTCCTACGCAGCGCAAGTTTGTTTGATCGAGGTGCCACGCCCCCCCTAACGCCCACAATCGCCATAAACGATTTTCAAATGTGTCTGGAGGCCACATCTTTTAAGATTTTAAAAATATATAAACGCAATTTTATAGTGTTTATTAATACCTATCGAAATGTCGAAGACATTTTTCAAATCGGACCATTCATTAAAAAGTTATACACAATCAAAATTGTTTATATATCTATCTCCCTCGCACTCCCTTTAGCTGAGTTACGATTATTAGATAGTCGGGACACCAACCCGATTACAGCGTTCGCACTCCCTTTAGCTGAGTGACGGGTATTAGATAGTCGGGACACCAACCCGACTATAGCGTTCTCTCTTGTTTCATTCTCAACCCAGTTGGGTGGCTTTTGAGTTAAAAAGGATTGCAGCTAACATATTATTAATATATGTATATTCACGGCGCACAAATGTCAGAACTGACTCACAACTTATTTGGCCAAAAACTAGACCTCTACCACAAAGTGTCGTTGGTAATTAACTTTGGAAGGGGTAAACTCCTCCTAAATTTCAAAAAAAATTAAATGGAAGTTGGGAATACACCCAAAAAAAACTTGAAATGATTCGATGATCGATTTTACGTAATGTATACATTATACTATAGTATCAATTTTGACTTGATATGCTCGAAATGTAAACAATATTCGAATATGTCTGTCTTCCTCCCACCCATGTAACTTTAAGCCGAGAGAGAGAAATCGGTATTGGATGGTAAAAACGATATGCCAGAAATTTACCATGCACGTATCGATTTAACCGCGACTTGTTTTTTTTTGTGTGTAGCTTTAATATTTTGTCAGTTTTCCCTTTTTCTTAGCCAATTTCTTTTTTAATTAATTACTCCAATTACTCTTGGAATGGGCTTTTTAATTAAAATGCTCTATATTAAGTTCTTTGAACAAAAAGTGGGGATTTGCCCAAGAGCCGTCAAAATTAAATGATGTTTACAATCAAGCCCAGCATTATTAACCCCTCGGAATGCAACGAGTGCCCCGAAATCCTTTGCCCAAAGAAGTTAATGAAAATGTAAAGAAAACCGCAGTGGCTCAACTTGAGCGTTTATTCACAAAGCAATGGGGAATTGTTTGTTCGCGGATTCCAACTCGAATCTGAATTTACGGGAATGCTGTTGTTGCTGGAGAACAATGGTGTTTTTATTTTTTGTTGCCGCCTTAGAAGTGGTGAATCGAGTGGTAGCTGGGCAGGTGATACGATACCGAGGATACGGGATGGTGGGCAATCAGGGGGGCGTGTGCGATGAGCGGTGCATGCGAGATAATTGGAGCATGGTGCACCAGAGTCGGGGCGGCGATGTAATGCGAGTGAGTTACCAGGGGGGCGTGGTAGCCCAATCCCAAGGACAAGCCCCGCTTGGCCTTCACAGAGGACTCGTGCTGCTCCTCGGCACCGGGAGCGGGTGCGGCCAGGATACAGGCAGCACTGGCGATGAGCAGGAGCAACTGTTGCGTCAGAGGAATTTTCCATTAGCGTTTAGCGTGTAGAAGGTAAGGAATGGGAAAAATATTAGGAATTCTTGTGCGAGATAACTTTTTGCAACCTTTTCTAATTATTTACTGCACTATGTGCAAGAGCTTACAGTGAATTTCATGTTGTTGGTCTAAATATGTTTTATGATCGTCGCCACTTGAAGGTGTTTCCACGCTGGCTTTAATTCAACTAACGATGCTGGCAGTCAGAACGACTTTATTTATACCGTTCGCAAGTTAGAAACTCACTCAAAACTAAGTCAAACGCACTCATTAGGCGAAAACTATTTAGGCCCAAAAATAAAGTAAAATCGCACAAGACACGCATCGAGAAAAATATGCCCACATCAAGCCAAAATTGCACAAACAAGCCAATCGACTCAAAGTATAGTCAGATATCGCTGTGAATGTGAATGTGAGTGTGGGTATCCGAGTGGGTCCGAGTGTATCCGAGTATCGGACAGAACGACACAGCCAGTCCACATAAATTGCTTTTTAATTCAGCAAATTATTTGGAGTACTCACTTTGAGTGTCAATTGCCACAATAATTTATCAGCAGCTGCTGTATGTCCATCTCAATTATGTGGAACTACCAAATGCCAAGACCATAAAATTCAATAAGTTCAGTAATTTTATATGTGTTATTTTCCTTTGAGAAAATTGTCCATTTTACAACATTTAAGCATCAGGTATTAACTTGAAATAGACGTAGAAGTTAATTTTCTACTTCCACAGCAATTTTAAGAATTCAAGATTACGCAATTGTTATTGACTTAAAATATGCATAAAACTTTATTTTCTGCAGTAAAAGCTTTCAAATATTTGTACTTCATCAAATGAAAGGCAACGCATGTGGGTTCGAGCTCAAGATTTAATTTATAAAACCATTTTGGCTTGGCCATTGGAAAATGACCTGCGGCCCATCCAAACATGCTAGTATTTATTTAGTTCTGTTTGCCACTCGCAAAGAAATGTGGAAATGTGAATGAAATGTGGCAATGGAAATGCATTAGTAAAATTTAAGCAATTATTTCACTTTATTTTTTCGGTTAAATTTGATGATATTATTTCCATCTCTTAATAAATTGAATTTTTCATTTAAACCCGTAATTAATAATTACTTAATATTGAATACAACACGTACGCCATACTACAATTTAATTATTAAATTTAAATCATCGCATGTAAATTAAATCTGCATGTTTACTTTGTCAATTTAACGTTAGCAAACCCGCTTTTATTTATCCTGTCTATAATCGATGGAATTAGTAGCCAAAAGGTTTTCAATGCATCTGGGCCATTTAGCCCATGACTAATAGGTTAATAAATATTCTACGAACCTGAATTCTATTATGGATTTAAGTAAATTCAACAAACTGCAAACCATTTCGCATTTACCTAGAGGCGACAGCAACAAATGGTTGAGACTTTGTTTACCTCGGCTAATTGAAAGTGACACTTTGAGTAGTTCGAGGGCATCCGATAGAAGCTCAGTGGATATGAGCCATTTAAGTGGCCATTGCAGAGCATTTAACGGCCTTAATAATTGTGCCCAGATATGGGCCACAAATGCCGCGAAGCTTGGGTATCGTCGAGTCTATTGGCCCAGCGGGAGTTATATGGTCTGAGCTGTATTAGATAAGAGTCCTTCGGCTGCCGGGAAATGCGCTAATAAAAAATGCGTAAGGACGCATACATACATACACACATATTTGACAAGCGGAACGTTAATTAACGACTTCGCAAATGGCGGAAAAAAGAGAAACAACAGCGGCAAAGGAAATGCCTGGAGTGCCATTGCTGTTTATCTGCAGCTGTCAGTTGATGGCGCCATCTTTTATTCTAACCCTGCAGAGGGTATAATGATTTCAGTAAGACGTTTGCAACACAGTGAAGGAGACGTTGCAATTAGTATATAAGTCGGAAACGGCCGGATCAGACAACTATATCTTATAGCTCCCATAGGAAGAACCGGAAAAATAGATAGACATCTAGTCTGGCATAGGAAGGATAGAAAAATTAATGTCGAAATATAACGAATTTTAACATTTTGTAATTTGTAATTTAATAGGAATGATCTGCAAGGGTATATGAACTTCGGCTGGCCGAAGTTAGCGTTCTTTCTTGTTTTTGTCCTTCCCGGGTGGTTCAGTGGTTCAGGGTGGAGGTGGTGTTATCTTCTATGGGTGCGCCACCTGTTTAGACATATTTTCCAAGGCCAAGTGTTGGTGAATAGAAAACGACTCAAGAACTTGTTGGCAGCAGGAGGGAAAAAAGATAATTCGTTGATTAAACCAAGAAACGGAATGCTGTGGTTAAGGAAAGAATAAAGTTATAAATAGTTTTCTAAACGGAAGAGAAAAATGCAAAAAAAGGAGGCGCAAAGTTTAATTATAAACAGGTGTATATTTATATGGTTAGTTGAGTTGGTGGAGGTGGCATATTCTGTAGTAAGGAACCCGCTTGGAGCAGGAGGTAATATTTATAATTTATTTTTCAATGCACTAAATATCAAGGTTTGATTGAAGGGGGAAAAAAGTGAAGTTATAAATTGATTTATTGGAGGGAGATGTTACAAATAGACTTGTACATTTCATTCATCATTTTGTGTAGAAAGCAATAAGGAGAAAAATTCCAGCGAAAACTTCATTTAATCCTTGTTTCCTCTCGTTAAAGCTCATCTACTAGCGTAATGACTAACTTCTGTGGAACTAGGTAATTGTAATTTCCGCTATCCTTGGATTTCTATGCCTTTAGCGTTGTGCAGAAAGGTGAGTTCCGCAGAGATAGTATATGGGACGTTGATGCACTACGAGCAGCACATACAAGTGCCCCACCGACACCTAGTTTAATTTCGATTTAATATGCGGCCATAGCCATTTATTGACCACAGTGAAACAGATGTAAGCGTTGGACAACATGGAATGACCAATCGATCAACCTCAAACTGCTGACAGACATTGGTTTGACTGGCAGCTAAGTTCCAGTCCAATGAAAACTACACTGAGCAGCGGTAGTAAATTAAAAAAATATGCATACTTTATGAGGCAATTCAGTGGTTTGCAAAACTGGCAAAGAGCTAAAAGTTGCGCAAATTAGTTGCGAACAGGATTTGGATTCTGATTTCGATTCAGATTCAGATTCGTCGGGGGCCATTAGCCAAATGCAACACCTTCGACGACGTGTGGACACGTCGACTTTGATTCGACCAACTGAGTGATCCGGGCTAGCAGTGTCATATGCTAGCATCATTTTTGCACAATAATAAATTAATGAAATTCACTTCATGCAAATTACACAAACAATTTTATTAATATTTATACCTAAGTGCAATAAAAAAAACATATTTAAAAGAAAAATGATTTTAAATGATAAATAGCGAACGTCACTGCTAGAAACTGGATCTTATGATTTTCTAATAAATATTAAAAGCATTAAAATAATTATTTTAATTATAATTAAGACCAAAAAGCAGTTCTGAGACTAAGATTGCTAAAGGAAATTTTGAAGTTTAAAAACCAAAAGTTTCTATGCTTCCAGTAATTTAAACAATAATTTGTAATTATGTTTTTTACATAAAAATATTACAAATTACATTAGTAACTTTGAAATAATCGCCAATCCAGTATGCAATATTACCATACAATTTTTTCTGTGTATATCCAGACCAGCATTGGCATCGATTCGGATTTCTCTCGAAAAGCGTTGCCAATTAATTGCCTACAACGCCCAGGCGCTTTGATTTTTGAATCACTGGTGGACATTCGGACAGGTGTGCTCAGCTCCACTTTGGCCACTCAAAATTGCATTTAGTTTTGTTAATTATGCTGCACAGTTGCTGTGCCATTCGCTGTCGATGTTTCGACACTACAAGTCCATAATTATGCAATGGCATAGAAATCTGGCAGTCAAAAAAAAAAAACAATCTTTGACGAAAATCAGGTAAAAATTATTCGCAGGTTGTGTGATAAATGGTCAAAACTTTAGCCCAAGTATTCGCCAGGAATTTTGATGGCATGTATAAAAATACATGGGAACAAATTTGTTTTAATTAGTAAGTGTAGGTACTTTATTTCAACTACATTTTCTCTGGGAGTAGAACATTTTATAATTTATAGAAAATATCAATTGACAATCATTTTTTGAGTGTACTCAATATTCACTGCAATAATACATCCTTTTGTTTCCAGCCACTGATTAGAGGGCCGACAACACAAATTAGGAGTCACAAAGCAGGCCGCAATGATGCAGGAAACCAATAGTCACTTGGGGCAAGCCCCATTGCATCACTCGGTTCCATTCAACGATTCGGTTCTAAAGGACCAGGGACTAACCAGCACCGACATCGATAAGTTCGTCCAGCTATGGAAGCAATACCAGATGAAGAACATGTCCGCCCAGGTGGACGAGTGCGAGGGGTATTGTCAGGTGGAAATCTACAACTGGTTGCGAGCCTACAACAGCATCCATGGATACGTTTCCCTTATGGTGAGTTGGACTACAGTTTCCGAAACAGAGACAAAAGAAGAATTTGACTAATGATGGGCGAGGGAAGCCAGAAAGGTTCCCTCAGTCGGCTGATAAATTCAAGGGACTGATTTACCTTTGAACTTTTACCCAAGTCCAGCGAATTTAGTCCCTTCTCGGAATTAAAGTTTTTCGGTGCCCTCAGTTTAACCAGCAAAATCACAAATCAAATTAGGGCCCAGGAATCTAGGGCTTTTGTTTTTGTCTTGGTAAAGAACAAGAGATTTTTTTTCTGCCAGGCATATAAATTATATTTGATGTGGTTAAGCCGTTAATGTGTTTTTCTTTTCATTTCATTTTCCAGAGAGAGCGTTTTTTGTATCCTTTGTTTCAAGAGGACTTAATGTCAAATAATCTGTTTATTAAATGCAGAGAAATTGGTTTTTGCTGACAGAGTATTTAACAAAGAAATAAGAAGTGAAACTTTGGCTTAAAATTCTCTGAATCATTCTGCAGTCCGAAAAGTATATTGCTTTCACTTGAGAGAATTTAATTTAATTTTCTTACAAAAAAGAAATAGTTTAACTTAATAAAGGGAAATAAGCACAATAGTGCCATTTGGCAGATGAGAAAGAAAAGGGAAATGTTGCGAAAAATTTAAATATTGAGGGCCAAGTCAGATGCGTAGTTGCTCACGAGCCGAATGAATGAATAAAACATTCATCCACTTCGGATTCCAAGAGGAGGCAGTGTGTAATCAATTGGAAGTATGCGAGAGCTTAGGTTTCAAACAGAACACATTTTATATTGATTTCTGCTGTTTTCCTCAATCACATAGATTTGCATATTCGGGACAATAGCAAACATCTTGAACATAATGGTCCTGACCAGAAAGGAAATGGCCAAGACGCCCATAAATAATATCCTCAAGTGGTTGGCGGTCGCCGATATGTTTGTGATGCTGGAATATATACCCTACACATCGTACCAGTACATCTATATGCGACCAGGTAAGGGAATTTGTCTATTCTGTAATTTATTTATTGAAATAATTATGTATTCAAAATTTGAATTTCAAATCATCGTTTTTTTGTCCGCATGTTAAATTTAAAGTAGGCTTTAAACATTAAAAACGTATGGGAATACAAACTATAAAGCTTACTAAATAAAATCATCGTTATAAAATATTAAGAGTATATATTAGCAGTTTGTTTTTATTTTATTAATCATTTTGTAAATAATTTTTTGATACAGGTGAAAAGGATCTGAGCTACACCTGGGCCGTTTGTCTTCTGATCCACATGCACTTTACCCAAATTTTGCATACTATTTCCATTGGATTGACCGTCACCCTGGCCGTTTGGCGATATGTGGCCATCAGGTGAGCAGATTCTTTGGCCAGCTAGCTATGCATGATCTTCCCTGGGACTATCCGTCATCCATGTAGAGTTTTGGCCCCGATTCACATTCATGCTAATCCGCATCCGCAATTCGAACAGACATCCGGCAATTCTGACTAACACATCAATGTGGCAACGTGGCTTCTCTTCTCTTCCCCCGTCTTTTGTTTATAGCCAAATGTTACCGTCTCTATTCCACAGACATCCGAACGGGGGCTGTGCCAACTTCCTGCTCGCACATTCCCGGGAGGCGATCCTCCTGCCCTTCGTCCTGTCGCCGATCCTCTGCCTGCCCACGTACTTTGTGTTCCAGGTGCGTGAGACATACGACGTGGACAACGTCAACTCGGAGGCCATGTACCACGTCTATTTCGATAAGAATTCGGTGCTCTACAGGTGAGTTCAGATGGTCAGCCGTATCAAATAATTCAAAGCATTTAGGATTTAATTTGAATAATGATCGATAATGCAATAAACATAATTGGTATTCAAGATTTGTATGGAGATCTTCAATGTTGGGGGAGTCTCAAAAACCTGTATAGACGTGTAACTAAAATGCCAGTCTCTCCTTTTGGAACTATCCCAAAAATTGTTTGTCATATAGCTACCTTATGAGTGGTAGGAAACTTAATATAAATAAAACTAAATCCTTGATTACAAACAAAGATATAGTACTTTCTTATGATTTAGCTTTACTATCTTTTTTTTTAGGCAATACTATATTTTTGTGCCTTCACTATCCCTTGCAGGTTTAATTTCTGGATACATTCCGTGCTCATCAAACTTCTGCCCTGTGGCATATTGATCGTGATCAGTGCAGTACTCATGCACGTTCTGTGCGAGGCCTCGAGACGTCGCTTAAAGCTAAGAGACTACAATAATCCCGCCAAATATGCCATCCAGCTTAATCTGAACGAATCCAAGTCCAAGAAGTGAGTACTCGTTTGGTTTCATTGCATCTAAAGAATTCGCGTTTAAATAAACTACCGCAATAATTGATTTATATTTATTTATGTACCAAACTTCTAATTCTTACTACTCTTTTCATTTAAGGCCACCGCGTTGTGATCGTCGAAATGATCGCACCACCCTCTTACTGGTGGCAGTTCTGGTTTTGTTTCTGATCACCGAATTCCCGCAGGGATTATTGGGTCTGCTGTCCGGTGTGATGGAGAAGTGCTTCTTCGCCCACTGCTATCCGCCATTTGGGGAACTGATGGATCTGCTGGCCCTGATCAACGCAGCCGTGGGATTCGTGCTATACGGATTGATGTCCAAACAGTTCCGAACCACCTTCCGTTCGCTTTTCATGAAGCGGCACTTTGGCAGCACCGAGATGACCCGCTTGACCCGGGTCACCACGACATGCGTTTAAACAGGTTCGAAGGAAGGGAATCTCGAAGAAGATGTGATTAGTTGACTCCTAGAAGGGCTAAGGACATCAAAGATGATCCCGCCGAGAGCTCCATTTGAATTTTCTAAATTAAAAACTTTATAAAAGTTTCGTTATCTTGAATAACACAAATAAGAAACTGTGAGTGTGGGATATATGTATAGATATATACTGATGTATGCACTGATCAAATGATTTCCGCAACGGGCTACTTAAATATATAAGTGCATCGATCGGTTCAAAATTTGATTCTGCTTGTGATTTGGCTGTTTCGAAAAGTGCCATTTCATTTCCAATTAAATTACGTCTTAAGATTTGTTCGTTAACCAGTTGGTGTTTCAATTTCGTGTTAGTATGTAAGTTTTCGATAGGCTAAGTCAGTACAACCTGTACAAATACGAGACATTTACTTTCCACTACAGTTTAAAGTTTGAAAAACAGAAATCCATGAATAAAAAATATTTATGCTAAGAGGACGGAAAAACTCTATGAGCCCAGAGTAGCTTTTTCTTCTTGGCTGAAAATATGAACTGCTAGTTTGATTATGTGTCGATAACTGGTTTTTAGCCAAGTGCCAATGCATTTTACATTGGCCTCTTGGAAAATCCTTATTATGTGTACTACCTAAGCTGCTTATACTATTTATATACATAAATGTAAACACTTTCAAATAAATGTTTGATGTGAATTGCAAATGGGAATATTTTATTGCTTTCCATTACCATAAATATTTAGTTCTGGCTAACAACAGCGTTCACTTCCAGTGGCAGCTCGTCCGGCAGCAGTTCCCTGGATCCATTGTGGCCCAAATCGGATTCCTCCGTATCCGCGGAGTCAAGTAGGATTCCGTTGCCCTGACTCGAGATTCGCAGCAGGGACTTCAGCTTGGTTGCTTGGAATTTGTACTGCAGGAAATGGATATGGATAAAATCTAGGCTTCAGGGATTTTGGCCCACAGAGCTTTGCGGTGCGTGGCAATTTCGGGTTTAATTTTGCTAGACATTGGGGCCAATTACGAGGTGGAATTTCTATTCACGTGCCATTGCATACATCCACTGGGAATTTTGGTATTTCGGGCGACTTACTTCCGTGGGCAGCAAGAGGTCCTGGGCCTGGCTCATGAATCGGTTGTACTGCTCGGTGGCCAAAGCAAGTCGTCCGGTTTCGTAGCAAAACAGGGCAAAGTTCAGCACCACCAAAGGATTTCGTCCCTGTGGCCCAGTTGCCATGCGACTTGCTCTTTCGAGGGCCACGAACGCGTTCTCCATATCGTCCAGCTTACGCAAACAGACTACGATGGAGAGGGAAAATATTACTTCAAGACATGCACTCACGAAAATAGAATATTGTTGTAATAATTTTTAAAATAAAACAAATGAAATAAAACAGTTTAGATAGTTATATTTGGAATTAATGGCAATTTAAAAGAACATTTTTGTAACAAATCGAAAATTTAATCACAAAATGGTTTCGAGTGCCAGTGTACAAACTTACGGCCCAGGAGCATGAAGCACTCGGCATTATCCTTGCGCAGGTTTATGGCAGCGGCCAGCGTGTGAAAGGCACTGGCGTATTGTTTGGCTGCGGCCAAGTTAGGGTAAACAAGCAAACAACAGATGCTCTTCTTAGCGGAAGTCATGGCCACAAACAATGCTGGAGAACAGTAGGAACGAATCGCCTGCGGTTCGGACTTTCCTTCGTACTTTTAAGAAATTTATTAAAACCTCCCAAGCCGACCCATAGTTTTCTCATTCTTGGTCGCCGCCTCAAGTGAATATTTGTCCCCTACACATTCAACCCATCTCAACTCACTCGGCTAGTGTCTCTATTGTCTCTGTTTATTCAGGTCTTTCATTAGGCCAGCTTTTAGATTTCTTGTTACGAAATTGTATCGACCAAATCACTGCAGAAGTTTCGTGTTGGCAAAATGCCTACATGGTAACAGTGTTATGTTTATGGATTGCAAATACTGGCTTTCAGTAGAAATGCTCTTTTACACTTTGCAGTCAAACAAGGAAATTGTATTCTAATTGGAATTGCATTTCGCAACTCCCCAAAAGCAAATATGTTCGTATTGACAGTTTGTCAACAGAATAGAAATCTTTCAAACCCTAAACAAAATGTATGTATGAGAAATATTCCCCAAGGCTTTTTTTCACAGAATTCTGTTCTGTTGACAGTTTTCTGTTTTCTTTGAATGCAACAAAATATGACGAAATATCCAATTAAAAATCTGTCCCGGAAAAAAATACATACACACAAAAAAAAACTTGGTAAAATCAACTGTTATAACTGTCAAACAGTCCCCAACCACAAAAATTGTAAATTCTACTAATTAAATAGTTACTTTCACAACAACAAATACACATAATTAGCAAGGACACACACCTATTTACTTGGTACACACAGAAAAAAGCATGTCGCCGTAAAATCGATATGCGCATGTACATTTTTGGTTATGCAATACGCATATCTTTTTACATGAAACACTCTTTTCGAGCATATCTAATTTACCTGGCCACATATCAAGTTAACATTACATATTACATAATGTCTATGATCTACGTTTCAAATCGATTTTTTTTGGGTGTACGTTCAAATTGCAAATCTTAAGGCATTGAATATTTCCCCAAGTGACTTTAAATTGTGCACTACTCACAGGCAATGTAGATTAAACTCAGGTTGTACAGGGCATTGTAATTAAGCGGTGAGAGCCAAACGGATTTGCGCAGCGATGAAATGGCCTGGAAATTATTAAACATTTAAATGGCAGGGCAAATGAAACACCTTGTCATTCCGTTACCACAATGAGTTTGTGCTTCTTGAAGAAGCACAATCCAATGTTATTCCACAGCTCGGCAATTTCCGGCTCAGCGTTTGCGATTTGGCTGTATTTGCTGAGGGCCCCATCGACATCGTTCCGGGACTTGAAATTTGGGGGGGAAAAAAATTCACAATAAATATTATTCGAAGCGAATCCATATCTTTCACCTGCAAAATGGCGCCGAAGGCCAAAAGCCCCTTGGGCGAGCATTTCCGCTCGATGCTGACGACTTCCGCCAGTCGATCGTGTGCCTTTTGCGTTTCGTTGATTTTCAGGTACAACACACTGATTTCAATCAGAACCTCCGAGTTTTCCGGCGTCAAGCTGAAATTCGAGAATTCGTGAATATGTATAGATTGCAAGGCAACGCAAGTCATTAGCTACTGACTGCAGGCAAGTTTCCAGCACATCAATGGCCTTCTGGTATTGCTTGTCCTTGCGATACAACTCGGCCAAACGGACGTAGCTCTCCAGTTTCCGACCCGATTGTACAGCTAATTCGAAGTAGGTGCGGGCTTCGTCCTGCTGCTGGCTGGCCACCTCCTTTTGGCCCTGGGTCGTGGCCGCCCGATAGAGCAGTTCGCCCAGATAATGGTAAATCTCGTGGTCCTGCCGGCTGCTCCTCTGCTCCGCCTCCCTAAAGACGCCCAACGCCTGACTAAAGCGGCCCATTATGTAGCTAAAATAACAGTAATCATAACAAGAGAGAACGCTATAGTCGGGTGCCCCGACTATCAGATACCCGTTACTCAGCTTAAGGGAGTGCGAGGGAGATGGAGATATAAAACTTTAATCGGGCATAACTTTTTAACGAATGATCCGATTTAAAAATGCAGTTTTACTTTTCCGAAATATTTAAAGGGTTGGGCGCCAGACACTTGCGCTGCGTAGGAAGCCCAAGTATATGTGTGAGTCATCCAAACTTTCTAGCTTTTGAAGTTTCCGAGATCTCAGCGTTCATACAGACGGACAGACGGACAGACAGACAGACGGACAGACGGACATGGCTAGATCGACTTGACTAGTGAATCTGATCAAGAATATATATACTTAATAGGGTCGGAAATGCATCCTTCTAGCTGTTACATACTTTTGCACGAATACAATATACCTACCCTTTTACTCTTCGAGTAAAGGGTATAATAGGCATAATGCCCTGGTCTAAATATTTATCAATAATTAAAAATAGTTGGGATTTCGGTTGCGCTGCTCTATTTAATTTTGGTTTTTCCGCTTTTGTTGGGCTATGGGCTATTACACACAAATTTAATATGCTGATGGTAAAAATAATCTAACAATTGTCTTTTGTTTGTTCTGCCAATATTTAGTCCAAATCAGATTTCCATTATTTCGAAACATGCCGGGGTTGCATATGCGGGAAATAGCCCCCCACTCTGATGAAAATGAATTGAAATTTGATATTAAAAATGTATGCAACATGAAAAATGATAAATAGTCAGAAATGCTTTTTAAAATTTGCTAATAATTAATTATCCTTTGCCCTGAGGTGCCTAAAATCAAACTGTGTTATTGATACATATAACATCGATTGCGACCAACCATTTGACTTTTGGGCAAACCTTTTGGCATTCATACATTCACATATACCCACAGTGTTCGCCCGATTTCCTTGTAGGTCTCGATGTTCCTGGGATTCAGCTCCACCGACTTTTGCAGATGCCGCAGTGCCTCGATGTGGTTGCCCTCTTCACGGTCAATTAGACCCTGGCGAAGGGCAATCAATTAGAAGGGACACCATTCATTAGGCTCATCGCCAGCTCACCTGGACAAAGTACAGGTACTCGGGATTCAAATGGCGATTCAGCTCACGTTCGATGAGTCGGCGGCAGCGCGTGAATTCGCGGCGAGTAAAATAAATGTGGAGCAGCCAATCAATGTTGGCATCGCTGGGCATTTTGGGAGCTAATCGAGGGAATCAATGGACAAAGGACAACGGACTGAATGAATTCGAGAAAAACTTTGCGGATTTTCTTTCTTGTCTTTTTCACCTGGACGCACAACCTCCAAGCTTGGCAATTCAATAAGTCTGCCGTTGCAGTTGATCTGCTCCGTTCCCGGAACGTACATGGATTATCTTCCGCTCCTTCCTGGGCGACGACAAAAAGCTCAACTTCAAAGCCAACTCAACTAGCAGATATTTAATCTCCATTTGTTATGGCCCTCGGCAACTTTGTTGACAACAGTTCGCGTTGCCATGGTTTTCAGTTTTCAGCTTGCGACAACATTTAAGGGTTGGCCAAGGCGGACGGGCTGGAAATTAACTTGTTAACTGAATTAGTGCACGATTGCCGCGGGCCAAAAATACACAAAACGAGCTAAAGAAAATTCCGCAGTGTGTATTTTTAATTAGCTGTGACAAATATGTCGAAAACCCATTCGAAACTAATCGAAATGCAATAAAAGCGAACTAAATCTGGGTAAATAATTGCGAAGAGAAAAAGCCAAACTAGCAGATCTTGGGATAAACCAGTTCTTTGGGGTTCGCCGCGAAGTCCCGACTCTGACACCGCCTAATTACTCAATTTATTTCACACCGGCCAAAGTGGCAAAGTCTGTTGCACTCGTTTCCATTTTCGGCCCAAAAGACATGTGATCGTGAGCTACATTTCAAACTGTTTACGCGGTCCGAGCCAAAATTCAAAAGCAATTAATGCACGAGAAATATCGTACAAGATCACAGCCAATATCTGTATCGATCGATCGATTGCGGCGTCGCTTTTAGATCTTTCAAGATCTCAGATCTCCAAACGGGAAGTGCCAACTGACGCCTTTTCCCAAAAAGGCCACACTGCGGCTACTTGATTTGTGGCCAGAGGAAGTACCTATAACCACGGACCAAAAAGTTTGACAGCCATGATGGATTCGCTTCCAAATGGGGCCTCAAATTGCGGCAGATTAAAAATCAATTACGAACATGACGATTACGAGAACGCCGCACATTTAACCATGTTTTCAAAGGGGTTACTTTTTGGTAATGAAGTAAACAAATTTTCTGGGAAGGAGAACTACTTATTTCAATTATTTAACTGTTTAAACTGTCGCGCACTATAAATTGTTTTTTTTATACCCGTTACTCGTAGAGTAAAAGGGTATATTGTATTCGTGCAAAAGTATGTAACAGGGAGAAGGAAGCGTTTCCGACCCCATAAAGTATATATATTCTTGATCAGGATCACTAGCCGAGTCGATCTAGCCATGTCCGTCTGTCCGTCTGTCCGTCTGTCTGTCTGTCTGTCTGTCCGTCTGTCCGTATGAACGCTGAGATCTCGGAAACTATAAAAGCTAGAAGATTGGTATTTGGCATGAAGATTCTTGGAGTTCCTACGCAGCGCAAGTTTGTTTCAAAAGGGTGCCACGCCTCCTCTAACGCCCACAATCGCTTATATACGATTTTAAAAATTTCAATATTTCGGAAAAGTAAAAATGCAGTTTTATTGTGTTTATCAATACCTATCGAAATGTAGAAGAAATTTTTCAAATCGGACCATTCGTTAAAAAGTTATGCGTGTTCAAAGTTTCTATCTCCATCTCCCTCGCACTCCCTTTACCTGAGTAACGGGTATCTGATTGTCGGGGCACCCGACTATAGCGTTCTCTCTTGTTTTTAATTTAATTTGTTATTTATTTTTCAGTTACCTAAAAATAAAAAAAAAACAAGAAAGGAAGTAAAAGTTAAAATAAAATGAAGTTAAAATAAATTTCCATAGTTTAATCCTCACTCGATTGGTGCTGCTCAGGATTCCAGATATATTATTGCCTATTTAAAACTTCTGACTGAAATCATTATACCCTCTGCAAGGGTATAAATAAAGTAAAATTTTCCGAAATAGTAATGTAACATTTTTACATGTTGATTTTACATAGTTTTTTAATTGTGTACACAACTGATAAGCACTTATATAACACTGGATATCAAAATTCGTTTTGATTTAAATAAAAAACAAGAGAGAACGATATAGTCGGGTTGGTGTCCCGACTATCTAATACCCGTCACTCAGCTAAAGGGAGTGCGAACGCTGTACTCGGGTTGGTGTCCCGACTATCTATTGGGGCTAAAGGGAGTGCGAGGGAGATAGATATATAAACAATTTTGATTGCGTATAACTTTTTAATGAATGGTCCGATTTGAAAAATGTCTTCTACATTTCGATAGGTATTAATAAACACTATAAAATTGCGTTTATATATTTTTAAAATCTTAAAAGAAGTGGCCTCCAGACACATTTGAAAATCGTTTATGGCGATTGTGGTCGTTAGGGGGGGCGTGGCACCTCGATGAAACAAACTTGCGCTGCGTAGGAAGCCCAAGAATATGTGTGTGAAAACTCAACCTTCTAGCTTTTATAGTTTCCGAAATCTCAGCGTTCATACAGACAGACAGACGGACAGACGGACAGACGGACATGGCTAGATCGACTCGGCTAGTGATCCTGATCAAGAATATATATACTTTATGGGATCGGAAACGCTTCCTTCTCCCTGTTACATACTTTTGCACGAATACAATATACCCTTTTACTCTACGAGTGTGTTATATCGACAACCATTGTGTGACGAATAGTTACTAATTTCTATCATTTCTCACTAAGGTGGTGTCACTTATGGGTGATAGCACAAAACCATTTGATTCCTTCTTCAATGAAATCTTTTCGAACGGACAATGTGGGGGATTTATAACCCAAAATCCTCTAGTGGACCCGCGCCGCCTACCTGGATACCTGCACTCAAAATTTGTACCATAAATTAATACTTTCTATTTCCCCAGAAATTGATACGATAGATTTTCACGAAAATGCCTCATATTCTACTTATAAATTTAGGCGCCTGGAAAGTGGTTGTTGCCAGATCTTCAAACGAGTGGAAATCCAAAGAGTATTTAAGCGTTTTCTGCCGCAAAAGGAAAATTTGAATGTTACTATTCTACACAAGTACTGGCGCCACCTACGCAACTGGTGCATTTTACACTAGTGTAAAATAGATTTTTACACAGTGTAAATAGAGGGGTATTTAAGTAAAAAGGCCATCTTTCGGCAAAAATCAACAGCTATATATTTTAAATAACGCCACTGCGGGGCGTTATATACTTGCGTGGATCCACGGGGTGATTGGGGGATAAGTCCACACACTCGGATGAAAAGTAAAAGGAAATGTGGTATTCAAAATGTATGCAACAAAAAATTTGATCTGCAAACAGGACTTAAGAAGTATCTGTAATATTTTTATTTTAGTCATTTTCATGAATGACTGATATATCCGAACCATTTAGAGACAGCTATGATCTAGGGGCTTATCCCTTAAAATATAATTGTTGACAGAATTGAAAGTAACTTGGAAATCAGCCCAAAACACTCAAATCAGTTTATTTAATGTTTAATTTATAATTTCATTGATTACTTTTTGCATGCAGTCCCCAGGACCCCAATCCGATTATTGCATTAAAGGTGCACCTCATCAATGAGTTGGCGTCTCTGTCCCTAGCGAAAAGCAATCGCAAGAGAATGTCTAGCAGGCCAGCTAAAAGAGACGCATACTAGGATGCATAGTCTGCAGGTGTCTTTGAAACGGATGAACCTGGTGGACTTTGCCAGATTGATAACACCGATAAGAAAGGTCATTCTCCACAGCCAAGAAGGCTCCCCTTTTAGAGTAAAACTCCTCTATTTAGCGACTTAGCCCTGTGTTTTTGTAAGTAATTACCTAAATGTATGCACATCTCGTCCACATTTAGACCTTTGGGTTAAGGTTTTATCTGCAGATAAAGGCACAGAGACAAATCGCAAATAAATTAATTCAAATGAAATTTTCTTTATTTCTATGTTCTCTATGTTTCCAATTAGTAAGCAATTTTTCTGTTTAAATGGATTTCAGTTTGATACAATTCAAAAGCTTGTTGCATTTGCTTTGACTTAAAAAAAATATACAAAACTAACCCAATGGCCAGTAAATTTCCTTCGATCAGAACTGCTCCAAATAAGTGTTCTTTTACGTTGAAGTGAATTCCGTCTTGTTTTGTTCTCCCCCAGCAGCTGGTAGCTCTTCAAATGGAGGAAGGCCTAATTCAATTACAGTACCACTGTAAATATGATTTACACCCGACGACACTTCAGCCTGACCTCCGCGACGGGGAAATGAGGGGAGGAGCATATCTTACGCACATATTTGTACGGCCAAAGGTCATAAAAAAGCGACTTACACAGCATACCAAACCGCCCGAAATTTCCGCCTGCAGACTGGAAGATCCATTCATGTGGATTGCAAGGGCTGCTCACGTTTGTTTCCCCCCGAAAGGCCGTTATTCACTGGGGAAAAGCGAGGGAGACGAGTCGTAAAGTTATGTTTTGTGCAGCAATACGCGACTTGGCCCAAATCCTACTTTGGCTTTGACTTTGGCCTTTTCTCCTGCGCCAATTTATGCAATGCCAGTGTCCACTTTATTATTTCAGCATGGGTTTTACGATGGTAACGCGACGGACACCTAAATATAGTCATGGCCGACTTGTTTACCAAATGGCCGTCTAGTCCTTGCTGCCACTTTCCCCCAAACGTGTTCGGCAATCTGTGCCCAGACAACAACGGGGAAAACATTTGTATATGCGTGAGTGACCCAAATAAGTATGCTTTGTTTCTCGCCACCACTTCCCCTTTCTCTGGGGTGAAGATCTGCGTTTCAGGGGTTGGCCACCCACATTTACGATAATATTTAATCGCAAATTGATGTTTACACGTTCGATAGTGTATATTCTTTTGGCGATACACTAAAGGAAATATTCTATCTAAAATGTTAAAGCATTATGCCAATTAAAATAAAATTTTATAATGTTAAAAGAACATATTTCATTGATATTATTGCAATATAAACTGGTTAGATATCAACGAATTAGACAAATCCTTTTATAACTTATGTTTTTGCTTTCAAAGATAATTAATAATATCATCATTTAAATACAAATTTAATCATGTAAAAATTGAAATATTTTTTTATGCATAAATACAATTAATACATTTTGTAAGATGTCTATTTAAACAACGTTTGTTCCTTATTTTTTCAAAAACTCTTTATTTTTTTCCAATGTAGTTTATTATGATCTAGTTATGGTTAAAGCACCCTGCAAGATTTCTTCGATGTTTGTTATAATGAGTCTTTTTTGTTTGTTTTCCACTTGTCTTTGGGCAAGTATATCCTTTCGCTTATCCTGTTGACCAGTGTGTTGTGGCATTTTCAATTTACTGCTGCCAGACTTTCGGTGTGTTATATCCTGGACACATTTCCTAGAGGCCAGAGGTGATGGCTCTGCCACTTTTTCACCCACTTTCGACCCGATGTCGGCATTAGCATAACTATGGAATGTCAGGGGCAGCAAGCAGAAATATGTTTCGGTTTAAGAATTGACAAAATTTGACAAAAATGTATGTTCACCCTGGGCGAAAGTGGGTGCTTGGTGCTCGGTGGGAATGTCAATGAAAGGCCCCGGGTCCTGTGGCCTGCGTTTCGCTATCCTGTGTGTATCCTGTGTGTGCCCCGAATAGCTGAAAGCTGAAAAACTCTGTTGCTGGAAAAGCTGGAAAATATGCGTGCTGAAGTTTTGCGTGCTGTCGCTGTAATTTATGTCAGGCCAAACAAAAAACAAGGAAATTGTTGTGGCACATAACCGAGAGCAGCACTTTGTTCGGATGCAGAAAGGCAAATACAAACACAAACACAAACTGAAATACAAACATAAAAAAACAAAACACACTCTGGAGATACAGATACATATAGAATTGGATGCGGCGGTGCGGAATGTTTATTTGCTGTAAAATTTGAGGCATGCAACGCTTATGAAATAACATTTTTCGGCCAGAGCCATGGAATGAATCCGTTGGCGAAAACCAAACGGCCACTTCATGTAATAACTCTATTTGCTGGCTGCGTGGATATGGAAACATTTTAGAAAAACATAAATGCAAATTGCTTTAAATGGCAAAATGGGAAATGCGATATCCAGCAGACCAGCAGATCAAAGCAAAATGCCTATTAAACATTCACCAGTTGAATTTCCAAGGCCCTGTGATGTTGCCCCTGTTAATTTGACTTTAATATAGCAAATAATGCAATTAGGCAGGGGCCCTCATGGAATGTGATAGTCGTCGGGTTCAATGAGTTCATCGAAGGGTTAGGCGCCTGCGGGCGAGGTTCCACTTCTACTACCCCATGATTGATGAAACCACCACCGAAATATCGAAGGGGATGGGGGGTCACCACTCGAGAAGCAACAGAAGTGGCTGCCTCACATCCAGTTTGCGGCTTTTTCGGTTACCGAATAATAAGCAGGGGCAAAGGGGCCAACTCAATGTGTGTCTTCTAGGTTTCCTTACTTCCTCCACCACCACCACAAGTTGAAAAGTGAGTTCAGTGCCGTTAATTAATTAAATTGTCATACCCTCTGGGCGCCACAGCGACAATTGAGAAATCTTCTGCAGCCCGGTTGCCATTTGAACTCCACCTTGGGCGTCAAAATCGCAGGGAGAGGGGTTTCTTCCAAAAAAATTAATGAGCTCGGCTTGCCACTGAGCAACTTTTAACCGGAATTCACTGGCAGAAGCCGCCTCAGTTGGCCCCATAAATAATCATTTATTGAATGAGCCCAAGATACATATTCGAGCACTATTTCTGCGACACTCACGCTCGTATTCCGGCCGCCGGCTGAATCATTTACGAGCGATTCATTCATAAAAACCGAGTAAATAATTCAATTTAGATCGAATGCGTCATACTCCGTTAATTAAACGGTCACACAGGCTTTCAGCTAGGCGATACCTGGTCATGGGTTTTTGGTAAATACATTCTGTATGAAGTAATATAAACCAAAACCCCCAAAAGATTACAAAAACGAGTAAAAAAATCTTGTTTAATTTAATTGCGAGGACGAACAATTTTTAAACTAAAACAACAAAATACAACATTTAAAACAAACAAAAATGTTTAAAAAGTTTTTTTTTAATTTTAAAAAATATTTCTTCACAATTTTCTTGTAATGGTAAATAAAACCAAACAACTACGAAACTTTTGATTAATCTTTTAAAAATTTATCAATAAAATCTACAAATTAAAAAAAATGTTGAGAGAAATTACGTTTTCTGAAAATGTAAATGGTACCTTTATATGGTAAATTATAGGTAAAATTATATAAAAAACGGTCTTAATTTATTTGGAAAATTTGTTATGATATCTACACTTTTTATTCTTCTTAGAAAATATCAGAGATATCTAAAGTGTTTCGAAAATTAACATTTCTTCTAATTCCGTTTCGAAATAAATTTTAATTATATGTTTTTTTAGCCATAAATTTGTAATGGTACTTAAATTCAATTAGTAAAAAAAAACCCTTTTCACTCGAACATTTTCTCATGGACTTTGTTCGTTACGAAGATTTTAGCCATAAACAGGGTATGCGGGCAGCGTGGAAAATCCCCGATGAAAAGTGACTGACAGGCGAACGAGAGTGCAACCCTTGAGTGCAATCGCAGATGGGTGTGTGCAAACGTATGTACGCTTGTCTGCTGCTTCTGCTTCTGACGACGACGACGATGACGACGTCATGAAGGTCAACAGACAAACAATCCAACAGCCCCCATTCCGCAACCCACCCAGCGCCCTGGTCAATTGAAGAGGTTAAATTCGTGTGGGCCCCCTTGTTTCGTATGCTGTGTCAGGGGCTTAGTCATGTCCCCGGGGTGTTAGTGTTAATGCCCCAAATGCCACTGGCGTGCGTTGTTGCAGTTATGGCCGGCAATTATAATTTGAACAAATTATAAATTAATGTGTGCTGGTCATACGGTCATCAAAGCATAATTGTAATTGTTGACTTATATGGGTGGGTTTTGGGTTAATTCGGCAAAGAAGGGGGTTAAGAGCCCCGAAGAGCTGCCATCGCTTATTATAATTTAATCAACAAAATGCTCGGCTGTGTGTGTGAGAAGTCAACTATGCGGGCATCATATTGCTTTTTTTCGCCAGCCAAGTTAAACATTGTCGAACTGCCACAATTTATTAATTAGTTGCGGTCAATCAAACAAACAATGTGCCAAAGGGCTCAGCTTAACCGGCGGGCATTTAGCGGTTAAATGAGTCAGTATGGATTTCAAAACGGAAACCAAATCGAAGATTTGTGCAAAACCAATGTTGATTAGGGTCCAGCCAGCGAAGTGGGCTCAAAGTTCTGCAGGTTTTGACATCATTTTGGTTACGCTTTTGAAAAGGTTCTTTTCTATTGTTCATGTGACACTAATCGCACAAAAGGCAAAAGGGATTTATACTGGACATGTAGACTAGAAATAGCAAATCCTGGCCATTATTGTTGCGAGCGGCTCAAAGGAGCCACAGACTTGATAGCCCTATCGATGTCCGAAAATCCATTAAACCAAATTAGTTAGCAGTCCATAAACAGAAATGGCCAAGAGCCTTCGTTTTGCTTGCAGTTGCTGCTTGCAACTGGCAATATTTTGGTACCAGTCTTCGTTTTTGGCAATCAAGACATGTTAGGACCACACCACATGTATAGAAAATGCACAGTTGTCTGCGTGTTGGCCAGAAGTGTCTGCAAAATCTTGTGGTTGCTTTGCCAAGTTGGTAGCAGCCCATGGTTGCTGACAGCTCATTAGGCCAGGTGTTGGGTGCGAAAGGTGGGAGGACGGGGGTTGGAGCGTTGGCCAAGTGACGAATTTTGACAATGTGCGTTGCAGCAGTGTGCTTTTGAAGGCTGTTCGTGCCACCCAACCACCCACAAACCGCATCCAAACACGGAGAGTTGTCAGCCGGGTGACATGACATGGAAAAACAGCGTTAACCACATGTCCTGCCGAGTCTTGGGTGCCGAGTCTCGTGTGCCGGGCAATCACTTGATTTGATGACCAACAGCCAGCGGCAGAAACATTTAGGCCACATAAAATGCAGTTTCATTTTTGTGCAAAATTTTGTTGCGTTTCACAGCTACACACCCACACACACGCACATACACCCGGCAAAAGTTGTTGCATTTCAAGCAAATTAAGTTAATTAAAAAGTTGCAGGATTTGTGAAGTAATTACCATAAACAAGGCAACTGTGTGCTGCGCTCCTGCTCCTGCGGTTCTTGATGTTGCTTCTGGCAGAGATGCTGCTTCTGTTGCTGTTATTGGTACACTGGGAAAAATATACACGTCGTAAAGGACATTTAAGTGACTTAAATTGAACTAAAGTTTCGTTTCTTTGGAGCTTAAATTTGTTTCTTATTAAGTTGATTTTGTATTTCTTTCTCAAGACATAATTTTTATTTGTTTCAAAAATATTACAAAAGATTCGGGAGTATTTTTAAAATAAGAACAATATACTGTCAACATGTTCCTTATGAATTTCAAGAACGTATTATTCTAATAATACAGATAATAATTTTAAAATAGTTTCATTTTTCAGAATCAAAAATAAAATGAATTTTTAAGTTCAAATATAAAATGTAAATGTTGGAAGACACATGTAATTGTTCCATTTGTTTCACTATCCGATTCCCAACGTTGAATAAAATTTATTTAAACTCTTAATTTTCATTAGTTTTTCTCTGTGCATCTGGGGTGTGGATAAAGTTGTCGGCATGGAATATAAACACTTCAAGTCGTTGCGCCTGATGCGCTCAGAGCCCGGTCTTCAAAAGATGCTCGGCACACGTGAGAAATTCCAGCAGTTAAGTGGGAGTGGGCGCCGTGTGGGCAGGATGTTGTGCCACTTGCCAAAGGCAGCTTCGAGGGTGCTCCAGTCGAAATTTAAAAACCTTTCACCGGCGAGTGAAACAAAGAGGAGGGGATGAGAGTAGGAAAAAGAAGGAACTGGAACTGAAGAAGCCAAAGACTGAATTCAGCAATGGATTCAGGAGATGTGTCAGACGGCAGATGCCATTTGGCAGCTGGTTTAGGTCATGTGGATGGTTAAAATGGGTAAGGGGATGGGCAAAAGTGAGCAACTGCAACTGCAACTCCATACTCCCTACTCCCTACTCCAACTGCAACCGGAGACCACACGCACTCAGGACCAATGAAAGGGGAGAAAACGGAGGCCAGGAGATGGCTGCCATGTATGTCGGGAGCAGGTACAAAATGGAGCCGCAGGAACACGTCTCCTTGCGTCAGGAGCAGAGCAGGAAAATGGGAATCATGGGATTCCCCCCATCCCCCTCTCCATTCCACTCGACACTGGGTTTGTTATTGCCGACAGTTGCGGCCAGCCTTGGTGACACTTGAACATAACTGGGTTCTGTTCTCCGCTCCGCCTTTTGTGCAATGCCTGAGTGCACTGATTATGCACATGGGAGAGGCACGGTACTAAAGGATTCCAGGATACCAGCAGATATAGTACAACAATGCCGCCAAGATTTACAGCCTCTTCTTGGGTTGCATTTGGTTGGCGTAATTTGTTTTGGGGACCACAGCAGAGCACAGCACTTCTTGGCCAAGTCTTGGGAGCTCAAGAGTTTCATTTCTCTTATTATTAAAAATATTTAAGGCTTCCCCCAAGAAAATAAATGTATAAAGTTTTTGGTTTTTTGTTACAGCAATTAGTGAATCTAATTGGAATGGCAATAACTTATAATAAGAAATAGGCTAACGACAAAAAAAAGAGTTAGTTATAAAAAATATTTAAATGTGTGTACAATTTATTTCAATTATTATAAATATTGTAAATTTGCTTTTTGAAAATGTCATTCTTTTCAGCAAACCAATTAAATTTAATTCGGCAAAAATTTACTCTAATAATGTTTTTCTAACACTCACCGTTATACTTTCGGTTCCTATCACGGTGAACGACACAATTCTAACGAGTCATGCATGATTGTGGATTTTGAGGTGATAATAATTTTTTTTTATTTTGTTTTGCTTTTTAAATTCGCATTGCTTTTACTGTGGTGCTTTTCTCCCCTCAAGAGATAAGGGTATGCTATATAAAGTTTGCTGGCAGTCTTTACAAGTCAGTTGTTGAACTGTGGAAGCAGTGAAATATACATATTAATAATGAGAATTTTTCAGAGTGCACAGCGCGTTGTCTTTTCGAATGGATCGATTAATGGATTACCACTGAGGGCAGCTTCTGGCCAGGCCCAGGGTTTAGCCAAAGTGAGTAGAAATGGTATTGTTATAATTTGATTTACTATTAATTATTGAAAACCTTTACTTTAGGTAACTGATGATGCCGTCGCTGAAGCTCGACCGTATAAGGAGATACCACGTCCCAGTAAACTCAAATTCTTTAGAGCTTTTTTGCCCGGTGGAGAATTTCACGATGTGTCAATGGTGGATTTTGCAGTGGCGATGAGAGATCGTTATGGTGATATATTCATAATGCCCGGAATGTTCGGTCGCCAGGATATGGTCACCACCTTCAGTACCAAGGACATGGAGATGGTTTTCCGCAATGAGGGAGCTTGGCCACAACGAGACATCTTCCCTTCGCTGACATATTACCGGACTCACCTAAGAAAAGATTTTTATGGGGGAAATGTGGGTATAGTGGCCGCGTAAGTTGTAAAATATGACTCTCTCCTATTCCATAAACACATTTTTAATTTTTCAGGCAAGCGGAGGCTTGGGGCAAAATGCGATCGGCCCTGAATCCAATTTTTATGCAACCCAAGGGCTTGAAAGTCTATTACGAACCACTTTCTGACATCAACAATGAGTTTATTGAGCGGTAAGATATAAAAGATTCATATAGCACTTATAAATGATCCTAACTTGAAATAACCCCATTCAGAATCAAAGAAATTCGAGATCGTAAAACCTTAGAAGTACCCGATAACTTTGTGGAGGAAATAAACCGACTGATCTTCGATTCCCTTGGTTTGGTGGCCTTCGATCGCCAAATGGGTCTGATCAGCCGGAACCGAAACAGTCCCGATGCCCTGAGATTGTTCGATGTATCTAAAGAGGCTCTAAAATGCGCCTTCAAGGTGGATTTCCAACCGTCGATGTGGAAATACATATCCACTCCGACATTTAGGAAAATGATGAGACTTCTAGACGAGAGTTTGGAGGTGACGCAGAGGTTGCTGAAGGAAACCCAGGACGACTTGGAGAAACGGCGCCAGGCGGGAGAAAAGGTTAACAGCAACAGCATGCTGCAGCGGATGATGGAGGTGGATCCCAAAACGGCGACGGTCATGAGCTTGGACATCTTGTTCGCCGGAGTCGATGCCACCTCCAATCTTTTGTCAGCTGTGCTCCTTTGTCTGGCCAAGAATCCAGAGAAACAGGGGAAGTTGCGAGAGGAACTGCTGAAGGTTATGCCCACCAAGGATTCCCCTCTGAACGAGGAGACCATGAAGGACATGCCTTACTTGAGGGCAGTGATCAAGGAAGCCCTGCGCTACTATCCCAATGGATTGGGAAACTTTCGCGTTTGTCCCACAGACGTCACTCTATCAGGTTTCAATGTGCCAAAGGGCAGCAGTGTCATTCTCGGATCCAATGTCCTGTTGCAGGATAACAGCTACTATCCGGAAGCGGCGAAGTTTCTGCCGGAACGCTGGCTAAGGGATCCCGAGACGGGAAAGAAGACCCCCGTCAATGCCTTCAGTTTCCTGCCATTCGGCTTCGGACCCCGCATGTGTATTGGCAAACGATTGGTGGACCTGGAAATCGAGACGAGTGTGGCCAAGTTAATAAGGAACTTCCAGCTGGAATTTAACTACGATGCCAGTCGCCCCTTTAAGAGTACCATCCTAATGGAACCGGCCATTCCATTCCGGTTTAAGTTCATCGATATCGATCATTAAATGGCATTGAAATTGATACTCTGTATTGTAAAATATCGTTAATAAATATGGTTACTTAGTTAGCACGTGACTTTAATTTAATTTGAAATGTTAAAGAAAAGCTATATCTCAGAGAAGAAGAGAATGTAATAAAAGTCCACAACGATATAATATTTTTCCTATTAATTTCCACTAATTTTCCGACCGTTCATATGGCAGCTATATGATATAGTAATCCGATTTAAAAAAAATTATATTCAACATTTAGAAATATTAAAAAAAAAATATTCCCAAGAGTAGAAGGTAATATTTTAAAAAACACCAAAGATAGTCCTTTTTTTTCGTTTTTTTTTTCGACTCTTCCTATGGGAGCTATAAGATATAGTTGTATAATCCGGCCGGTTCAGACTTATATACTACCTGTAATAGAGAGAAGACTTTTGGGAAACTGAGAGATTTGTAGAAATAGGCAGACGGACGGACGAACCTTCTGCAAGGGTATACAAATCAAATAAAAATCTTATCGAGCATTGACCTCTGGTGAAAACTGCATAGACAAACATTATCGAAAATTTCATCATACATTTTTTGACTTATCATGAGCGCTGAGCGTGCGGTTCAAATCCCAAAGATAGCTACGAATTTAGACTGGAAAACTGCAAGACATGCTGGATTGCGAGTTGTAGAGAGTGGGGAATTATTTTTAGCACTGTTTTGTTATCGATTCCCATGTTTATACGCGCGGCTTGTTTCTCTCTCTTTTAAGATAAGAATGGGGTACATAAGCTGGCGACTGTTTTCATTGGTCAGTTGTTCAATTCTACAGTCAGTTGAACAAAGAAAATATGAATATTTTGCAAACAACGCAGCGGGTGGCTTCGATTCAAAGTGTAAGGGCAGCGTCTTGTCCAGCACAGGTTGCGGCTTCAAGTGTGAGTTTATAAATTAATACAATAATTTTCTCTACAAGTAACCGAAATTGCACAATTTCGGAATCCCGGAAAGATAGAGTTCATTAGGTCGTTTATGCCGGGCGGCGAATTTCACGATGCCTCCATAGTGGACTATGCATCAGCGATGAGAAATCGTTATGGCGACATTTTTATCATGCCCGGAATGTTTGGACGCAAGGATTGGCTGACCACCTTTAGTACCAAGGATATCGAGATGGTATTCCGCAATGAGGGAATCTGGCCGGAACGAGAAAAGTTTGCTTCGTTTCAATATTACCGCACTAAAGTGCGTGCAGATGTTTATGGAAAACATCCAGGTCTGGTGGCTTCGTAAGTGTTTGAAAAAATATTAAAGGAAAAATTAAGTTAACTACTTAAATGGAACCATTAGGCAAGAAGACTAATTTTCAATTCGCTTGCTTTGGTGGCCTTCGATCGCCAAATGGGTCTGATCAGAAAGAACCGAGACAATCCCGATGCTCTGGTTCTTTTCAATATGGTGAGAAGAGTGCTCAAATATGTCTTCGATTTGGATGTGAAACCATCGATGTGGCGGTATATTCAAACGCCGGCCTTCAAGAAAATGATCAGCGTTCTCGACGAGTCCTTGGTGGCTTCGCAGAATTTGCTGAAGGAATCCAGGAGCTGCTGGAAAAGCGACGCCAGGCGGGAGAAGAGGTCAATAGAAACAGCATGCTGCAGCGGATGATGGATGTGGATCCAAAGTTGGTGGTTGTCATGAGCCTGGACATCCTGTTTGCCGGAGTCGATGCCTCATCTAACCTCTTGTCAGCTGTGCTCCTTTGTCTGGCCAAGAATCCCGAGAAGCAGGGGAAGTTGCGCGAGGAACTCCTGAAGATTATAATTTAAATTGGGACTCTGGTAGATTATTGCCACCCTACCGAAGTAGGCTACAATTAATTGACATGCCTTCTTTATATCATCGACGAATTTGTATTGGCGTTATGTTTGTTCAAAAGCTTCTTCTCGGTTTAGTTGATTCACAAACTCTCCCTTCCTATATTGATCTCACGGTTCCTTCAAGATTTACACGCACGTTTCGACCTTTGCGCTTGCCAATATGTAGGTCTAACTACGCTCAAAACGAACCTTTTCGTGTTCTTTGCCACAATTATAATACTTTATCTGATATCCTCTCCCCTAATGTAACTATAAGTTCTTTACCGTGTAAAATTTACAATTACCTAAATTCTAACATGTAAATTTATTATTGTATACCGCATTTAATGCCTAATTGTTAGTTTTATTGTTCAAGTCTAAGTTAGCAGTTAATCGCTAAAATAAATAAATAAGGACACCCTGCTCAACGAAGAGACCATGAAGGATATGCCTTATTTAAGAGCAGTGATTAAAGAAGCCCTGCGCTACTATCCCAATGGATTGGGCAACCTGCGCATTTGTCCCACGGACGTTACTCTATCCGGTTACAATGTGCCGAAGGGCACCAACCTAGTGATGGCATCGAATCTTCTTTTGCACGACAACAACTATTATCCGGAAGCTGCGAAGTTCCTCCCGGAACGCTGGCTAAGGGATCCCGAGACGGAAAAGAAGACCCCCATCAATCCCTTCACTTTAATGCCATTCGGCATTGGACCTCGCATGTGCATAGGTAAACGATTGGTGGACCTGGAAATCGAGACGAGTATTGCCAAGCTGATAAGGAACTTCCAGGTGGAATCCAACTACGATTCCAGTTGCCCCTACAAGACTTTCTTCCTCATGGAACCGGCCATTCCGTTCCGCTTTAAATTCACCGATAGCGACCATTAAATGGCTGTGAAATTGATACACTTTATTGTGAATTATTCTAAATACATACATATATAATCTAATTCTAAGCACTGAAAGATTTTCCCATTAGATTAGATTGGTTTCAAGGGGCACGAGCTTCATATCTGCAGAACGCGACTGCTGTTATCTCTACGGGGAATAGGGGAATACCTCTCTCTCCAAATTGCCATTTAATTGCGAGAGCCAAAACCAAAAGCCGAACAACAGTTAAACGAGGCCCGTGATGTTTTAGCGGTAATGGATGGACAGTGGAGCGGTGGGCATATTGGGTTGTTTTGGTCAGCTGTGGACCATCGACTGTGTTGGCGTATTTGGCCAATTTGACCAATTGGAAAATGCAAATTTAATTAGCGGCTAATTTTGGAAAATTGGCGTAAAATTGAAAATTGAACAGCAAATCAATGAGGCTCCAAACATGTGTGTGTTTAGGAAAATGGTTTTAGATCTGGAATGGCTTTAAATGATTGTGAAGATAAAATAGTAAATTGTCAATATAAAAGTCAAACATTCATAAACAAATTTTTTATTTTTTAATACAACAATTTTGTTGAAGTTCATGACGAAATTATATAAAAAACCAAATGTTAATCTTTTTTATTTTAATTTATTAATAGATTTTGAATCTGATTTTAAAATTTTATTAATTTTGTTAAGGGGTACTAGAAGTCTTCACTTTTTAATTGGCAGTTTTAACCGGTTTTTGCAGCTCTCAAATAGGAACAAATAACTTGAAAACATAACAGGATGGCGAGTAAAAAATTTTTTAACTTATAATAGAATACTAAACAACAATACAATTACGCATTACTGCTTCAGCTCTCACGCTTCGTTGTTTATATTTTGTTCAGACTGCTGAGTAGGGGTGGCAAATCATGATGATACACCGTTTATTTGATAAGAAACTAAAACTCATGCTTTGTTTTCTCGGTTGTGTTTTGGTTTGAAAGCTTTACTTTGTGTAGCTTTTTCTGTTTTTTCTCTCTCTATCTCTCTGTTCTCTGTTTTTACATTTTAGAGATAAGGTTTGTCTATAAAATCGCATTGCAAAGTGGACAGGTTTTTAGTGCTAGTTAAAAACGAGAATGATTAGTTTGAACAGTGCGCGATCTGTGGCGATTTTCGTAGGCCCCGTTCGATCTCTGAGATCAGCCTCCGCCTTGGCACAGGCTCAGGTAAACAACAATGTAAGTATAAGGAAAAATCAGTGGAAACTGAGAAATTAATGTTTCTAACTCTAGATAACTGAGGAGCCCAAGCCGTACAATGAGATCCCGCGTCCCAATACATTCAAATTCATGAGGGCTTTTATGCCTGGAGGAGAATTTCAAAATGCATCGATTACGGAATATACCTCTATAATGCGAAAGCGTTATGGAGATATCTATATCATGCCCGGAATGTTTGGCCGCAAGGATTGGGTGACCACATTCAGCACCAAGGATATAGAGACGGTCTTCCGGAATGAGGGCATTTGGCCTCATCGCGATGGTCTGGATTCGATTGTATACTTCCGCCAACACGTTAGACCCGATGTTTATGGGGTGGTTCAGGGTCTGGTGGCTGCGTAAGTTGTAGAAATCGGTTGATTATAGTCCCAAGCTAACTTATATTTAATTATACAGACAGAACGAGACCTGGGGCAAACTGCGTTCAGCCTTAAATCCCATATTCATGCAGCCAAGGGGTCTGAGAATGTACTACGAACCCCTGTCCAATATTAACAATGAGTTTATCGAAAGGAAAGTTATAAGATCTTAAAATGGTTCCATGGATTAATCCTATTCTCAACAGAATTAAGGAGATTAGGGATCCCAAGACCCTGGAAGTTCCAGAGAATTTCACGGATGAAATAAGTCGAGTGATTTTCGAATCACTAGCCCTTGTTTCCTTCGATCGGCAAATGGGTTTGATCCGGAAGAATCGCGATAATCCAGATGCCATGACTCTCTTTCAGACCACGAGGGATATCTTTCGGTTGACTTTCCAGCTCGACTTCCAGCCCTCCATGTGGAAGGTGATTTCGACGCCCACCTACAGGAAAATGAAGAGAACCCTCAACGCCAGTTTGGATGTGGCCCAGAAAATGCTGAGGGAAAACCAGGAGGCGCTGGAAAAGCGTCGCGAAGCGGGTGAAAAAATCAATAGCAACAGTATGCTGGAGAGGCTGATGGAGATTGATCCCAAGGTGGCTGTGATTATGGGTTTGGACATCCTCTTCGCCGGCGTGGATGCTACTTCTACGCTTCTTTCCGCCGTTCTGCTCTGTCTATCGAAACATCCAGATAAGCAGGTGAAATTGCGAGAGGAACTCCTGCGGATCATGCCCACAAAGAACACGCTTCTCAACGAGGATACCATGAAGGATATGCCTTACCTAAGGGCTGTGATCAAGGAGACCCTGCGATACTATCCCAATGGTCTGGGGACCATGAGGACATGCCAAAACGATGTGACCCTTTCCGGTTATACGGTGCCCAGGGGAACAACTGTCCTACTGGGTTCTAATGTCCTCATGAAGGACAGCACCTTCTATCCGCGTCCAGATGAATTTCTACCAGAGCGCTGGCTTCGAGATCCGGAGACGGGCAAGAAGATGCACGTCAGCCCCTTCACCTTCCTGCCCTTCGGCTTTGGACCCCGCATGTGCATTGGCAAGCGAGTGGTGGATCTGGAAATGGAAACCACGGTGGCAAAGTTGATTCGCAATTTCCACGTCGAGTTCCATCGGGATGCCAGCAGACCCTTTAAAACGATGTTTGTGATGGAACCGGCCATTGCGTTCCCCTTCAAGTTCATCGATGTCGATCACTAGATCGCTCCTAATTCGTTGCACTAAGTTGTGCAATAAGTTCCTTATAGCTTTATATATTTTGTTAAAAATAAATGCTTTGTTGATAGATAAGATTGTCTTGTCTTTTAAAATGCCAGATAAGATTTTTATTTGTTGTGCTATCCCTATCGCTAATTTTTTCTATCGCTCTTGAAGTTCTAAATTAAGAGAGTGTGAAAGAGGAATACTTAACGGTTGACGATAATTTGAGGTATCGTGGGAGTTTCACAGTAAATTGCCAGTTAATCTATTTGTTTGACCATTGGTATATTTTTTGATTGCTTAAATAATAACGAGGACAAAAGCAAACATTACAGAGAAAATAATTATATGATAATAAATATGTTCTTCTATTCTCCTTCTTTTTTTTAATTGGTTAGAGAAGGTTAAAAAATGTATTGCACATTAATTAGTATAGGGCATAATTGTGTAGCATTTGTCAATCTGCATTTATTTAGCCTAATAAACATGCTGATTAATTAGCATTTTATCGTGCTTAATTGTATTTTTTTTCAAAGCGCAAAATTAATTGATAACTTGAGAATATTACTTATATTACTAATATTATTAATTAAATTACTTTCTACTCATTTGTTTAAATCAGCTTTAATTATAAGTATTTTTATAGAAAGACACCTTTCTAGATTGCCTTTATATTTTCTTATACATACATAAAATATACCTATTTACAATTTGTTATTTGTCATATGTTTTTTCTATTCTTTTTTTAATTTTTCCTAAGCTGATTTCGCCACCAAAGACACTTTTAGCTGGCTGTACGCTCCCGTTTGGAGTTGGCAGCTTGGCAGGCAGGTGAGAACGGGCAGGTGAGAGGATGTCCTTTGCCTCGCTGAAAATATTTCTAACGGCAACGGCGAAAATCAAGAGCAGCACCCACATCACCGGCAGCAACATCAGGAGTATACTATATGGAAGCAAAGCAAAAGCAGCAGCAGCAACAGCAACAGCAGACATATTCGCCTGCGGCCGGCGGAGTTATGCTAACTGGCACTCAAAGCAAAGCGCGGCCAAAAGCTCAGGCGGGTTGCCCTTTGCCCTCTGCTTTCTGCCTTCCGCCTCCTGTTGTTGCTATTGCCACTTGGCAGTGGCAGCTTGTAACAATAATTTAAGCGATTTTGCGCTTTTTGCAAGTGGGTTAATGGCATGCCGGGGATCCCTCGTAACTGGGAGAGCCAGGAGAACCAGGAACCAGGAACCAGGAACCTGGTGGCGGGTATCCTTTGCCGTGGCGAAAATTCCACTTCTGTAGCAAACGCACATAGCTTATGAATTCCGCAATCCTCGATGCGGTGCAGCAAAGCGGTGGGTTGGATGATACAGGGTCCTGCAGGACTCGTACAAAGTAAAAATGCAGAACATGTGTTTTTTTCGGGATGGTGGTAGTGAGAAAACTCTGACTGGACCAGTCATATACATACACATCTCTTTGTGTCTGCTGTATATTAAAATTCAATTTTAAAACACGCTACGCCAGGCCACTCCACGCACAACCGGGCGTATGCGTAATGCGGCATGCAATCATCTGCGTGCGCCTTCGCTTGGAAATTCCTTTGCCATAACTAATCTCTCGAAGGCTAACCAAGGACCAGTCCTGACGTTTCATATTTCTAGCTCGCCGCACCGCCAACCCTTTCCTTTCTTTTATTTTATTTAATCTTTTTTTCTTCTCCTTTTTTTTGTGAAAAATTTCATACTCATCAAGTTGACAAAGAAAAAGTTTTTCATTATTACATTTCGCTGTCATTTGGGCGCAGAAATAGCTTGGAAAAGTTCTCGGAGACCCCGCTTACCGCTTTTCCTCCGTCGTCGTCGTGCCGAGTTGAAACTCGAGTGCAGCGCGTAAATGAGCCACTCCCATTGGAGACGCCCGCCCGCAGCAGTCGGCGCTCATCATCAGATTTCCAAGAATAAAATGGTTTGGATTGGGAATGGCAAGGAAGAAATGGGAAGGGGGGAAAACCGGGCCCAATGCGTAGCTTGACGTAATTTTCTTGGCCTGCCTGACGAGTCGCATCCTTGCACATTAATCCATTGGTGCCTGGATCTCGGAACCCAGAACCCAGAACTCGGATCTCGCTGCTCAGTTCTTAGTTCTCGGGGCTTAGCTCCGGTCCTTGGTCCTTGCTGCACGCAAATGAGGGTATGGTCAAATCACTCACTGTCAGCCCGTGTCCCAAGGAATGCGTTCAGCTTGTCCTTTAATTTTTTCTCCTTCTAAGACCAGTTCTAGTTCCCTTTTTCTAAACACTGATAAAAAATTGTATTCATTTCTATAAAACGTTAAACCATTCCAGATAATCTAAAGCTTATAAATGAAATTTTAAAAATATGTTAAACTAATTAAACTTAAAAGTTTAATATAAATAAAAATTCGAATTTATGTTTTTTAGTTTAGAAACTAATTATACCTAATATACATATGTATCAATATTTGGTAATAACGAAAACTAATTCAAAACGGTATAAATGGAATAAAAAAAGTTTTTAAGCCATACATAATAGAACATAAAATTTAGATTTGCCAAAAATGTTTATTTAACAATTTTTAAGCGACTCCAAAAATGTATAAATCTTAATCTTAAAAAAAAAATTAAAATATTTGTAAGAATATGTGGTTTTTTCTAACTTTGAAAACGAACATTTGTCCTTAGCATTATCTCCGGCCTCCTGGGCAACACCCAATTGATTAGCAATTTTGGTGACATTTTTCTCATTGTGCAGGTCCTAGCATTTTCTATAACTTGACGTTTGCCACTGTCCCCCTTTCCCTTCTCCTTCTCCTTCCCCATCCCAAACCATTTTCCATTTTCCGTTTCGCCACCCCCTTGGCTCCTTTGTCCGGCGTGTACTTGTGTTGCTTCGCTTGCCGCTTTGCTGCCTGTCAGCGCAGCTTAAGATAAAAACTTTCCTTTCCACCCGAAAAGGGGGCCAAAGCGGCAACAACACCAGCCAGCTGAGGGGGAACTCAAAAAAAGGCTGGCAGAATGGCTCGAAAGGGTTGACTCTGACATTTAGCTTTCGCATATTTGCACACACCCCGCGTGCCCCGCCCCCTTCGCCCCTTTCCCTTCCCCATCCACCAACAATATATTTTATAGACTAAGGCGAAGACATGACAAATGCTCAAATAGAAATTCTTCAACAAGATTCTTGGCCGATACTTAAGTTCATTTTTTGGTCGTGCACATCGCATGGGGGCTTTTGTTAGAGCGTTACCAGAAAGAATTCAAATTAAAATGCGATTGCGATTGCGACTGCTCGGGGCTCACTCGATTTTCGTGTGCTTTCTGACACGACCTGTCAATGGTTTTTTGCATTTTTTGCCTGCAATGCTGAATTTGATAGCCCATTCCTAGTGCTTTTCAAAGCCTGATTTCGGAGATCACCCACAGTTGGCCTACTGTTTCGATTGATTGCTAAAAGTATTAAAGAAAATATTAACAAAATATTGCTATTGCTATTAATAACATTAATTCATTTTCTGATTATTCATTTCTTAAGGTACTCAATTTTAAACAACTTTTAATTTTTATACTAAGAGGTCGCATGTAAAATGTTACAGTAGAAAGTTGGATAAAAATCAATAATAATAATAAATAAATCAGATAAAAACAACTTTCACGGGATACAAGTAATCGCAGTATTGATTGTGAATATTTGCGTGAAGATCCTTAATTTTTTTCAAAATATAATTCTATCATTATCTAAATAAATTGTATTTTTGCTTGGCAAATTCATTACCTATTTTATTTTTAAATTTGTAATATATGTAATGTGATGACAATATTGGAAAATAATATCTTCACTTTCCCCGGCATTTAATAGCTTAAATTCTAAAATCTTACTTAAACTCTACTGCAGTTTTCCTTTCCAACATCCATAATTCGAAACATATGACCGTTCAGCTGCCGCTCAGATGTTTTCCCGCTTTTCCCCCTTCAGCCAGTCGAAATTTTCATTCATCAGGCGCAGCGCACACGCATTGCCGAATTTGCACCAACACCAGTGCATCGGCTTCTCCCAATTGCCTCCCAAAACACCCAGCCATCCAACCATCCAACCATCCGAACATCCAAACACCCAGAACAACCAAACACCCGCACAACTCACTCACCCATTCATATATTTTATGTTTTGTTTACATTGCCGGCTTGTGCAGCCAAAACAACAACTGATTCTCATTCTGATTCTGCTAGGGGAAAGGCGTTGTGAAAGCCTTATGACGTCACCGGGGAAATGCGTGCCATAAACCAGAGTATAAGAGAAATGTGTTATACGAAAGAGAAAACTGGCGAAAGGAGGAAAAGTATAAACGATACGAGTGCGCAATTAAGGAAGGAACTCGCAATTTGGCTGCTCATTTTGGAGCCGTTTGCGGTGAGTTGAAGCTTCCGCAAAATGGCCGAGAGAGAGAGGGAGAGGGAGAGGGAAAACGAGGGTAACAGAGAGAGAGAGAGAGAGAGAGACACAACGTCATCGGCAACGGGACAGCATCAACAAGCTTACTGGCTGCTGAAAATCGTCATTACGTCGAGATCATTATTCCCATCGGCGAGGAGCGAGAAAAGTTGTCGCAGGACAGAAACGAGTCAACGCTCGAGTACATCGGTCATTGCGCTGTGTGTTGCACTTTGTGCTAACACATACGATAGAGAAACGAAAGAGAAACAGGAACAGAAACTATTGCATACCGCCAGGCGCACATGGCGCTTGCTGCTTCTGATTGGTGATGGTGTGAGTGCGCTTTGTGTTTGTGATATCTAAAAGGGGTTTCAAGGAAGGGTACTTAAAAAATTATCTAAAAAAATATATCAAGAACCCGGAACTATGCAAATATTACCACCACAAGGCCAAGTGCTTCCCGAAAACTATTTTGGTCAGTGTAAGTTGATTTTATTTCTAGCTTTTAAGGATTTCTTAAATATTTGTATTTTCATTTAGAGCTTTTAGTTTATATATAGTTTATAGTAAAGGAAAATCCCTTAAATTTCAAACAGATTTTTATACTGATAGCCGAAAACCCTCTGTTCCTGGTTTAACCAACTTTTTCATCTATTTTTGCCGGCTTGCCAATCTCGCTTAGGCTCTCTTAGCGGTTCTCTTGCGCTCTTTTTGGCCAACTCGCCTGCGCCAGAGCCGTGGAAAAAAAATGCTAGCCAGAAAAACAAACCGAAAAGAGCGCCAAGAGCGTAGTAAGCGGCGTAGTTCAAGTGCCGGTTGTACTACGCGGGGTCAAAGGGTAAAGGAGGAGTGGGGAGGGGATGCTAAGGTGCCTGGCTGGCAAGCAGCTTCACCTGCAAAAATATTCCGATGGCGCGCCTTCTCATATCATTAAAATTCCATTTTGTCTGCTCCCGACTTTTGCCTCGTTTTCCACCTGACTCCCGCATTATTTTTTTCTTCCACTCTTCTGCCAGCGACTCTATCTTTGTTGTGGCATTATTGTTATGGCACACTGTATCGCCCAGACTCTCGACTTCCGCTGTTGCACGTGTCGCATATTGCTGATGCTGCTGCTGCTGCTGCTCCTTGCTGTGAAATTTCCGCAGCGGCAACAAAAGTGCGAAATAATGACCGACTGCCTGTCACACGGCTGACTGCCTGGCAGCCTGGTACTCGTATTCCCATTGCTTTTGGCCATTTTCTCTCTCGGCCGAAAGCGGATGTTGTCTGTAAAGTTGGTTAAACAATTTATGTGTGTCCCCAACAATGCATATGCCGGCTGCAGTTCGTTGACCTTTGACACTGGCAACTCGACAACTCACCCACCGGCCTGCATAATTAATATGCTGATTAATATATTGCTTAACCCACAAAGGAGGGCTGTCATTAAGGTCCTGGCAATTGCCTTCATCAGGTGAAAAACGTAGGAATAAAAAGGAGGAAACCTCTTCCTTGGCTGGCAGTTTTTTATTAAAAATTCTTGAGCATCATTATCGAGGGAGTTGCGTGCAAATTCCGCTGGCAAATAAAGTGATATGAGAAACGGGCGGTGAGCATGTAAACGGTGAGCCATAAAGCGGAGAGCCAAGTTAGTACCTGGGCTGATACCCATGTCTGCCAAACCAAAAGCGTCAACAGGCGCCCATCGCAGCCAGCAAACCGAAACCGAAACCGAAACCAGAACGTGGCCTGCCAACTTTCAAGGCACACAAGCAGCAGCAGTAACATCGACCTGCAGCAACAGCAACAGCAATATCTGCAGCAGCAACATCAGACAGGAAGCATTGCCACAGGCAACATGGGCGACTACAAAAGACCCGGGAATCGATGGAGTTGGGCATGTAGAAGATATAGGTGTGCACAAACATATGTACATGTGCCTGGGCAAATGACAAAATCAAATCAAATTCAAGCGACTAAAGCTGAATGGCTTCGGGTAAGTGAGTGCGTTTACCTTTGGCAACTGAGTGAAACGAAGTTCAGGTCTTGCACTCTAGCTGTCAAAATGAGTGTCATGGATTTGTCTAAATCATAATAATTTAAATCGTAATAATATCCCATGAGTGATTGCTTCAATTATCTCGCATCGAATTTCCAATTGATATCCAAACGAAATCACAAATTATTTTCTAATTGATATATTCTCAAATTAAATTTGATCGAAATTAATATGGGAAACTGACTGAAAATTAAAAATGTTATTGACATTAACGAGTCGGAGGGAAATGAAGTACCAATATGGGCCATGATATCTTGTTTGTTAGTCTTAACAATTTCAAAGCATATATGTGTGAATTTTTCAAATGTAGAAACCGTGAGTTTTTCAGTTCGACATATATTCTCACATTTTAATTTCAAAAACTAATCGTGAATATAACACAAGAGAACTGTGTGTGCTATTTATGTTTTTAACATATGTAGACTACAATTTTTAACACACTAGTCAATAACTTTTTTTGAACCTAACACAGTGACATTTAACATGTTAATAACACAAGTTTTTTACAGTGTGTGTTATTTTCCGAACCCTGATCTGAATAAAAATATTTAATTGAATATTCCAAAGATTTCTAACATTACATTTAATGTTAGTACTCAGTTGATTTTTAAAAAGTATTTAGATTTGTATACAGCTTAATAATAATAACAATAATACTTTTAAAATATATCAATTGACTTTAGGAAGCCTTAAACCTTTTTCAGATATGAGATATGATATGATTTTTAAGAATTGGATTATTAAGTTTAATCCGGCTTTAAAGGACTACTTAATGAGCACCTCATACATCTGGCTGTCAACTAACGAAATCAGGCTTCAGGGCGCAACACCATTATCGGCCTCCTGCCCTTTTTAGTGGGCGTGGCTGATTCAATAACGCCAGTGTCTCCCCGAGAGTTTGTGTGCGTGTGTGGGCGTTGCAAATGCAATAAATGAATGGCCATTAAGCAAAGCGCAAAAGGTTTTTTAAATTATGCGTGAAAATAAATTTTATGTACACCGAGCATTAAGCTCGGGGCGAGCATCGGTGAGGTGGGCGTGGCATATGTAATGACGTGCCCGCCGGCAGCGACGAAAATCGGCAGAAGTTCGGGGGAACGGGAGTCAACAAACGCTAATTGAATAAAGTCAGCAAAGGCTCTGCGAAAAAATCAACATTTAACTTGTTGCAAGTGATTAAGCATCGAGAATTCAATTAAATATGAATTGCACACGACTAGAGGGGAATTCTTACAACAAATCGGTCGAAAGCCACTATAACAAGTTTCAAAAAAATGGTTTTCCATAGCTACAGAAAGTGATAAATTAGTCATATGAAATATGACTAAGTGGCTTTCGCGAGTTCTTGACTAAATTATGAGGCGAAACCGTTTTTTCAATTAGACAATTACGTTCTCTTTAAATTTTATGACCACACAGGCGAAGCAAAAAATTAAAAGTTAATTCAATTGCCATGAAAAATATTTTTGTACACAAAGAAATTCTTAAGGTATCAAGTAAATAACCATTTCTGATTTTAATTTTTTAATTTTATTACCCAACAATAATATTAATATTTCAATATTTAATATACAAATAATATTTGTATTTTAATAAATACTTTATACTCTAAGCTAATGTTTCTTTCAATGTAGCTTTGAATTTTTTCGTGAAACAACATTCTTTATACGCATCTGAGAATTTAATTTATTTTGATTTTTGCAATTATCTCAATAAAAGAAGTACTCGTCGGCAGTATTTAATTTTCGAAATTTTACAAGTACTAAAAGTTTGTTAATTGAATTAGCAGAAGCGAATCGAAGCTTGTCCAATGCTTAGTGGTTCCCTTGAAACATTTCAGCAGCAACATAATGGAGGAGGACATTCAACATTCTTTTCGGAAACATGAAAGAAAAGGCGACCATTAAATTATTTTCGATAATCGAGGGGTTGGATTAATGGGTTGGGCTTTAACGGGCGAAGCCCAATATTTGCATTGTTGAAAGTCTGCGACAACATTGACGAAGCTGCAATGTGTTTGTTGATTATTGAATCATAATTAAAATTGTTTAATTTAAAATTTATTTTATAAGCAAGCACAGAGGCCGCTCCTGCCGCCCGCAACCCACATCCCACGACATAAAATTATACAAACATTTTTATTAAAATGACGACCGCCGCCGGAGACAAATATGCAAATTTTGTGGCAAGTGGGGGATGCTGTCATGCGGCTGGTTTGGTGACAGCTTTCTGGTATTTGTTTTTGATACTTTAATAAACATTTCAATCGGCGTGTATCTTTGGGCCGGTCGAAAAGTGCAAATTGCAACACAAATCCCACCAGCCTACGCCGCCAGCGATAATTATGCGAATTTATTTCAAAAAGTATTAAATACGCGATGACACAATTTTAATAGCTTTCCGCTTTACAGCAGCCCAGAAGTAAGCAAATAGCATGCTGGCAGCGGAAAAGCGTAAAAAATATTTGCTTTTAATTAAATTGCATTCGGCATTATTTATGAAAAAGTTAATTAATCTAACGTGGCGTGAAATCGAGGATTACACGGCTCTCTTCTAAGCCAACCGTTCGTTAATTGCTGGCCGGCAAATTAATGGCCGGGTTAATCCGTTTTAAGCCAAACTATAATGCAATGACTCGAGATCGCACAGAATGAGTTTTGTGTTGCGCAAATTAACGCTGAAAACGATACCCATATGAATCAATTGGCTTTCATAATTAAATGCACTTCTCTAGGGTTTAAAAAAGTGTAATTCATTAAAATTGATACGTGTTCCGCGGGAATGGACACAATTTATGGAGCTGATTTGAGATTAAGTTAGCCGATTTGTACGAAATAATTTGTAAAACATAATTGAAACCGATTATAATTATCTATTTTCAAGGCTTTTTTACTGCAATGCGTTTAAAATGCTTTTATACCTACAAAACCATTATTTTTTCCATACATGTAACATTAAAAAGCTTTGAAATGTTTAGACATATTTCACTTTTTCATTTAAACCACTTGTTTTTGCTTCGACGGACAATCAGGCACTAAATTTCAAGCAAAAAATGAAACAGTAATATTAACGACATATTAATATTAAATTAAACCTACTTTGAAATTAAATTTTTAATGCAACTAGACTTTTAAGTCTAAGCAAACTAGTTTTAATGTATCATTTAATAATTTTTATATCTCTTTCTGTCGACTAAATGTGGCTATTAATGTGAATTATATCTATATAATTTGGTCAAATGGCTAGTCCTTTTCTGTATTTTTTAACCAATATGCGCTGGTCAGTTTTTCCAGAATCGCTATCGCCTTTGTAATCTTTTTGATATGCGAAACGACAGGCGTATAACTTATTTTTAGCTCTTTATTGGCACCTTCCCCTCTGCTTTTTTGTTATCTTCTGCTGAGTTTCTTTGACTTGTCATTCATTCTGTTTGTATTTTAACCCTCTACTTTGCTCATGTGATTCGCATGGTTTATTGTTGCTGCGCCTATTTGCATGCTCGACAATTTGAAATTGTCAAAGACGTGCAAACAGAGACGGATAAAAGTTGGCCGAAAGAAGTTTTCCATCTCCAGAAAGTTGGGCCGTCGTGTTTACTTGAAGCAATGAACTGCAGCTAAGTGGATAGCAAGTGTTTATATTTGCCAAAAATTAAATTAATTTTTGGCCCAAAAGGGGTGGGAAGGGGAGAGGAGTCGGATGACAAAGCAGTTAATGAATGAATGCCTTGCAATGTTCATTTGTTTTGGCCATTAACGGGGGCCCGAAAGAAATCAGGCAAAGTGTGTGTGCCTAAAGCCCAAAGCTAAGCCGGAAAACTTTTCCCCCTTCTAGAAACCGAAAAAAAAGAAAGACAGGAGTGGGGTTCTACTGGCGACATGCAATGAATATCAACAGATTTTTATGAGCCACACATGTTTAGGTCTCTCTTGCTGTCTCTTTCCGTTCCCCGCTAGCCATCTCTCTGTCGCTTTCTTTCTGGATTTTCTTTGGGTTTTCCACCCTCCACTGAAGAAGTAGCGAATCCCCCGGCTGTCCATGACAGAGATAATGATTAGTGTGATGTGCATAATAATCATTCTCATATTCCACGATTAGTTTCCAATTCATATGCGTCTGCCTCGCATCTCCGTCTCTTTCTAGCCCTTTCTGCCCTCTCCCTCACGCACGCATCTCCATCTCTTTCGGCTTCTTGGCCACTTTTCCACCTTGAACGCGTCTTATGTTTCGTTCGTACAGGGAATTGTCTTTAAGGTGATCGCTGGATTATATTTGCATAGGTATTGTATCAAAATGTTTTATTTGCATTTTAAATTATTTCGGACAATGACAAACTATGGTAATAAATTAAAGCGTTAAATAACAGTCAAAAGCTTAAAGCAGGCCATCCACAGTCGAATTTTTTCGACGAACATTTTTGCGAACACAGGCAAGATAGAATCGTTTCTATCTTTGTCGAACAAAACTCCGAACAAATTTATATGAAATTTGAGCGCGAACACTACCACTAACGATGAACACACGAACATGTTCGCCGAACAAATTCGACTGTGGATGGCCTGCTTAACTCATAAATGAATTTATTATTAAAAAAGACCTTTTAACAAACAAATGTATCAGATAATATTACTCTTTGAAGTGTCACAACATTTTTGTTAGATTCTGTACATATATTATTTATAACTAATTCTATCAAATATTGAAATTCATTAAATACCAAATCATTTTTTAAATTTTATTGGTCCAAATAAAACTTCAGTATCCCGAGCTATTTATCATAATCGTGGTAAAATCTAGTCTTCATACTCTTTGTTCAGGTCACAGTAGCTCCACTGTACCTCGTTCCAGCGCTATGTTGTTGTTATTTTTTGGCGGGGTAACAGGCAACAGAAATATTACCACGTAAATTATTAATCAGCCGAATGAGCCACCCCCCTGCCATCGAGAAACCCCTGCGTAGCATAAGTTTCCGTCGATTTGTCTGTTACTTAACATGCATAAAATGTTTCCATGAATACATCAAAATATTTTCGCTTTGGCAGCAGCAACAGCCAGAAGAGAAGCATTAACGGTGGCCCCCAACCTGCTGCTTTTGGCCATTGGCTTAAGCTGGAAAGTGTCGTCTCGTCTGCTTGGCGATTCCGACTGCGAGCGCATATTGTGCCTGTTTTTTGAGCAATTTGCTTTGTGATTTTATGCACTTTATGATTTCCTTAATGGCACAGTCGGTCGAAGACGGTCGCCAGTTGTCAGTTGAGTAGGTGGCTTCCAGCAGTCTGTTTCTGTGAGATACGTACTTAAAGTGCTGTTATTGATGGCTAATACGGACAAGCGCCTCCTTGGAGTCGCAGATTGGTGGCTACTTTTAAACAAACGAAGCATAATATTTTCTCAGGGTCTTTATTTGTGGGTTTTTGTATGATATTAAAGATTGGTTCCATTTTTATAGTTTTATTGAAACATTTCTTATATTTATGTTATTATAATATAATTAAAGAAGCTATGAAGCAGTTTAAAAATGTTTAGATACTACAGAATCGCAGAATTTAATATATTTTAAGTTAATTATATATATGAGGTAATTCAATTTTAAATATAAAGGGCTTTTATTCCTTTTTGGCAACGAAACTGCGAAAATAATTTGAATATATTATATTATGTACGAATGAGATATATTCAAAAAACATTACAAATTGTAAATTGTAATTTTTATCGCATATTTAGAACAGTGCATTAAACGCAAATTTAATTTTCCACACAAGATTTTATCTTTTTCTGCGTGCTGACATATTTCGGTCCGGATCCCAACTGCTTGATCAATTCCAGAACTTCCCCCATCCCGAACTTAAACGTCCCTCAACTGCACTTAATCTGCAAGTCTGTCGCCGTAATTGTTTCTCCCGAAACTCTACGGAGAGTGCTCAAAATGCAGTCGCCCAAAGGTGGGCAGCCACAGAAACACACCTGTAATTAAGGCCAGGTCGAGTTTTGGAGCCCTACACAAGTCCTACACGGTGCCCCAACCTGACCATGCCGTACGGCAAACACAGACCGACAAACATAAATTTCCATTACAATTGCACAAACGTCACATTAGACGCTATCAAAGCGCAATTTGCAGCGTCTACTAAATCAATAAGCCAAACTTGGCAACCTAACGGATACGCACATTAGCATGCACATGTGTATTTGGGCAAGAGCACTTTGCATGCAAGCCCTCCTGCAAACATAATAAATTGTAACGCGCTTTACATTAACATTTACATAATCGCAATTAATCGACAACATTTCGGCCCGTATGCGTTGGGGATCCCTCTCGAATCCCGTCGCCAGTTTATGCTCCAATCAATATTAATAACGATTGCACTGGGCGCCCCATTTAGGCCTCCTCCTTCCCCTCTTGTTTTCCCTCCCCCCGCCCACCGATAATGGACAATTTGCCGCTCCTAACTTGGCCCGAACTTCGGGAAGAGCTTTTGGTGGCATAAACTGTGCCATTTACGGATTTGTGTGACTTCCGCCAGCCGTCGGCAGTTGGAGACCCGAGAACTGGGGGATTGAGAACTGGGAAATGGGGAGTAGGCACTGGGAATCCGAGCTGAGAACCTAGAACGGAGCCAAACGAAGAGCAAGATGTCAAATTGTCAACGCACCTTTGCCGTCTCATAATCTCCATGGGGGGTTATCTATGCACATGTGTTTAAGTACAGTCCCAATTCCCTAAAATCAACTTAAGCTTAACATATAATGATAAAAATAAAATTAAATATCGCTTAATTTTCTTTTTGAAGGACTAGTAGCAGACGAAGAGATGTTCGTCGAACAAATTCAACGAATTCCCCCTTGACTAAATACATACACACAAAAAAAAACATGTCGCCGTAAAATCGATATGTGCATGTAGATTTCTGGTTATGCAAAACCCATATCGTTTTTGCATGAAATACTCATTTCGACCATATCAAATTTACCTGGCCCCATATCAAATCGATCTCCGTTTCATATCGATTTTTTTTTTTGTGCTTAGTGACCCAGCTTTGTAACTTTAATGATCACCTTTGTTAGTATTACTTTACTTGTATTAAGCATTCACATTCACATTGTATTCACAGGACGAATTTTGGTATATTTCCCTCTTCTCAATGAAGCTTTACGTTGGAGATATCATTTTAGGACCTGGGAAAATTGAGTCTATCTAATCTCGACTGTTGCTGCTTTCCAGTGGGTGCTCGTTTGGGTGGCTATTGTGGCTGTTTATTTGCAATTATGCCAACTGCCAGCTGCCTGCACATTACACGCTTGTCATAACTCTGCTGGCAGGCGTATACGCAATGTGATTGTCAATTATTGAAGCAATATGGAGACCACCAAAGCGCCACAGGAAGTGCATACATATTTTAGTAGGGCTTTTGCCCAGATTTGGCTAATTAGCCAAATGATCGAAATTGATTGCCATAGCCGGAATTAAATGTTACGCTGCTGTTAGCTAACATAGGGACCATTATCGTAAATGTACAATAGTTAACAGTGTATGCTATGCGGGAATGTTTATTCATATTAATCATACAAAATTTTAAATACATATTTTTAAATACTTTTATTATTGTTCTTGTTTTTTTTTTTGATAAATTATGTGTGTAATAAGTTGTTTCTAAACATTATCTTTTGATTTCCGGAACATTTTGAAAGAGAATGTTTTTTCGATGAGAAACAACGATAATTTATTCGAAGAGATAAATTCTCTTTGCTCTCTTAACCGGCTTCGTTCGTTTTTCCGACACGAAACGAAGAACAGTTTCGTTAAAAGTATCTCTGCGCTCGCCTAACATTGTTTCGTCAAGTTTTAACGGTGGCTGTTTTATGTTAAATGGAATATTATGTTGGCGCTAAAGGAAAGGTTCTTACTTCAGTAATATGTTTTGGGATTATTTTGCATAAAATTCATAAAATTCCATTAAAATATATTATTTATACAATCCAAAATGTTTCGGTTTTATTTTTGATATTACGTATTCTTTATATCGTTTTTTTTTTATAACTTTCAACGAATAACTTAGTTTTATAAATATGGTTTCATAACAACATAGTTCAATATTAAATAACTAATGAACTTCAAAATAACAATAACAAAACAATAGGGATAAGGAATTTAAGGATAAGAGTAAAACCAAAAAGTTAACTTTTTTAAATTTAGAATACTTAGTTACTTAAATAATAAATTTTAATATGAATAAAGTTTTTAATGAAGGCGTATTTACTTTTTTTTTTTGTAATAAGAAGTTCTGGGTAAACATATTTAAAATAAATATCCTAAAAAATAAAAATATTCATAACTAAAAAATTAATGCACTTAACATTATGCTTAGCATTCCGTTGCCGAGTGCAATTCTGTTATGGATAACAGTATCTGCGAGTTCGTATAGTTCGCTTTACAGACCCTAACAGTCGAATTTTTGAAGTCGAAGCGGAAAGACGCGTTTTGCTCACGTCCTTTTATTTGCCGGTTATTCGGAAAATCGCAATCGCAGTTATCGGATGAATCTACACAATCGCACTGATAATTAAATTGGCCAAAACAAAAATAACACAAGCCGCAGATCCGAAAGATACGACAAAAAAACCTGACGGATTGCGAATTTGTTTATATGCCGTGGCTGCGTTCGTGTGCGTGCGAGTATCTGTGTGAGCAGCGCGTGTAAACAAATGAAAAAAACGAAACGAGCGGTGTATCTTCGGCTCTGATAAGCTGACAAGTTTGATAAAAGCCCAACACATAGTTGTTAACAGCTAGGAAAACACAAGTGCTACTGTATAAGAAAGAAAAGAAAAACGACCCCCTCCCCTTTGCGGCTTAAAGGAAATCCAAACAAATCGCCGGCTAGTGGAAACGAAAAGTGAAATTCAAGATACAACTGTAAATACAGCGGAATTATTGGAAAATATACATAATATCGGCGATATCGCTGCAAATTAAAGCCGTGAAAAATTCGCTGAAATCAACAGCAACATCAACAACAACAAGCAATTATTGTGTAAAGTATACGACTAAAATCTTATCGGTGTGCGATCGTTGTTGTTATTATTGTTCTATATGCTGGTTAGTTGAGTTGTTGTTTTTGCCTTAGCCGGCGTCGCGTCGGTGTTAGTGTGTCGGTGTGTTTGTGTGCAAACGAGTTTGCAAAAAAAAGGAAAAAAATATTGCAGTTACGGTGGCAAGTGTTGCAGATACACCAGCAGCAACAACAACAAGTTAGCCAGGTATGAAGGCCCGAAAGGAAAATGCAAGAAAATGCATGCGGCTAAAAGGCAAAAAGCCAAAAGAAAAGACCGAAATTGAAAGCTCATTAACTGACGACTGCGAAGTGCGGCTTTGATTTACCGCTATCCGGTAGACAAGTGCAATTTTTAGCACGTCCGCTGTGAATCACAAGCCAACCCCAATCATCCAACCCCTCCATCCACGAGTACTATGAGTAATATAAGTTAAAAAAAAAATACAACACAGTATACAGAGGAAAAAAATCATAACAACTTTATATTATTCCATCTAAATAATGGAATTATTATCAATGGGTTGCTCAATCAGTTAACTGTCAAACAATGATATGAGTTAGTGGAATTTTTAGATAAGTCATGAGCCGCAATGCAGTAATAAATATTAAAGTGACTAATAAATAAAACACAGTGTTCTCTTTGAATATATAAAATTATCTAGTAATTTAAAATCTAAATTATTTTTGTAATATTTTGTAATATACCGTTTTAGATGAAAATAAATTGAATATTTTTTTCCTAACTGCTTATAAATGATAAAAATATGTGCTTTTTCCAATATTGTCTAACCGGTTTTTTTTTTATTGTCGAATGAATCACTCAAATTTAAAATGTACTTCTTAGGAAAACCATAGAATGACAGAATATTATTTAATGTTTAACTTACCAGTTAATCATGCTCTGCTTTTCTGGAATTGTTCTGACAATATCATTTTGGCAGCACTCCCAAAAGCAATCTATTATGACGACGAAAAAACCCAAGTGATAAAGACATTTATGATATTTTTGCTCTGTGCACCAGCTTTTGCCCACACTCATCGCGTCGCCACAGGCCAAAATCGAGACGTCTAATCGGTTCCGTTCCAGATTCTCGTACTGTGACTATTATTACAGCGAAATATTCTCAGCTGGCGTTACATTTGCATCGATCGGATCACGTAGTCTGAATCTGATTCATGCAGTGTCTGGATAGTATTCAATTTGAAATGCGGTTGACTCGCCGGCGCCGCCTTCGCCGACAATAATCGTATAAATATGAATAGCCAAGGAAGCATTTATATATTTGTATATATATTCGCTGGCGGATCGAACAGCCAATGCACTTGTTCTGCGATTAATTCGAATCGCTTTCAGCTCGGCTTGCAGCGGTCTCCCCTTACACCTTCCACCGAATGTCAACACAAATAGAGGGGCACAGGTTGTCACATAGAAGTATTATATACGTGTTCTTCGAACACTAAATATTTACTGATAGCTTCACTTTGTAATCCAATTACTCAGCGCGCTGAGGGTTCCTGCAGATTGGCGTTAATAAAGAGGGGAAAAAGCAATGTGGTTAATACCCGCTAATGGTTTTTAAAATCACTCTCGCCTGCAAAAAGACATGAATTGTTCTAGGAGGAGGACTTGGTCTTATTTATGGGTCCAGACCCAATTAAAGGGGATGCCACATGTGTCGCGGGGCCGAAAATAAAGTGCCCCCGTCGAACTGTCGCCTTGATATATATAATACATACGCTCTGGGGTCTTTATTAATATTTATTTGGCTGTACGAAAATAAAATAGAGAACATAAATAACGCTTTGTTTATAAACACACAAGCAGTTTGCCAACTAAAAATAAATGACGCGAACGGCACAACAACACAAATGAAAGGGAATTTCTTCTTTTGTTTTATCTTCCATCCAGCCTTCCAGCAGAATTTCTTTCTTCCGGCTCGGATTTGGATTTCCTTGCTGTTTGCTGGTCAATTTGTGTAAAATGGTAAAATGGTAAATAGGAAGGAAGTCTCTTGACAGAATTTCCGAACTTCCTTTTGCGGTGGCATAACGTGCATATCCCCTGCCAACAGGTACAAATCCCAATCCCTGGGCAACATTTGTGCCGTAATATGAATTAATTGCCGGCAACCGCAAAGAAGCCGCAGGAAAATGTCGAACTCCATCCCATCTTGAATATCTACCCCAAAACTGTGGCTGTGCACAGATAGAAAAAGTTCAGAATTTACTTCTCCATCTTGAAATCAACTGAAAATGGAATAGATAGAATAGCATTTTAGTTTGACTGATGAATAGTGATTTTAAAGACAATTGATCACTTCAAGTTCCTTGATATCTCACAATCTTGGGGCTACATTTAAGAAATACTTTTTTTCCCTGTGTAACATGATGTAGGGGCTCGTGTGTCGAATTTGGTTTTAGAACTTTGTTGCCGGCTCTCAATGTTTTCAATGTCAATCCGCGTGTAACCGCAACAGCAGAAAATGAAACGGGATTTTCTAATTGAGAATGCGTGTGCCTGCCATTCCTAGAGGAAAATTCCCACTCGAATTGGAATGTAAACAAAATGCGATATAAAAATAGACAGGCCACGAACATTTCCCCTTTCATTTGGGTTGCCTTCGCTCTGGAGCAATTCACGTGTGAAATGAACAAAGTGTTGATTTGTTTCTGGGCTATATGCTATATGTTTGCTACATGCTGCTACGAGTGAGAGTACGAGTATCCGAGTATATGTGGGTGACTGAACGATGGAGGATGGGAGATAATACGAGCAGGAAATAATACAATGTGAGAAGAGCTTGTCCCCTTTTGCGTAGGAGCAGGCAAATCAAGTTCGGGGAATGAAATTCATTTCATTTCGTTTCGTGTTGCTGTTGCCATGTCATGGTGCACAGAAAGAAAAAAGAGGAAAATGCTTAAATATAAATGGAAATTTTTTGTTATATTAAAAACTTAAAGGGGACTACTAAAACATGAGTAACAAAAGATATAGGAAAATATATCAAAATTAAAGTGAATTTCAATTTTAAAGTTGAAACTCCCTTACTAAGCTTTTCTCCCTGTGTGGCTGTCCCCAAGCCAAAGAAATGGAAGATGAAAAGCAGCTACAAAATCTCACAAATGCAGGCAAAGACCCGTTGGACTGCTGATGACGTTTTCACTGTCTATTGTTGTTGCTGCCGCTGATGTTGCTGCTGCTGTTGCTGTTGGTGTTGCTGTTGCTGTCGGCTGGGTGAATCCGAGTCCAAGTCTCGGGACTGACTGCCCGTTAAGGTCGTTGCGATGCGGTTCTGTTTCTGTTTCTGATGGGCAGCAACAACAATCAGCAGCAGTAGCAACAGCAACAACAGCAACACCAGAAACAGCAACAACATTCGGTTACTTGTAGGGATCCCGCGCTTTCTTAGCGCTTAAAATTCCGTTTCGAAAATGGAAAACAAAACAAAAACAAACAGCTCGAGACTCCGACTCCAATTGCGACTCCAAACTCGCAGCCAAATCAACTTGAGCGGTGAAGTGGCCACGCAGCAGCAACATCGCCAGCCAGCAGCAGCAGCAGCAACATGATGGAAAAGAAGAAAAAAAATTAAATTAAAACGCACGTAGGCAGAAGAAGAAGGAAGAATCGGAATCGGGGGAAGTTAACGTTGTTGTCTGCCCTCGTGGCGCGTTAAGTTGTTGATTGAAGGGTATTTGAGTAAAGTATCTTTACGTGTGTCTGCCATGGATGTTGCTGTTGTTTCTACTGCTGCTGCTGCTGCTGGTGCAATCATAAATGCAGCTGGGCGGAGTGGCAATAGAGATTCTTTTTGAGGGGGAGAGAAAAGTCTGGCTTATGTGGGTTTTTGTTTTTCGGTCCGCTTGTGGGCTGTGGGCTGGGATTTTTGTTATTATTTTGCCCTGCCCCCGCGCAGAAGGCAAACTTAATGAGCAGCTGTACAGAGCTCGCTCCTTTATTTGATTTTACTTGAGCGATAAGGCCCGGAAACTGGGTTAGCAGTTAATTAGACCAAACAGCCATTCCGGCCAGACGCCGAACGCAAAACTCAAAGTTCAATATGAAAAGCGTATCGGGTTTCGAGGCGAAATGCGAACCGGCCATCCGCTCGTTTCATGCTCAGCCAAACCCTTTGGAAAAGGGCCAAACACATCAGACTTCGTCCCCAAAAACTGTACCCCAGACATAACTTTTTGTTTCGTTTCGTTTCGCTGACCCTCTCCTATGTTTTTTCTGTTTTATTCTATAATACAAACTTGTAAAAACGTCAAGCGATAAAAATGTTCGATAATCAAAATGAAAACGACCGCCAGGGGATCGGCGGCGGGGGCGATTGGATGGCTAACAATAAAACAGGAAGAGTTCAGAGCGCAGGACAAGTGTGTGAAAGGTTCGGGATGAAAATGCCTTCGAATGCTGCTGGAAAATCAATAAGCCATGCTTATTGTCAAAGACCAGGGAGAAGGCCAACAAAGCGAACTGAGCAGAACAGAGCAGACCAGAACTGAAACAAGAGAGAACGCTATAGTCGGGTTGGTGTCCCGACTATCTAATACCCGTCACTCAGCTAAAGGGAGTGCGAACGCTGTACTCGGGTTGGTGTCCCGACTATCTATTGGGGCTAAAGGGAGTGCGAGGGAGATAGATATATAAACAATTTTGATTGCGTATAACTTTTTAATGAATGGTCCGATTTGAAAAATGTCTTCTACATTTCGATAGGTATTAATAAACACTATAAAATGGCGTTTATATATTTTTAAAATCTTAAAAGATGTGGCCTCCAGACACATTTGAAAATCGTTTATGGCGATTGTGGGCGTTAGGGGGGGCGTGGCACCTCGATGAAACAAACTTGCGCTGCGTAGGAAGCCCAAGAATATGTGTGTGAAATCTCAACCTTCTAGCTTTTATAGTTTCCGAGATCTCAGCGTTCATACAGACAGACAGACGGACAGACGGACAGACGGACAGACGGACAGACAGACAGACGGACAGACAGACGGACAGACGGACATGGCTAGATCGACTCGGCTAGTGATCCTGATCAAGAATATATATACTTTATGGGGTCGGAAACGCTTCCTTCTCCCTGTTACATACTTTTGCACGAATACAATATACCCTTTTACTCTACGAGTAACGGGTATAATGATATGGCAGACACACAGAGACAGCGGCAGAGACACATGGGGCAGAGTCAAGAACATAAAAATGCCATTGACTGTGGCCCTTCGTCTGTGATTGTGATAGGGCGAGGGCTACACGGAGAGAAATAGACTGGACTTAGTCCTTAAATAAGAGGAGCACAACATAGAAAACCCAAAGACTCATAGGAGAGTTCCTTTTGCTTTATTTCTAGAATTGAATATGTCTTCAAAGTATGTCCTTGAAATTTCAAATTGTTCAAAAGTAAGTTGAAGCACTTTTAGGAATAGCTTAAAGCCATTGTATTTAAATTGGAAGATGAGACAAGAAAATAAATTCACTTTTATAAACCTGTTTTAAATATTTTAAATTTCAGAAAACATTTTTTATGCATTTTTATTTATGACCCAAAGTGTTTTCAAGTTCTAAATCCTAGATTTTCCTTTTTGTGCAGGCCTGAAAGAAAAGATATAGCTTCAGTCTGCTTTTTCCATCATCGGCGACACTCGTTTGCCCACCACATAATTCTCCCACTGCCGGCTGAGTAATGAAAGTTGCTTTTACCCGGGCCAACACAAATGCATTGCAAAGTTCTAATTTGGCCAGAAAAAGAGAGGGAAACCGCTGCCGAATGCAGCAACAAAAACAAAACTGTACCAAAAAAACGAAAAAAAAAAAACAAAAAACCGACGTTGAAAAACAAAATACAAGAAAAAAAGAAGTCAAAAGCGCACACGGACGGTCAACGAATTTGGGTTCGGCTTTGGTGGTTCTTTTTCAGTTAACACGAAACGTTGTGAAAGAGCCCGGCTCAAACAACAACAAGAAACAGGTAGTAAAAATCGACAACAGACCGGGTTTTCACGTATATGTATATATGTATATATGTATGGGTAGGAAGGAAGAGTGAGGAGTGAGGGACAACGCTTAGAAATTAAAGAAAAACACAGGCTGAGGCCGAACTGAGGCCGAAAACCCTGGTCCGTGGCTCAAAACCGAGCCCCTGTTGACTATCATAATAATAAAATTCGAACCGAACTCCGACGAATGCATGGCCACACCGCATATACTATACAGTATGTATATACGTGTGTTCCTCAAATTGGGGTTACTGACCCAAAACTGTGTTTTGATAGTGAAAAAGTGTTGAGCTTGGCTAAAACGATCCGAAACCGATATGAAAATGTACACAAGCGAGCGAAGCGGCAAGCTGGGAAAATGAACTTTGCATAGTTCCAAAAATCTACGAAAAAAAAAATTAAAAACAGAAGAGAATTAATAATTCTCGAGTCTCTGATGAGTCGGCGAAAATGATGGGGAAAAGGGGTACTACGAAAATGGAGCGAATTGCCTAAATCATAATTGGGGTTAAGCAACAACTATAGCAAACACTATGATTAATGTTTATATTTGCACTTTTTTTATTTACAGAAACCAACACACAAGCAGCCACAAAAATATTGGGAAATGCATTCATAAATGAGTCGAGATAAATGAAATCCAAATGAAAGTGCTGAAATTAAATAAATTTTAAGTAAATAAGAAACCGAAAATACCACAATTTAATAACGAGCGTGTGCAAAGAGTGTAGATAAATACATATTAGCTCTATAAATATATATATTAACCGTATTTAGGTCGGTATATTCCAGCGCGAGTGCTAAAATGCTGTCCGTCACAGCATCGGTCATCGTCGGGATGCCTAAATCTCTCTGAAATCAAAATTAAACCAATCAAAATACATCTATCTGTCTGTCTAACTAACCAGCCAGCGTGGTAGATCAAATCAAATCAAAATTGCATCAAAACCAATCTCAAATTGTTGTCCGATCAACAGTTTGAGCAAATATCTTCTTCGACCCCATCAAACATTAAGCAACGGCCTCAAAACGGAGTCCCTAGAGTTTTTGCGCTGCGAGGAAGAGGATTTCGAGATGGATATCCTACCGAGTGGCAATATCTTCAATGAGCTGGAGGGGATCTGCACCACCGGTTACTTCTCATCACAGCCGTCGATCGAGGATCAATGGCAACAGGTTAGTAATATTAGAAATTATTAAATATGAAATAATTTGCTAGAGGCATTTTTAAGACTGGTAGGGGTTTAATATTTATTTATTCATTAATATCCACTAAAACTTTTTTGAGACTTTTCTAAAAATAAAAGGTGTGCCCTATTTGATTTCAACATTTCTTTTTGTCCATTCCTATTGTGTTTTTGTGGCTTTTAAACCTATAAACATAAATCAAATTTCTCCCCCTTCCACTTTCCTTTATAAGTTTTCCTCCAGTTGACGTCACCCCTTAGTTTGGTTCGTTATTTATTTAGCATTTAGGCATTTATCATAGACTCAACTACTTAGGCGAGTCAGCGGTATTTTATCGAAGCATTAACCGACTTTATGCGGACTTCCTTCGGAGGCATTGCGCAATATTCGAATTCGATCGGGAATGCTATGAATTCCCCCCTTCATGGCATGAGAATTTCTTTCTGGTGCCTGATCTTTTGTTTGTTTCTCTGCTCTGGTCAATAAAAAGTGAATGAAATGAAAAGAAAAGAAACCGTTTCAAGGTCCCACACTCTCGAGTTTACCTGAACGAGCGTGAGCTAAAATTAAATTGCTAAAAATTATAAACTCTTGATAAGCGAAACTGTGTGCGCATGCTAAGCGTTGTGTATGCGAAAATATAGTATAGTATAGCTGATATACATATGTATATGTGCAAAAAGCGAGCAAGAGGAAGAGCCGAATAAATAGATGCCGGCCCATAAATAAGTAAAATTCGCCAGCAGTCAGCGACCAGCGTCGGTTATCATCTGAGGGCATGCATAATATATGTACTAAATACATAGCATGTATACTTATATTTTTTGCGAATTTTTTTTCGCACACTTAATATGCATATGTGTATGTATTTCGCCGTTACTGTTTGTTTGTTTGTGGGGTTTTTCTGTTTGCTCTTTATTTTATTTATTATTTTCTTTTCGCTTTTTTGGCCGCTCTGATAAAACGAATCGAAGCCGCCGCCAGCTGATTGCAGACAGCTTTGTTGGCTGCCTCTGACTCGTTTCATTCTGTTGTTTTTCTGCCCGTTGTATTATTGTTAAGAAATGCCATGGGCACATTCTGGCTGGTCGGTGGTGTTATCAAAAACCTGACGCATAAGGAGATTGTGTTTCGGTTTCGGTGTCGCTTTCAGTTTCTCGGCTTTTTTTACATTTTGTTTGCCCATCAAACGCAAAGTCGTAATTCACTCGGCGGAGGATGGAAATCTGCGATAAGGCGGAGGGTTCTTCGCCCAGAGGCTGCTGCTCCTTGAACCTCCCACCTTGTATTCTATACTTTATATCTTGTATCTTATGGCAATCCATCCCAAACCTACCGGCTACCGTTTTGAGCTTCGCACCAATTTAAAGATACTTTTCACACCTCCAGTTTATTTGCTTAGCATATACAACACACAACACTCGGCCGTTGTGTGTTTGATTTATTTTATTCATTTGCTGCATGCCTCAATTGAAACCGCCAGTAGTGGCAGCCGAAATTCAAGGAATGTGCCAAAAAATAGATTTGCCAAATCAAAATATTCAAATGTATTCCCCAGCCAACCAGCAAACCAGCAAATGTTAAACTAAAATTAGCAATTCGCCTCGATTTTCGGCTGGCCTTCAACTTTAACTGCTTGCTCGGTGAAAATATCTTAATTCAAATTTGGTTTAAGTATTATTACCGGCATAGAGCCAAAAAAATAAACTAATCTTATCGTCTGCTAAATTCGGAGCTTGTTGTACACGCATTTCACGGAATTTAAATTCCTTTTGGCCAGGAAAAGTGGCGCTGTGTTCGCAGCACACGGCAATTAAGTTCGACTTCGCCTCTCAGTCTGAGTTCCGAATTCTGCGTCTGAATTGGAAGTCGAGTCGCAGTTGAAGACGCAATGCACTCGTTTCATTTGCACAACTTAAAAACTTTTAATTGAACTCGAGTAGACATTTTTGCATAACTTTTCGTATTTTGTACTGCCGACATCGTTGCAGGGTTGACGTTTTTTGGTTTTTGCTCTGCTCTGTTGAATTAAAGTGCTTTTGGAATACCCTGAAAAAGAAATGGAATCATATTGCTAGCGAAAACACAGATATTTTTATGATCGACCATTGTTTAAGTTATTGTTTCTTGATAGGTCGTTAATATCGGATATCACAGAAATAGCTAACTTTTATTATTTTCTTGAATTTTTTTGTAAGTGTAATACTAAACCATTATATTATCAATTTATTTTATTTCTTTATAAGTTGATTAAAGTCTAGGATTTTATATTTCAAGTGAGAGCATTTAGGAATTCGTTTCCAGAAGACTTAAACCATTTAAGCGTTTTATTTCTTCGCTTAAATTTGATTCGGGGTTAAAAACTTTAAATTGCGGCATTTAATAAAAGTTTTGGCGGGACAAGGAAGGTGGTTGGGGGTGTTGGTTCAGAAAGGAGCTGGAATTCGAATTGGAACTTTCTCTCCGCCTCGACCGACCTTTCACCCAGCCCCACCACCTCCACCTCCCCCCATTGTATCTGTATCTCTGTATCTGTGCATCTGTGTATCTGTTTTGGTGCCTTTTGTAATTAGAACTTGCGGATGTTTTGTTTATTTCCGTTGACTTCCGCCAGCTTCCGATGCGGCGGCTGCGTTTTGCTGCTGCTTATTGTTTTATTGTAATTGCTATGGAGGGGACTGTTATGTTATGTTATGGTTATGATGCGTAATTCGGTCCGCCAGTGAAACAGTCATTCAGTCAGTCAGTCAGTCGGTCGTCGAACACTTGAGCCTTCTCATTTGAACAGCTGCTGGATCACAATTGCTCCGCTGATGGCAGTGGCAAAAGCAAACAACATCATGCCGCATCTGCATACGAATTATTTATGAATTTACATACTGAGAGATACAAATGTATCTGTATCTGTATCTGTGTGGATCTCTGTATATATCTATTTCTTGAGCTCCCTGGGCATGTTTATCTAAGCTGTGAAATTATGCTGCACACTCAAAACAATTTGAAAGCGCAGAGAAAGCAGAAATATGCTAACAAAAATAAATACAAAATACTAAGGGTTTGGTATTTGGTTTTTACTCTTAATTTATTTCACTGGCTGCAGATTGATTTCGATTCGCTGGGAATGTTATTCTTTCATTTCTGTATAAACACCAGAACAATAACTCTAAAATGGATGGATTTTCCTTTTGTTTCCATGCGTGTGAAAATGGAAAATCGGGTGAAAAGTGGGAGGGGGCTCTATTTCGATTGCCATTCAACTCTGCCAATCTATTTGTGATTAATTCCATTTATAGAATTTGGCGATTTGCATGTTGTTATAGAATATTGGTTTTAATTCAAGCGTCTAAGCGGATTCGATTGGATTTTCGCCCAGTTATCAGTGTCCATTGATGTGGTTTTATCGCCACGCCACATTTGCCACATTTTGAAGCGATTACCCGACTGCGGTTGCCATTTAATGTATTTAAATTATTTCAAATTAAGCCGCTTTGTATGGGTGAAATGTAAAAATGAATTTATGTATTACATTATTTCATTTCCATTCGATTCTTTTTTGTTTTGCACGGGGGCAGAAATGCCGCACAAACACACACAAGTGCCGAAATCAGCGACGACAACCTCTTGCCACCCCGCAGACAATATGCAATCAGCAGTTAACATTTAGCACACGCAAAAACGTAACAAACAAAACCCAAAATGGCACGTACACACACACACACACGCACAGTCGTGCCAAAAAAAAAGAGTGGCAAAAAATGAGGGAATAGCAAAAAAGTAAAAAGAAATGCCCCCGAAAACGATGCTGCCATTGGGAAAATCATGAAGACAGATGCACAAACACACATAGACTTACACCTAATAAGCCAAAAGCAGAGCGACACACTCACACACACCCACTTCATTGGCTACACGGGGAGAAATGGAAGAAGGATTCATTATGAAAGATCATTCATCGTTATTAAATTATAGATTAGATAGTGCAGTCATTATTTATTGTTCTTATCAGTGCTGAGAAACGTACGCAGTAGGATTTTTAACATTTTTTATTTGATAAATTAAACATTGCGATAAAGCCGTGAAAACCGGAGAGATCTGTCCGGAAAAAGGACAAAAAGGGAGCACTGGATGCCATTCATATTCACAAATATTGTAAACTCTCCTATTAGTAAGAGCTTCGAACTTAGTACCCTTATAATGTATTTATTGATATTTTAAAGATTTTCTTACCATATAAATATAATTTTAAGGTATTTTTCCGTTATCATACATATATCACAGGTTTTCGAACTTTTAACTATTTTAAGGCCGTAATGTATTTAAAGAGCTCTTTTGTTCAGTGTATTGGCCATGTCTTAGTCTCGGCGGGAAGAGAAGAACAGTTATTTTAGCAGAGCCAGCAAAAAAGAGCCAAAAGAAGCGAGAGAAGGAAGTGGGGAGGAGATTCGCGAGATGGGGGATGGGGAAATCCGAAATACGTGCAATTGCTGAAAATATGCTCGACGTGAGGGGCAAGGCAAACGTGCGGGCCAAGCGTCCGTGGGCCTTAAATACTTGCCACCATGCGGCACTCCCCCTTAAATCCCCTCCTCCCGCCTCTCCCGCCTCTCCCCCTCTACACATCCCGAAAATCCAACTAAGCAGCAGCTACCACGTTTGCTACTCCTATTACCCTCAATCATTTATCATCTGGGCTGCAATTAATCATCAAATGCGCGCTCTCGCACTCGCACCCACCCCGAAAAGAGTCCTTTTATAGTTTTTGTGGGTTGCCCTCTGGATTTATGCTTATAATGTGGAATGCCAGTGTATGTTTATCTGCAGGCCAGGAGTGTGGGAAGTGTGTGCGCCGGCTACAATAGATGCTCGTACTCGTATGTGCCGCACATAGCTCACAGCTCACATTTAACTATGCGACAGCAGTGGCAGCATCACAAGCACCCAGAGTCACTGAGAGAAAATATGTGCCAGTTTTGGTAATACCGAAGCACAGCCCATGAGTAGTCAGCAATCTTAGAACTAAGAATTCATCACTTAGAAATTCAAAACAAACTATTCAGAATGACTAATTCTTTGCTTTGACTAAGTATTTTGTTATAATTTTAAAGTTCTGCAGAATAATCTTATTTCCGTTTAATTTGATGTTTTGCACTTACAGAATAAATAATTGTTATAATTTCTAATGTTGAACTTTGTTTTTAGGAAATTCTAACATCAAAACTGAATCTGTATCAAAACTTTGGTCTAAGATATCCCCAAGATCTCATAAGTATCTCAAATTTAGATCCCTTTTCTCGCAGTGCACCTGAGCATTACGGTTCGCTGCTCGATCTGGCCAACACTGCGCTCTGTTCTTTCCCACTGGTTACGTGCAAGTTTATGATATGGCTCGTACCGTCTCGACTCGTTTCTCGGCTGCCTTGCGGTCGCCCTGGCACATTGGCTTACTGCCATCCTGTGCAGTTGTGCCACACGCAGAGTTAACCAGAAAAGTTGCTGCAACTTGCGGCCGGCAAACCAGACTCACACTGAAAACTCGAAACCCCAGAAACGCAGAGACTCAGACTCCGAACTCGGGATTTTCTTGCATAACTGCGATTAGTCTTTCGGTCGGTGAAAAATAGAAAGGAGAACATAGAGCGTAGAAAATCATTTAAAAATGGTCAGGCATGTAATGGTTCCCGGGGGATTACCTTTCTACGTTTCGCCCCATCTTACTTCTAAGCTGATTAAGTCGGCCCAACCTTTGGCATCCATTTGCCCAACCAAACCAAACCCTTTCGGATTCCGTAATTATTATAATAATCGCTGAGAGCATGTGAGCTCCACTGGCCTACAATTATACGTTATGTGACACCCACCTTGGACTTTTCCCATCCTGTTTTCGGTTTTTTTTAAAGGCAAACCACCCGCATGCGTTTAAAATTCTGCACAGCTGTTGGGGCGTTTCATAATTCGCAGGAAAGCGGAAATGCGGGGGAGAGTTCACCTGAGAGCCACCCCCATGAAAAGTAAACTTTGCGTGTGTTTGGTTTGGCTTGCTTTTTTTGCAATGCATTGCCTACAATTAGATTGGCAAGGACTCGTCTAAATTGCGCATAATTGAGTTGCCGGTTGTCGGTTGTTTCCTCGATTTCCTCGCCATTATCCTACCCTCTCTGAACAGTGAGTCAGACTATGGACTGTATAAATCATGATTAGGTCTGCACTTTGTATTTTGATCAGAACCACTAACAGATACAAATACCCCATGATGATTCGGACTTTGGCCAGAGCCCGTTCGATGGCATTTGAGCTTTAAGTTTGAATTATATCCATTCCTAATTGGCTGTACAATTATGTATGCTTCGGCTGCTGCCTGATAAATTTGTATTTATTAGACTCATACATCAAGTTGGCATCTTTGCGGGTCTGGGTCTCCCGGTCTCCCCTTGGTAGCACTCTTATCCTGGCATCCCCATCATTGTGTCGGAATATATATACACTAGATGGGTGTGTGTATAGATGGAGGATGCTGCAGTACACATATACATATATTGCTCCTAAACCCATCTCTTTTGGCATTCGAGGTTGACGTTGTCGTTGGTTCTTTTTGCTCTTTTGCTCCTCGGGTCGGAAGATGTGCGCCGTTGATAAAGTCTCTTAGTAATGAGTGGATATGTTTCGTATTAATTACAGTTGTGTTTTCCCTTCCCCCTGAAAACCTCATCCTTTCCGTATTTCCTGCCTTGTTAGCGAGAGAGGAGTTCACTGATTGTGAGTCGCTTGCTAATCTGACGACGTGGGTTGGGTTGCCCACTCCCACTTTCCCGTTCTCCTTTTGGAAAAATCCTCCTGTGTGGGTTGACTCTTAATTTCCCTCCATAACACACACAGCCTTTCGCATTTAAGCCACTTCTGGCCATTAAAGAGTCGAGAGTAGATGCCTAGAGTTGGCCCATAAAAACGGGCCTAAGCAATTGATTGATTTTGCCAGCGCGAAAAGGCCACTCTCATTTTTTTCGGCTGCCATTTTATGTCCCAAATTAATCTTTATTGGCACAAGAGTGCGATTTCTGGCCGTAAAAAAGACCAAGCACGGTCCTGACAAATTTTACGAGCGGCACAACTAATCCTTTTTTAATAATGCGAATGGCCGAGGGCCACTCGAGAGCCACGTGCCTCAGTCCTTCGATCCACGACCCCTTCCACGTCGTCATCTTTCATTGCCAGCTCATTTGAGCGGCAGATACACAATTTCATTATGCCACAGCCAATTGCACACTCATTGTTTTATTTCTTATGTAAATTTCGAGTAAATACAAATACGAGAATGCGAATACGAATCCAAATACAAATTGTTTTCCATTTCTTCGGGTAAACAAGCAGAACGAGCCAAGCCGCCATCGTCAACGTCTTGGGCAAATGTTTGAGCGAAAAAAAAACGAAGAAAAGCATAACCAAAAACCAGCTGAATATTATGTAGAAAAACTGGAAATAAAAGGCCAGCAGCCAGCAACCAGACCAGAACCAACCACCAACAACCACCCCAAATACTGGAGGGTAGAACCAGAACAAGAACCGAAAATTGCACGAACATTTTTATTTTGAAAATTGTGTATTTTAAATTTTTTGCACACTTGCTGTTTTGTTTAATTTTGCACACGTCGAGACGAGTGGGTGAGGTTTTTTCCTCTTTCCCTGTTTTTCGAGGGTGCCAGCGGTGCGTGTGCGCTTGTGTGAGTCGTACATAATTTATGGCACGCAAGAAGGGGAAACCAGAAATTAGGGGAAATATAGCCGAGGGTTTTCTACCCTTACAGATAGAAGATATTTATATTTTTAAAACTTTTTGATATTATGTTGTGGCATGCAAGAAGGGGAGTTCCAAAAATGGGGGAAGTATAAAAATGAACTATTTATAAAATAGCGAATTTGATATTTTACCTAATGTAATTTATTATTTTTCATATAACCTATTTATAAGAGGAATCTCAAACATGGGGAATTATTTTATCATTTATAAAATATTTTGTTGTTACTTATCATAATTTATTTGTTTAACTAAGCGAAATAATACCACAATTTAGTAACACCATAAATGTTTTATCCAAATAAGAAATTACATATTTCCTATTGGTTATTAGATAAAATCTCTAGAGAACTAAGGAACATCCCTGCTTAGCATATACGAATCTTCCCATTGAAAAGACTAACCAAACAGTTGATCCAATTCGAGTTGTAAGGGTTATTGATATGTCAACTGGCTGACAGGGACTACCCTTCGAAAGGGCATCAATATGATTGCCTTGTACTTGGGTCTGTAAAGCGGTGGAATGGGTCTTATTTTGTTTTTTTCCGGGTGCGGGGGTTGTTAGACGCTAGACGACCGCCATTGTTGCCGGCTGGCAGTCTGGCCTAGTCCTGGATGTCCTGGCCCAACCCCCAACCCCAGCCCAACGAATTTTCCTCGCTTTAGATGGTGAAAAATTTCGGGCGAAAAATGTATGTCAAAATTCGCTTGGGGAGAAATGGCAGAAGCGTGGGCGGGTGAGGTTAACTGGCTCAATACAAAACCAGTTGACAGTTGTACCTAAAAGTTGTCAGCTGCCCCGAAACGGGCTAATTAAAGGTCCGTATCATAAATTATGTTCTCTAAGCCTGGGCTCGAACTGAACTGCGACCTTGGAGAGGCCCACAGGCGGCTGTCGTCTGCCCGTTTGTCTGATAAGTGATAAGACCAACTGGCGCCCAACGTCTTCCGTTCGCCCGCCGAATACTTCCTAATTCCCGGCCATAGGCGACAATGATAAGAGAAATTTGTGTGTGAGTGTGTTGTTTTGTGCTACATGTGCTATGTTTGGGTATACAAAAGCCATTTTCGGTGGCTGACACATTGACCATAAAAGGGATCAGGACGACCCGCCTGCTCGCATATGGCGGTAAATTGTTTTCCCTTATTTCTCAATATTTTCCAAGAGTTTTCCTTTATGTTATGTTTTCTCTGCAATTGCAGAGGGCCAAACGCCTTTTGTTATAGTTTGAGCATGGTGTTGATGTTTGCACAATGATAGGGGCGTGTCGAGGCATTGGCATTGGGTGCTAAAATTTCGATGCTGGCCGCCGGCGGCGACCATGGGTTAAGGGTTTGGAGTTGGGGTTGAGGAGGACTGTTGACTGGCAGCGCTTCCTGCGGGGCTGATAAGGCGTGAATCAGAGGGGCTTGTTGAATCAGGCGAACCCTTTGTGCTTCTCATATGCTCCATATCAACTCGAAGGCCTTTTTGCGCCAGCGCGGAAACAAACAGGCAACAATAACAACGAATTTGTTTTGTTTCGCTCCGTTTCGTTTCGCCTTCCAAAATACCCCAGCCCATCCATATATGTTAATCATCCATTCAAACAGTTTTCAGCTCATATAACATCACGAAAGAATGCGTTCTCAGGGAGTGGGTTATACGTTTGCTTTCTGGGCCTGGGAATCGAATGCACTTTGAAGACCCATTCGAAACAGTGGCACCCCTTGATCCAAAACGTCTGGGGTCTCTTCCATCCCCCCAGTTCCCAGTTATATACATATTTCACACTGTCTGTGCGAGGGCAAGCCCAAAAATGAAATCAATTTACACACCCCAACTGTGTCCGCCTTTTGTGTAAAGAGATCTTAGCGCCTAAGTGCATCAATTGACGCGCTTTTCAGATGGAAAGTTCCCCCAATTGCATTAAACAAATTGAAAATGCTTCGAGAGCAAGAGAGATGGAGGAAGAGAAAGCATTTCCCATTTAAAGTAGAAATTCTATTAAAACCCATCTTTCTCCCTTGTTGCCCGTGACACTTTGTAATTGAAATCTGCGGTCACCAGACCCAAATATAAATATAGAAAAATTAATAAGCCAAATAAAATATCGCCTAGTCGATGGATTGAGCCCAGCGAAAGCAATTTATCAAGTGGCGGCGATTGGGGAAGGGGAAGAGCTGAATTGAAAAGAAATTAAATATATGTAAGTATATACAAATAATGGGAGGTCTCTGTGAGTCAGAACAAGATAGAGCCCAAACAGGATGGAACTCGGAAGTCGAGGAGGCTGCAGTATATGTATAGGCCTCAAATGATAATGATTGATGGCTCTGCAGGCGAAAGGAATTTTGTTGTTGCTCCGTTGGCTGATAAAAAAAGGAAATACTTGACTTTTTATATTTATACACATTTCAAAGGAGATGAAAGCAGAAAATGGGAATTTTTTTCCAGACCAGATAAGTTTATTTCTCGGCTGTCTTTATCGAGTTGTGAGTAAGAAAAACAGAAACTTGAAATAAATATGAAATATTAATGAGTACGAAGATCTCGCATGTGGCAGATGATAAATGTGCTCTTTAAGATTTGCGCCTCATTTGAGGGGGTTTCGTTTTCGTTTTTGGTTCCAAAAGGTTCAAGGTTAACTGTCACTAAATGACTCGACAAAAGACACATCCTAAGAGATGTATGTGGAAAGATACAGATATACCCCCGATGGTTGTTATGACAAATTGATTACATGTAATTTTGTGTGTCTCGCTGTCGGCTCCTTTGATTAGGTGCCAGCTGAAGAGACTCCGAAACTTGCTTCGGAAAATTTGTCTTATTTCGGTTGATTTATATCTTGGCCAGCACAGTTTGTCCCCCCTCCTATTCCTCATTTTTTTGTGTGTGTCTGTCGCTTTTATTTGATTTCAGCTAAGATGATTTCGCCTTAATGCATTGAATCGGGCCAAACAGGAAACCTTTGAAGCAGCTTCCCTGCTGCCCAAACATTTTTTCCTCGTATTTTGGCTTTATTTGGGGCCAATTGAGGGAAGTGGAAGTTGCTGCGGAAGAAACGGCCAATATATATACAGTTATAAATTAAATTTTTCATTCTACTTACATTCAACTCCGTCCATTCTGGTATGTTTTTATTTACGGTAAATTTCATTTCGATTTCTTTTCCGATTTCTTACGTTCTCTTCTCTTCTTCATTTCTTTTTTGGCTGTCTGCACTCCTTGAGAGGGCCAACGACTTCGATACCAACTGAATGGCCAATCAATAACATTGGCCAAGACATGCAGCCCCCAAAAAAGAAGAGGAGAGACCCCTCCACTCCTCGGAACTCCCTGTTTACCCCCGACCATCGAACACTCTAAACACCAATTGATGTTTATATGATAATGATTAATGACTACGTTACTTTTACACAGATTGCTTTCCGAATGGCTTCGGTACAAGTGTGTGTATTGGAAAGCCTATTTATTTATAGGCCCAATACAAAAGGCCATTTTCCTTCGCCTGGCGCCTAGATCTTCCCCCATTTTCCTGCCCATTTTTCCCAACTTTTGACAGAGTTTTAGTTGCGTTTAGCTTAAGATTTTTCTTCGCATTTTATTTCAGCCCGTGTTGAGAAGCGCGTCTTATTACCAGACATTCATCAATTGTTGGCAATTTGTTTGCCAGTAACCGAGGCTCCTTGTCTTTGTCAGTTTCCGTAATTCATCTCGGTTATCCTTGGGTACTTATCGCAAAAGGATGTGAAGGGTTTTAGGTTGGTGGGTAAATCAACAGTACATTTTAGGGGTTTCTTAACTAAAGATACGTTTTATAGACCCTAAATGGAAGTTTCTATAGATCATTATTGTAAATTGATTTGCCTATTTATATTTTTCCACTTGGTTTTAAAGTTTTAAAGGATTTAAATCATGAACAATTGGTTTGATAATTTCTTTGTATTATATTTTTCCTAAATATTTCTGGTTTCTATTTCCTGGAAGATCATTATTTTAGTAGAATTCTTCAAGTGTAGCCACTTCTCCCTTGCCTTTTTTATATTCCTGGCTGTTTGTCTGGCCAACTTGTAACTGTTACTAATGATGACAACTTATTTTGGCCTAAATGCTCGGCCAACACTTTTATTGGTTTTTGTAATTAATGATGCTGGCCGGAAAGTGCGGAAATGACTTTGTGGTTTGTTCCGAGGTGTTTGGAACCACCCAAAAACAAGAGAGAACGCTATAGTCGGGTGCCCCGACAATCAGATACCCGTTACTCAGGTAAAGGGAGTGCGAGGGAGATGGAGATAGAAACTTTGAACACGAATAACTTTTTAACGAATGGTCCGATTTGAAAAATTTCTTCTACATTTCGATAGGTATTGATAAACACAATAAAACTGCATTTTTACTTTTCCGAAATATTGAAATTTTTAAAATCGTATATAAGCGATTGTGGGCGTTAGAGGGGGCGTGGCACCTTTTTGAAACAAACTTGCGCTGCGTAGGAACTCCTAGAATCTGTATGCAAAATGCCAATCTTCTAGCTTTTATAGTTTCCGAGATCTCAGCGTTCATACGGACAGACGGACAGACAGACAGACGGACAGACGGACAGACGGACATGGCTAGATCGACTCGGCTAGTGATCCTGATCAAGAATATATATACTTTATGGGGTCGGAAACGCTTCCTTCTAGCTGTTACATACTTTTGCACGAATACAATATACCCTTTTACTCTACGAGTAACGGGTATAAAAAGGTATTAGGTAAAAGCGAGTGGCGTGGAGCTAAGTTTCCATTAATCAAATGCACTGATTAGAGAGCTGCAGTTCGGCGAATGGAATAAGTATAGGACCAAAGGGCAAAAGTCGGATCGAAAAGTCCAGGGCTCGGCTTTCATGGGGCTGTCGACGGTCGTCTGTCGATTGTCACAGTTGTCAGTTGGCCGGCACAAATTACACTCGTGGCAATTAAATTAGGCAAGCAATTAGGCCAGCGGGCGAATGTTCGGCGAAAAGGGTTGCACATCGGGAATATCGATGAGCTCAAATTAATCAAAGGCGAAAGTAATCATTGAGTCGACATGGCCATGGAGGCCGCCCCCCGAAAAGGGAGGCGTGGCACCTTTCTGTCGGCGTTAATTGCTCGGCGTGTTCTTCGTCCTCCGCTTTCTTTGTTCTTAATTTCTCTTGGCTGTTGCGCCTTTTTACAATTTCATTTGTAATTTATCATTGTTTGCCCTCGCTTTGGGTTCCTTTTTCACTTCACTCGAAGGACAAGAAGGGCTGAAAAAAAGGGTTCACAACGTCAGATTCACTTTACTTTAGCATTTAAATATTTTATTGAGTGCCTCAGATTGTTAATTGTTTTTTGATGGGCCAAGGGAAGGGTAAAAGGGGCTCTCTCCCTCGAGCCAAATCGATTCTAATTAGGGATTGTGTGTGGCAATATCCATATCAGGCGGCGATATTTCCCTCCGTTTTTCCTCCAAGGCCGAGTAACTGAGTTAGCCGAACCCTTTTGCGAGTTGTCAGCCAAGTTTGTCAATTGAGTTAATTTGGGCCTTCGCTTTATGCATGCCTGATGCGCTCTTTGGTGGCTTATCCGAAGCACCCACTCTTGGTCCTTTCGTCCTGGCCGGGAGGACATCAAAGAGCAGCTGCTGGTCGCCAGACAGGTGAAAACGGGAATGTGTGGCTGCGGCTCCTCGCATGGAACTTGATCAAAGGACACGCGGGCAACAAACTTTTTGGGTTGACTGTAGAAAAAACAGGCAGCCCAAAAGGTGAGAAGCATTCGAAGAATTCGTAATGAAGCCACGATGACGTTTCATCTTTCGGGCTGGCTGAGGAAAAATGAAACCCTACCGGGGCAATATGTTTGGGGTTTTGCCGCGCTGACAGCTTTTTATAAAAGTTGCTACCCTTTTGGATTTTCATTTTGATTTTCCAGACAAGCGACGCTACTTGAGGGCTGCGGGGGCAACCCTTTTTTACGGCTGCCTGACCAAGTTTTGACCTTCTTCATGTGACATATTTTTAAGTAAGTTGTCAAATTATTTTCACTGTTCCGCACAGCAGGCCAAATGAAATTATGTTTTTACCCTTGCGGTTTTCCTACGGACTCCTACGTTCTGTTTGCGCGGGAAATGGGAAAAGTCAAATGCTGATGAGGACAGGGGGCTAATAATGAGAACCTTTTTGTAATCGAATACCAACAAAAAAAGAAGTCGAACGAAGAAGCGGCAAAGCGAAACCGAGAGACAACTCACCCTCGATGTGAAATGCGACTCCTGGGAAAGGAGAGATCAAACTAAAACTCCAGTGACTCCACCATTTGATCCCAATCAATCGCTTCTTTTCAGTTCTTTGTTTACACTTATCTTTATATAGAAGGAAAATGTAAGGAGAACAGCAACTAATTACGACCTTTTCCCTTGTCTCGTTGCAGGTAATGCCCTCACACCATAATCTCCACCAAAATGATGCCCAACTTGAGGAAAACGGCGAGGGTGAAGATTATCAAAACCAGGGTCCTGCTGGGCCGCTCGAATTCGTCATCGCACTCTCTGTTTTCGGCCGACATTTTCACAGATTTTCCAATGATTTCGGTTTTTCGGTTTTCGGTTACAGTTTTTTGAGTTGTGCGTCAGAGAGATTTTCACCACTCAAAGTGTGAAATGCGTTGCCAAATACAAATGCGAAGCGGCGGCGTTGGCAGTGAAAGCCGGCAAACAAAAGATCCATTTGAATGCACATTTGCGCCAGCTGCAGTTTTGAAATGCCGCAGGCCGACATAGAAATTTTCACACGTCCTCTGGACAGGCCAACGAATTATGCTCCCCCCTTACCCCATTCCCCGCCAACCTGCAATAAATACCTGTAAGCTTCTGTTTGGCCATTTGGCCAACGTTTTCAAAAAAGGGTGAACCAGGTAGAAATCCATGGCTCCAGTGATATTTAAACAGTAGTTTCTGTTGGCTTTGGCTCAGTCCGCTTGAACTCACCTGAGCCGATCTGAGCCATGTTGATTCCGACTTGGCCTAAACCCTCACTCCCTGCATTTTTAGCCTTGTTGCTTGCTTAGTCTTTTTCGTGTTGATGTTAAGTGTTTTTCTTTCGGTTTTGTATGTCGTGTCGTGTTGCCTCAATTTGTGTTTGGCTAATGAAAATACCTCCGAGAAACGGACAGACATACGGACAGACAGACGGACAGCCAGTAAACGATTTACGATATTCGGGGCCAGCCAGGCATTTTCACTTGCCAGCGCTCGGCGAACATTCCACAGCACAGCAAATGACTTCATTGTGCCGGACTCTCGGCAGTTGCTGAGCTATAAATTCGCCAGACCGCAAGACAATGGAAGCCCAGAGCCGAGATCTCCGCCACTGAATCTGGAATCCGTTGGCTGCTTTACAACGTTCGCTCGTTCATTCACTACATCATCTCCACGATGATGATGATAGTAATGATGATGGTGATGCGTTCGTAATGGAATTCAATGCATTTAATGGAAATTCTCGCATTTACATAATCGATGGAGGGCACAGGCACAGCAGCGGCAGCAACAGTGGGAGCAAAAAATATAGGCTCGCACGCAAATTAAGCAGCGAGTGGAGTGCAGCTAGTCTATAAGTCCGCAATCTCCAGACCTACAAGTCCCTGACCATGCCAACTCAATTTGTTTGCTCTGCCCCCCTCGACTGCAAATTTGCATTTCGCCCGGCTTGTTCTGGTTGTTTATGGGCTTTATGCGCTTAGACTGCGACTGTGTGCAGGTCTTGATTTAAGATACTTGCTTAATGTGTAATTTAGTGCATTTAGATAAGTTCCATAGTGAATTTTTGATGTGTGTAGCTGCGCTGCTGCTGCTGCCGCCGCTCTGTGGCTTCTCCCCACACATCAGCACATCGCACATCGCAAAGGGAATTTAATGCATTGTCTTGCATTTCTGTATTCTGCATTTTGCATTCTGTGTCTGCCTGCTGCTGCTGTAGCTGGTGCTGATAATGCTTTTGTTTATTTAACGGCGCTAAGTGCATTGGTTGCATTTGCATAAATCGCTCGGTGGTTGCACGCCGGAGAGTTGCCATCGCTGGAGGAGTTGGAGGCGTGGGTATAGGACGAGCGCATGGGTAGAGTTCAACGGGAGGCATTAAACAATTTGTGGCATTTAACAGTCGTTACGATATTAAAAAAAATGAATATATATCTCAGTTAACCCATTGGAAAAAGGTTTTAAGGTGTATACTGATTTTGCACTAAAGTTTAAACTTAAAATATTTAATTTAGCAAAGTGTTCAATGGCGCCCGAACAGGAATTTTTTTGAATGATATTTTATAAAAGCTTTTTAAACTTTATACAGTATGCACCGATTTTTCACTAATGTTTAAACTTAAAATACTTAATTTTGCAAAATTTGCAATGGCGCCCGAGCAGGGACTTTAATTAATTCTTGAAAAATTAATTTAAATTTTCAGCTCTTAAATTCTATTTTCTTTTCGCTTAAACAAGGGTTAAATCGCTGCCATATCGATAGCCCGTTTTCAGCAACAAGAGTATCAATGTTTTTATGCATTCGCCGCTCTGCATGTGTGAGCGTTAATCACAAAAGCCAATATGCAGCTGAAAGCCGTTTGTTAATGCGTTATGCATTGCCACACTCCACACAAAACCCTCGTCCCCCTCCTCGCCATTTCCCCCCTCTCCAACCAGTTGCGGGTTTTTCCACCGCTTCTCACCCATTGTCAGGGCATTAAATCCCGCAGAAAATTCCTTTCTGGCTGGCCAGGCTGTGATAAATTACACAACGGCACCAGGCGATGGACAGAGACTCGCATTTAATAAATAAAAATTCCATTATGGACACTCAATGCCAGCCTCAAGCTCAATCAAATAACAAAGAAACTCGCTGTGCTGTGTTTGTTGTTTGTAATAAATGACGTTGCACCTCCTGGTGGCAAGTTGGCTTTTTCGGGGGGCTCCAAAACTTCGTTTACGATCCCGCGACAAGCTTGTCAATTGCCGAAACATTTTTACATAAATAAATATGGTTTATACACCCCTACTGGCGCCACATTTCCCAACGCCCACAATGCCCCGGCTTTATGTTGCATCATCGTCCGATGCAGCATGCAACAATTGTGCTTATAACATAAAAAATCCTGTTTTTGCTAGCCTTCTGCTGGTGTTGCTGCTGTGCTGCTGCTGCTGCCGCAACATGCTGTAATTAACCCGTTTGTCATGCAAATAAATCAAAAGTAACATCCCTCATACCCGCCGATGGCCAAATGGCGAGCAAATGGCCAAATGGCAAATGGTGCCGGGAAAATGTGTTAAATGCAATTTCAACTGCATTTTGAGTGCACTCGCCGTGTTTAACGAGAGCAATGAGTTCGCTAGGCAGTCGGGCAGGCAGGCAAAAATCTCATTTGCAACCACTTGATAATGGAATGTGAGATTTTTGCGCTTTTCAAAAAGATTCCGATTTTCCCCGACGGCGATCAAAATTTCGCGGTTGGCAAGTAACCAAAAATTTGCCAGAAAAGAGCCAAAAATTAATTGCAACAAAATGCGTTAAATTCCGTATTGCATTCATCAAGTGGAAAAGGGGGTTTTCAGATTCTAGGAGGCCTCCCGATCCGTGTGCACAATCCCTGCGTCGATCGAGTGCAATTTAATGCCTCAATTTTCACCAACGATTTCAGTGGCTGCCAATTGCTACGTGCGTTCCCCAAAATAGCCGTGTGTGCCTTTATTTCTGTTTTTCCTTTACATTGTATTTTGTATTCGAATTGTTTTGGTTTTCGTTTTCGGTTTCGATTGGCTCTGTTTCTGTGTATTTTTGGCTTCCTTCGTGCTTTTTTGGGGGCTAAAGACAAGTTCCGCGTGCGCCAATTTTGGCCTAAATGGCAATGAACTTGAACGCCGTCGCGTGGAAGTTTCTTGGCGCCCTGCGATTTGATTTTTGGTTTCGTTATTTTCGTTATTTTCTCTTGTGTTTATCTTTGTCGTTTAGCGTTCAGTTTTTGGTCACGCGATGCCGTCAGGCGTATCAATTAGCCCGAAAAAATGTGTTATTAAAGGTAAGAGTGACGGTGAGTGACGGGGAATGGGCTGAATTGGCTCTTTGCCCGACTGATAGACGGACAATAAAATTTACATTAATTTCCTTTGAAATGGGTCAAAACTGAAGGCTTATCAAGAGACAGGCTACGCATTTTTCACACAAAAAAACCAAAAACATGATGAATCCACATCACTTTGCAGTACAGTAACGCACACAGTTCTCACCTAATAAAACTGACGAAGACATTTTTGTTCGTGTTGACAGCACAGCCGAAAAAAAGTTGGCAAAATGTTTGCAAAAGAAAAAAATAGCAGGAAAGAGGTGATGTATGAAGATGGGCGGGGGGCTGGAAAAAGGGGGCGTGACAGCATGAAGTGTAGCGTAATAAAATGCACACAATTTACGCAATTTACGTAAAGCTAAAAAACATAACAGGCAAACAAGGACAATAAAGGGTGGTGTTGGTAGGGGGGTATAAGTAATGTGGGTGGAGGGGGAGGGGGGCTTTTCGTGGAAAGTCGAAGGACGAAGAGCAAAGGCACTTAGCGCTCACACACACACACTTGTCTACTGATGATGGCGGCACTAAATACAGTTGGTGTTTCTGGTGCTGGTGTCCCGATGTTGCTGCTGTGCGCGTTGATGTTGCTGCTGTGCGTTCGCTCAATTCCTTTGCAGCAGCAACTCCTTGTTGTTCAAACAGTTTTCAACGCGTTTTTCGCATTTTAACAGCCGCCATTTGTTGGCATTTGTTTTTGCTGCTTTTGTTGCTGCATTTGCCGGCTTTACGCTGTCATTGTCATGGTATTTGTTGTTGTTGTTGTTGCTCTTGCTGTTTTCGCCGCTGAAATGTTTCTCTATTTGCCAGCGAGCGTGGTTTTTTTTCCACCCAATTTTCGGTGCTTTTTTTGTAGTCCTTTGGTGGTTCTTTTTTGTACATTTTCTTTTAGCCAGCATGTTTCGAAATTCAATTTTCGTCAAGTTGGCAACAGGCACATGAAGACAGCCAGTTGACGTGGGTGGTCCAGGAGTTGTTGCTGCTGTTGCTGTTGGTGTTGCTGCTGCCTCCTCCACTTGTGACAAGAGCAACATTTGTCTATGTCGAGCTGCGACGACATGCAATAACTTTAACTGATTTTTCACACACACACGAACACACGAGCGATGCCCGTAGAGTATTTATAATTCTATTTATGTTTCAATATAGGCAAAGGAGTCCTGTGCCTGGGAAACTGGAAGGCTGGCAAACTGGCCACACACGACGGAGCAGCAGCCACTCAAAAAAGTTCACCCGTCAGGCTTAATGATAAAGTGAAAGTTTTTTCAGGCTCAGAGGCCCTTGCTTTTCTTGCCATCTTGTTGCACATTGGCTTTGCATGCGACACAGAGGAGGACGAAGGACCAAAGGAGCTGGCTGGCTGGCTGGTCTGGCATGAAATCAAGTTGACTTTTCATTAACAGCTCAACAATGCCTTGGGTTTCTCGGTTTGCTTTGGCTTGGCTTGGCAAGCCAAGTTAAGTTGTTTTTACTGCCTGTCATAGCGGTACTTAAAAAGCACACATACATGCTTATGCGGGCTCCGACAAAAGTTTTTCCCGCATTAAGGCCCCTCCCAACCACTGCAACAACAACAGCAATTAATGCGATTTGTTCAACGTTTTCCATGTTAACTACTTGAAAGAAAACACAATTTTCGTTGGCAAGAAAGGCAGGCAAGCGAGCGAAGAGCCCAAAACATTTATTATTATAATAATAAATTGCTGCAAATGATGATTGACATTGAATACGTGTATGTGCCACCCAAGTGTTGCTGTAATTTTGCGATGTTCATCAGCAATAAAAATGACAGAAAATTGCGCATACGCAACGTTGCACGTTAACACAGTGGCGATTAAAAGGCGCTCGGCCCGTTTTTACGACCGCCGAACCCCCAATGTCACACAAGATGATCTCTGGAACAGCTCTGATGCTTCATAAAAATCCCCCATTTGACGTGACCGGGGAAAAGGGGAAACCGAGAAGGGGAAGCCCCAGTCTTAGGCCACTTGATTAAATGAATATTCTGCTGCTGTCACGCAGTCGACTTCCACCCATTACTTAATGCGGCTGGGCTGCGTCAATTTTTGGTTGCATTTCAAATGAGCTAAGCTCAGCCGGGGGGCCGAGAAAATAAGAAATTCTCATAAATGTTTGAGAGACTTCTGGCCCTTCAATATTTAATGCCAGTCGCTGAAAGTATGCATTTATTTTGGCCAGCTTATTTCGCTCGCTCTAAAGCACTTTCGCTTTTAATTAATTCAAGTTAGGCCAGTGAGCTCAGTTAAAAATAGAATTTCTCTTTGTTTAAGTTCAGTAATGTGTGAAATCTTACTTGGCGTCCGAACCGGGACCTTGAAGAGCTTTATGTGTTTTCTACAGCTCAAAGCAAGAAAAATGGTTAGGCTACCTTATTTAATAAATATAATATAACATTGGCTTAAAAATATAGTTTTTCTGTAATAAAACTTAAAAATTAGCTTTTACAACTGGCGCCCGAACAGGGATCTTTGTGGGTTCTTTATAAACAGAAACTAAGTTAGTCCCCCTTATTTAATAAATTCTATCTTACTTTTACCAGCTTATTTATGTCGTTGTCAAGCACTTTTGCTTTTAATTAATTGATATTAGGCCAGCTGACTGTGTTTACCAAAAAGCCAGCGATAGTGAGGCAAAGTTTGCACTCGCTGTAGGCTGATAAGATATTGTTTAGAAACTGTGGCTAGCGATAAGAGCTTGGATTCAATTAAGGTAAGTTGGTCAATGCCTTGCTTGGTGAAGGGGGGTGCATATCTTGTGGCGTGGAAACTGTGCCGCTTGGAAAATGGAGCGAACGTTACATTCCACTTGCAGAGGATTTAGTGGGTGGCACGGGCGGGATTGCCCCGCTTTGTTGTCAGCGACGTCAAGTTGCCACTGCGCCAGCATCGTGACAGGTGCCATGTTGCACAGTGTGTCGCTGTGTCGCTGTGTTGTGTAGTCTAGTGTAATGCAGTGTGCTGTAAGCCACGCCCCAAATATGTCGGAGAGCATTAGGCCGCGAGTACGCCACTTAAACGGACTCGCTCGGTTCCTGCTGCATTTCTTTGCAGCTTCCCGGGGCTTTTCCTCCATCTTTTCCACCCAACAACTCCTGCTTCGCTTTTCCCCCGATGCGTGTCAGTTTGTCAGTTCGCTCGGTCTGTTCACTCACTTGATTTCTATTACTCTTGACAATTTCGCTGGCTTGTTCTGTTCTTCGTTGTCTCCTTTTCACGCTGACATGATTTTGACACATAAATGACAAAGTGTTTAATATCTGCTGGAATTATGTCACTCGACGAGCGACAAGGCGCATTGCTTCATCTTGCTCTCGTAGCAAAATTGATTACACTTTAATTTGTGTTGAAGTGAAAGCGTCTGCATGCTTCGGTTGTCGTCTAAAAAAGTGTCGCACATTATGTGCAATTTTGGTACTTGAAGGTGAACTTCCCACACACACACACACACAACCTAGTTATAATGTTTTCTTTTTTCGGCCCCAGTTCCACAGTTCCCCATCATCATCATCATCATCGTTGCTGTTTATGTGCCGTCATTATCGCCAGATTAACTGCCTCTCCTCTGGCTTGTCTGTTTGACGCTTTTTCTGCCTGGTTTCGAGGTGCCCTGTTCCCATTCTCCAGAGGAGGATCCCCCGTCCCCATCCTTTTGGCAGATCTCGCGTTGGCGTCGTGCATCCTGCACATCCTGCCCACGCGTGCCGCACATGCAGCATCGCAACATGGCAACATTCACAGCACAACGCATCGCATCGCTTAGGAGCTTCCCTTTTGTTGCCGACGTGGAGTCGCCCGGCCAAATTATGCTGCAGTTAAAATTTAAAGTTGAGTGGCGCAAATGACATTTAATTGAATTAAAAATAGCAACAGAGCGCGTATATGGAGCGATTGTTCGTGTTGCAATGCCAAAAAGGCGGCGAAAAAAGGGGGTGTTTCACGTACTATGTATGAGGTATGCCCATTTTGGGGCAGGCACTTTTGTCACTAAAAGCTCATTGGAACGCAGCAAATTGAGCAATTTAATGACGAGCTCTCTAGACTTTGGAATTAATCAGAACTTTAACTGGCAGTCCCTCCTATTCAGAAACTCTTAGAGAAGGCCTGCTGGTAAAACCAATTTAAATAACAAAACGTCTTGGTATAAACTATTCAAGCATCGAATGCATATTCAAATATTGTTATTTGCCTTTTTAATTGCACATCTACCATCTCCCTCGGTGACTTCAATTAAAAATCGATAACAATTATTGTGTATGTACAAAATGTTTGCTTTCAAAAGTATATATAGCACGTAGATATAGCTGAATTTTATGTGTGTGGCTATCTCGTTCTGTGTGCGCCTGCACTTGACACATCTGTACAACACAGGCCCACTCTCCCCCCGTCTAAAAAAGTCCCTTGTTGCGGGCGATAATGAATTTGACGTCAATCTTTATTTGGCGGCGAGTGTCATTTAAGATATCAACGCACTGTTTTCGAATGGTGTTTTATGTTGTATGTGGGGTGTTCCTGCTGCTGTCAGCAGCGGAAATAGCTCAAATCGGTATACAAAAGGAGCTGCGGAAAACAAACGAATGGAGCAGAGCGAGTGGAATTACTGATTGGCAAGAGCCAAATGCCGGCGATGGCAATGAAATGTGAAAAGGCCGAAAGAGCAACAGCTACGCAAACAGCAATTCTCATACAAGTTTAATTTAATGATGCGCAGGGACGAAGAGTTCGGGGCAGAGTAGAGGGGGTATCAGCAGTGCAGAGGTGTTGGAACATCGATGTGGGCGTCGTTGTTGGGGTTTTGTCCGTGGCAACATGCAACAGCAACAGCAACGGCAGCAACAACAAACAGATAGACAGGCAGACAGACAGCCAGGCGGCTGTTAGACATGCTGTATAAATAAATAATTGCGCATTGATGAGCAAAAGCGAAACGTCCGCAAATGGACAAAGCAGATACAGAAAGGAGATGCAGATACAGATACAGATTCGGACTCAGATACAGATACAGATTGCCTGTTGAGCCAGAGACACGCACTTCCGCATTACTCCAGCACGCCAAATGAATCTGCCATTTCAGATGTCAATTTGTGTAAAACACAAGTCAGCATCAGAGTGCGCTCTTCTCCCCATCTGTATCTGTATCTCTATCTATCCATGCATCTATCCATAGAATACAGATACTCTCGTTGGGGGCCATCAAGGTCACTCGATGGCAATTGCATCTCGACTGGGGGTTCGGCCACAGGTCAACGATCTCCAATCGAAAGACTGCTCATGTTACGCCCTCGAAGGCCCAACTCAAAAGCAGCTTAATGATGCCCAATATGGTCTCCTCGGCCTTCCTGTGCTCCATAAATATGGCAAAAAGTATTCGCGACAGACGGAACTGTGTTGACGGTTTGCCAATTTCGGCCCTCGCTTATACATGTGCTTTCCCTCTGCCTTCTTGGCCATTTCGTACTTATGTCATTGGGGTCCTCCTCGCTTTTCGGGCCACTGCAGTCCCTTGCCGTTTTGCATTCGGTCTTTCCTGCTTTTCTGCTTTTCCAGCACGTGTGGCGGAAAGTCGCCGCCGGTTGACCATTCTCTCTGCACTGGTAAAAAAAACGTAGTAAATTAGAATATTTCATAAATAATAAAATCTTTTAGGCTATGAATTTTATAATGGTGATATGAAATTATAGTGAACCTATGAATTTTTGATATAAAATTATTTTTTATTTCATTTAAAAATGTTAGGATAAGCATCGTATTTAATTGTTTCTACCTTGAATTAAATCCTTTAATTTAATATTATTAAAAAATCACTTATTTTTGTATTTATTTATTTTTCCATTCATTATTTTTCATCAGTGTACCGTCTACCTTCTACCAAACTCCAGTTCTATTTCTGGCTATCTGCAGTCTGTGCTGCTTTTTATGGCTGTAACTGTAGCTCGGCTGTCAACTCTCGAGCTCTCTTTGCATCGCAGGCCAGGGCCACTGATTTGCTTTGGGATTACGATTTTGTCTATCACCTAATGGGGTCGTTTCGCTTGCCACCATCGGCGGAGCCACAAACTTGGACAAAGAGTTCTCCTCCGTCTGCCGGTGTCTGCTTTAAGTTGATGTTAACTCAGGTCAACTGCATGGCTTTTGCTTATGGAATGTGGATTTTAGGTTCTACTTGGCTATTTCTCCCTCTCTCTCTCTTTCTGTCTATCTGTGCTTCTTGCAGATTATTGTTGACCAGCCAGTTGATAATTAAACGGAAATTGCTGCAGGAAATCGGGGCAGAGATACAACATAATGATGGACGGGGCTAGATTAGGTCCCGGTCGCATTCTCGCTCCTCCTTCGTCGGTAATCCATTTTATATTGCATGTCTCGGAAACCACATTATGCTCTATGTCGCATCTCACTCGGTGTCTCAGACGCACATCAATAAAGGCAACATTGTTTGCCTGTCACATGCTCATCTGGCTCTTCTCGTGCTTTCCTTTGCTGGGTTCTTTTCTCTTAGAAGGCTAGAAGGGTATATCAACTAAACATCGTTATAGTTACCATCGAGAAAGTAAAGTGGCTTTTAAAAGCAGGTTGCTTAAAGTATATGATTATTTTCATAAGAATATGTAATGGTTCATAGCTTTGAGATTTTTATATCTATACCATTTTATATTGCAAAAACTAATCAGACCGTAGAAAACAATTTTATATTACTTATTGATAAAGATAGTATAAAAAATAAAAGGTACAACTATTTATTTTTATGAAGTTGTTCCCAAGTTACTTGTAGATCCTACATTCCATAGCCCAGGACATACCCTATTAACCATTCTCGTATTACACACTCAGTCCTCAATCGTTTTTTTCTTTCAATTTCGCCCCCACCTCTCCCCCTACACACACACACGCTCACCGAACTCTCCACGCATAAGCTCGAAATGACATTTTAACTGGTGCGTATAAACTTGAGCATTTTATGCATATTATCCTTTATTGTATGCGGCCAGGACCAGACCGCCTGCGGCCTAATGCGCATTTCCCCGCACCCACTCACTCCCTTTTCGGTTCTGATAAGGATGGGGGTTGGGGACTGGGGTTCCTGAGAGACATCTGGGACAACGACACGCCTTGGCAGCGCTTTAACAAAGTCAAAAATCGTATTTATTATATTGCATTGACAACTCATGTGTCATGTGTGTGTGTGTGTGCAGGGATAAGGAGTGTATATATCGGGGATATGGGGGATATCATGGAAGCGGAGGCCGGGGAGATCGGGCTCACTGTCTCAGCCGCAACCTCATCCTCATCGCAGTCTCCATCTCAGGGCCCCTTCCACTCTTCTGATTCAGGTTCTGTTTGTGTCTCTGGATAACTTTAAGTTTATGCTCTCGAGTGTATGGAGGCTGATTCTTTCCTTCTCCTTTCTGCTTTCTGTTTCTGCGGTGTAGGTGGGATTCCCCCTTCGGAGGAAAAACTTTGCCGCCAATGCCGGGGTTTATCACTCTTCGATGTTTGTTGCTGCTGCTGCCGCTGCTGCTGTCGCTCATTTGTTATGCGACAGTGATAAATGTCATGCAAAAGTTTCGGCAGCTGTCAAAAGGCATGTTTTTGGTCTTTTTCATTTTCCTGCCTGGTCCTCGTATCCTGATTCCTTTTCGGCCCAGTCCTTTCCTTTGTCTCTGGCTGCTCGCATTTTTCTTTTGAATCGCTTTTGCCTGTTGACAGAGCTACAAAAGGGCCATGCGAGGGTTGATTAAGCTCTTCCACATGTCGCACGAGTGGGTGCACTTGGAAAAAATGGTTTAAAAATGTGCTGGAAACTTCCCCTTTACATACTGTGCCAGATTTTCTTGGAATACCCTTATATTTTTACATTTTAAGAAGGGCTTCAGGCAGCTCAAAGTGAATATTGGTCTGAAGAATTTGCGTAAAGGCCTTATTAGTCTCCCTAATAACGCAACGAGTGCATTTTTCTTTGAGTGTATGAGCTGCCGTCTAAGCTGACTTGGATTAGCGCATAATCCTTTGAGTTTCCACATAAGTTATGGCAGCCAAGTGCGCGACAAACGCAATTTCGGAACTCGCTTGGAAATTAGCTTTTGCCCCTCCAGCTGCAACTTGGGCACTCACACCGCCATCCTCTAATTTTACGCATATTAGTTTTCGACGAACGAAAGAGAAATCCAGTTCCTTTTGAGGATTGCGAGCAGTTCCTTTGAAAAATTAGCACCATTTGCATAGACGCCCCCTGTCAACCGGCATCTTCACCGTGCATGATGTTCAGTGATTTTGATGATGATTTTTCTTTTGGAATTCCCTTTTTATTTTCCACCACTGCTCAGCATTTTCCCCCTGACCCACGCCCATGCCATGCGTGTGCTTTATTTCTCTTTCCGTTTTTCCGTGGGAGAACTTGATTTTCCTCAATTTATTGAAGCTGCGTGCGTGTGTGTATGAGTGAATTATATGAATAAAAATTTATTCAGCCATAAAGGCGCGAAAATGTTTCGCCGAACCAATGCTTTCCACCTCTCGTCTCCGCTTCCTCCCAAAAGGAATACTTGTCTTTATGACTGCTCTCGCTCCATAACAGTTATTCCAGGCAACGATGTGATTTATTTGTGTTCTTTATGTTCCAATATTGTTGCTGATGTCTTCCCCCCGGCTTCTCCCATGGCTTTTCTGAATTGATTATTCGCTTGTTCTCGTACTCGAGACTCTTTTGGGCATAAAAATTCAATTTGCCAGAGTTTCGGTTTAAAGTGCTTTGAGTGGGGGCCCCAGCCTCATATCGGACAGGCAGATCTCCCGAAACATTCCGAATCGCAATCGAGAAACTGTTGCAAAACTAGCCGATGTTGAACTGAGCAACTGGCTGCTGCTGCTGCCACGTTTTCCCACTTGACCAGAATTATGTAAAGAGCCATTTAAAAAGGGTTTGTGTGTGTGGGGTGGCCATAAACGTATCTCACAGAACTTTATTGTTATGCTGATGAGTCTCCGGCCGAGGAGAGTTGGCCCAAAACAAGTTTGGCTAGAGTTCTGTGCTATTCTGTCCTGCTTAATTCCGAAAAGCCAAGACGCCGCAGATGTTGCTCCTGCCTTTCCTTTCCTTGCCTTTCCTTTGGTTACTTTCTTAATTAATTCGGTGTTGGCTGGGGGGCTTTGTCTCCTGCTGAGCATCACTTCAATTAAGCCACTTCACTCTGCTGCTCCTCTGCCGCTCCTCTGCCGCCGAGGTGTTGCTCGTTGCACGTGCAATATGTGCCGCCTGCCAACGTGCAACATGCAGTCTGTGTGGGTTGCCCTTTTTCTGTGGCGGCCTCTACAAGTGTCAGGGGCTGATTATGATGAAGCATCTTGTCGTAAATAAACACGACAGTTCAGCCTCCCTCCCCTTTGTTGATTAACCCCTTTTGTAATCCACCTCGGTATCTGGCTTTTCTGCCTTTTCAGCCGTTCTTGTTCCACTTGTATCGCATCTCGCTTCCCTTCCTGTGGCTTTCGCATGTGGCTTGGGTCCTCCGACTTGACTAGGTTGAGCTCTTTGGGCCCGGAGAACCAGCACTTGTGGTTTTTAATTATTCCAAGTTGGTTCCCCCATGTCAACTGTACTTTCGGGCGACGTAGTTGCCGTCGCTTAGATTCATTTAATTAAGTTGTGCCGCCTTCAATTTGTTTCCATTAAACAAAAGCCAAAATGTGAAACAAAAGCAGAGGTTTTTTTTATTTTTTTTTTGGGCAAACGCACTTTACGTTTATGGCGCTCGGTGTCAGTCGGTCAGTTGAAGTGAATAAAATAAAATTTCCAGACTGCCGGACTGTAGTGAACTGGCCCATTCATTATCTCATTTCCGCCTGAATAAGCAAAAACTTTGTTCTACGGATACTAAATATAAACACACTCGAAACAAACGCACCATCGCACACACACACATATAGAGAGTGTACACACAGAGACAGTTGAAAATTTAATAATAATGAAAATTGCAAGCGACAGTGAGAAATTCAATTAGCTTGAGCTCTGCCAAACACTTGCCGCGTGCGAAAGAGAGGGGGCTGCGAGGAGCGAAAGAGAGGGTGGGAGTGTATGTCATGGCATAATTTAATTTGTACGCTTGCTCATCCATTCAAGTCGGCAAGCATTCATTCAGCCATTCATTGCGCTTATTGTAGCAAACGCATAAAAATACGGCACACAAACGAATTGGAAAACAAGTTGGTATGGGCTATTTGTGGCATATATGTCTGTATGTACATATAGTAGCTAAAGGAGAATTTCTTCATAAGGCTTTAAATTGGAAAAGTTCTAAGAATAAACATCACAGTATTCACAAATAGTTTACTCTTGTTTGATTGTATGAAATCGATTTTTAGATATCTCGAGTGAATTAAGGACCCAAGAATGCAACCCTAAGCGGTCGAAAAACCACTAAGCTTTTCATTCCAACTGACCAGACGCAGAAGCCTGAGAAACCAATAGCAATTTATTAATAATGCCAGGCAGTCGCCGTTGTTGTTGTGGTTCTCGGAGTAATTATACTCAAGTGGAATTAAAGAAATTGCCAGCAATTATTATTTGTCATTAGTGGGTTGCGATGAAGCTGCACGATTTTCAATTTGACCACACACAAAAAAATTACCATTTCTGAAAGTCAATTCATCCTACACCTTTAAAAGGTATGGGTTGCTATTGACTTTTAGGTGGTGTGAAAGTATGTTAAAGAGATTTCACAGAAATATACTTAATTATCCTTAAAGAGCGCGCTAGAACCAGTTGGGAATTATAAACAATTTTTAGGAAAAAGTTAAAAAAGTATTGATGTTTTCCTTTTTTTAAGATACTATGGTTTTTCTTTAGTATTTTAAATAGAAAAGTACTTTTTCTCATAGTTTTTAAAATAACCGCATTGGTCAAGAAAATTGTTTTGTGTGCAGGGACTCCTTAAATGAATGGCCCTTCGGCGCGAGCATCAAAAAATGCACGAGAAACAATTAATTTGTAGGAATTAATGAAGGGAGCGAGTCCGAATCCGCAGAGGGATAAACCAGAGCACGAATCCCCATTCACGGCAGCAACATTGCCAGCAATGTTGATTGCAGCCGGCGATTATTAACATTGAGCAGTGGGCTTGCCCACAGCCCCATCAATATGCAAGACCCACTGCGTGTGCAACAGCAACAACACCAGCAACAGCAGCAACTGCAACAGCAACAACTACAAATTGACACTTGAGTGAAGACGATGGACCGATGAGGATGGCGAGTCAAGGAGACGGCGTCAAATCGATTTGCGAAACAACAAAACATGGCGCGATAAGCGCGGCAATGAGACAAGAACGTAACTTGATGATGCCAAGCAGCAACATCAAGCGGCAGCAGCAGCAACACAATGGCTCTGGCGACCGCAATGTTGCTGCCGTGCCTTGTAGATGTTGCCGGTGGAGCAGCAGCAGCCAAAGCACCAGCAACAACAGTGGCCGGCTACTGGCAAGCGATTTGTCGTTTGCCTTTGATATTACTGCCCCTTGATGATGTTGTTGCAGCTGTTGTTGGTGTTGCTGCTGCTGCTGATGTTGCTGCTGCTGCTGCTGCTCTTGTTGCTACTGCCGCCGCGGCAACTGTACTGTGAAATGCGCTTATGCAATGAAGAGGGACGGAACAGTCGCCTTTCCCTGTCGCTTGGCTCCCAGAGAAAATACTTTGTGCAAATCGAATTACCAAGTTATAACATCCACTTGGCCAGAAGGGTAGAACAAAAGCTCTGTAAAAGAAGCAAGGGAGAGGAGATGAGAAGAGGAGTGGAGTGGAGTGAAGTGGAGAGGAGTGAAGTGGATGGGTTGGTAGATGGTAGATGCAATGGCTATCCGATTGCCAGCCCCTCCTTAACCCCGCCTGTCAACAGTTGTGTTTTTGCTGCTTTTTATGGCTGCTCCAGTTAACCAGAGTCCGCTGTATTCCCCCCTCTGTCTTTCTCCTTCCAACATGGCTATTAAATTTCGCCCCGAACTGGGAATGTGGGTACATGTCGAACCCTCGATGTATAGCACACTCGTTATGCGTTACAGGATTTGACAGTTGCTTAATTTTTCTATTTCACTGCATTCTCTCTCGCTTATTTCCCTATATTTCCGCGTACTTGCAATTGGCCCTTTGGGGGTGGTACTTCCTCTTTGGCCTCATCATTACGAGCATCCTCATCCGCTGGGCCACGTGTTGACTGTCTGTCTGCGGAGCCGAAAAATAAAACTCTGTCTCGAACTCTGAGATACAGAGACAGATACAGATACAGATACAGATACAGATACAGATACAGATACAGATACAGATACAGATACAGATACAGATACAGATACAGATACAGATACAGATATATAGCTGGCCTGCAGCTGGCTTTCTCGATTGCCTTGCGTTTGAGTTGAGCTGAGCTGAGCTGAGTTGAGTTTGCCCTGGCTATTTGCTTAGAAAGTGCTGCAGCTCCTTTGGCCGCAAAACTGCAAACTGCAAATTGCATTTGCCGCGCACATTTAGCTGTCAATGCCAGAAGCTTGAGTGAAGCTATTAGTTTTTCCACTACTGCTGCTGCGCTTTGCTTTTTCCATTTTCCATTTCCATTCCTCCAGTGCCCTTTTTTTAGTCTGTCCCATCGAAATGGACCATAGACCATAGTCATCCGCTGCGGGGCGGCTGCAATTTGTTTGAACTGCACTCGCAGTTGTTCGGGTGTTGTTTGCCCTGCTGCATCAGCATCATTATCAGCCCAAGATGCCGGCAACACCGCAGATACGAGTAATGCAGTTCATCAATATGTCGCCCCGCCCCCAAAGCCACCCAATATTCACCGCCCATCGCCCCCTGCGTAGCTCTCTTGGGTACATAATCAACAGCTATGCGAGCGCTAAGAGCCTGGTGTTTGCGCTGCCAAAGCTAAGTGCACTGAGAGAAATGAGGGGTAATTATCATGTTCTTTTGTCTTTCTCCAAACAAACAAAAGTTCTCGAAAAAGGGTCTTACTTAAATTATTTAGAGATATTGCAGTTTATTTTTCTTATATCTGTGATTACAATTAACTGAAGGAAAATATTAAATTCTTTAACAATATTTTTAAAAACTCTGTTTTTTGTATCAACAGTATTTAAATATTATAGGTAAATTTATTTTAATAGATATGTATACAAAATTGTTAGAAAGTTCAGAATCTTTATGGAATCTTTAAAAAAAGTATTGCAGAATTTTATTGTCGTAATACAAAATGTTCACTAAATTACTAGTAAATAATTTGTAAAACAATACGACTTAATACGACGTACATTGTTGAAAATTCTTAAGTTTGGAAGTAGTTACCTCAGAATAAGTGTTTGTCAAAAATCGCTATCTAATTGAGCATCTTTATGAGTAGCACAGGTGACCTTTTCAAATTATACCTCGAGTTTTCCTTGACATTTGCCATGTGAATAAGTGAATGCTATATTTTGGAGTTGCGAACGTGTTTGTGAATACATTTTAGAAGTAAACTTAACTTATTATCTTAAACCATAACTTTTTGCAGTGCTTTCTGGCCTTCAATGCAACTTGACTCAGCTCGGTTCAATTTAGTTCAGTCGGGTTTGGTTTTCAATACGTTTCATTTCGAATTAAGTTATTTCCAAGTTGAATGCAATTTGCTGTCCCTTTTCACTTTGGCACTTCGCCCAGCACTTAAGGCCAGGCCAGAACCGAACCGAGTGGAGGAGACTTGCCGGGAAAAGGAAGGATATGGAGGAGAAAGGATTGGTAGATCAGCCCGAAAGGTTGCTGCGTCATCATCAGCAGCCGTGGCATCCACAGTCACGACCCGAGCTTAATCATCAATGCAGGTTGGTTGGGTTGGCTAAAGACGGTGTGAGTAGTGAGTACGCTGCACTTTGGCCCCCTTCTAGCCACATTCCATTTGCATTTGCATTTGACAAGCGGGAAACTTCCTCAGATATGGGCGATGTAAAAAATAGACAAAAAACAAAGAGCTCACCCCTTTGCCACTTTAAATAATGATTTGTTCCGGCAACTTCTAGCCAGCGTTCTCATCCCAATTTCACTTCTTGCTCTCGTTACAGGTAATTAGTGATGCCAGTCAGCCAGCCAGACATTTGCAGCTTTGGCACGCTTCACTGGCACTTATTCCGGCAGGGGCAGTGGGCGTGGCCCTAATTAACAAATTGTCTGCCATTAATTAGTAAGTAATAAAAAAACGAGGAGTCGAATGCGGAATGCAGCTGGAAAATGTGCTAATTTGGCAGTCAACTGGGGGCGGAGAAGATCACACGAGTGGGAAAGCCAGGGAAATTAATGCACACGATTCACATTTGATTTTTAGGTTTCCGTTATAAGCGTAGAAACTATCTATTTTCCCAATAGGTTCTGACTTAAATATGCCTTTAAAATTAAATGGGGATCATGGATTCTATGATTCATCTATTTATTTTCTAGTACCACAAATATTTTCTTTTCCATTCAAGACTTAAGAGCAAACTATTTTAAATGCTCAAATTCCAGTAAACCTTTCGTAATAACTTAGCTATTCCAAACATCATAATTCCAGCGCTAACATTGTTGTTGAGGGCTCCTCTTATCTTTTTTTATCCCTATCCACTCTGTTTTTCCTATCTCTGCGCTTATGGCGCTTATAATTATCTCGCACACATGCACAGAAAACGCAATTAATTAAAAATAATAAGTGCTCGGAACAAAGAGCAACAAAAGCGAAAGTTTAAGTACTTGGAAACGGGCCTCGGGCCAAGATGCCCAGCTAGGAGTATGTACATATATACGATTATATGGGAGTTGCAACCTCAATGAGTTGCTGGTCAGTTGAGGGAGCTCCACTCCACTCCATTCAATTGGGTTCGAATTTGTTTCGTTCTTCTTTCTGCTGCGGCTTTGTTTGCTAATTTCTCGAGCAACTTTGTTGAGTGTTGGCCAGCGGCATTTTCTCAACTCTGCAGCTGTCTGCTCCTCGTGGGTTTTCCCACCCACCCCTGGCGTTCTTTATTTTCCTTCATTTGCCACTGCAACTATTTTCTAATAAAAGTTGTCAATTAATTTACTGCGGCCAGCAGTAGCAGTTTCTTTGCAACCGTTTCTCCTTCTGTGGGGAGAGTAAAGGGGGGCCGAGTGTGGCATTGGCAAAATATTTATGAACCGATCATCCAGACGACGCTCCATTGTGCTGTCCTCCCCACCTAAAGCCCCCTTTTCACGTTACGCTCACTGAACAATGGGCAACGCGTTTGAGTCTGAGGCTGGGGCAATGTTTTTAATCAAAAACCGCAGTCCATAACTTGGAGGCGCAGCAGCAGCAGCAGAAGCAGCAGAGGCAACTGCAGCAGCAACAGCAGCAGCTGCTGCAGCGCAAAGGGTGCGCTTTAGAAAGATGGCAGAACGCAAATGGTGCTAAAACAATGCATAAAAAAGGGAACCACACGCCAGCAGAAGGCAAGGCAACAGTCCACTGAGGATAAAACCACAAAGTCAGGAATACATTTTCTTTTTCCAATGCCAGGCTAAAAGTAATGTTCTTGTAGAAAGCACACTAAACAAATTTTCTAGACATTATGTTTTTTGCAGACAACTTTTCCCAGAAATTGTGACTGGGTTTTAGAGTGGACCCAGTAAGATAGGTTAAAGTATTTCTTAATACAATTTATTAGGAATTGAAAGTTACTCATTACATGGTTCGCATTAAAAACTAAAGAAAGATTTATGATTTTGAAAATAAATTCAAAAACAATCAAAAGTAACAAAGATTTTCAAAATATTATTTCAAATTTGATGGATTTACTGTGAATTTGGCAAATGTAATACATGTTCTTAAACAAGAAATTTCAACTCAAGCCAATATTTATTCAATTACTTAATAAATAATCAAAATGATATGAATATCGGGTCAAATCTACATTTGATAACAAAAACGTAGTGTTTGACAGTCGTAGAAACTCTTCCATTTTAGTATCTAGAATCAATACTCCATATTATAAGTGTTATTTTCCTCTGTGCAAATGTGGAGTGGGTATAGGGCGCCCACTCCCCCTCGACCCCTGCCCCCTCCGCCGTCTCTGCTCCCCTTTGTCGCCCCCCTTCTTGCCCCACGTTCTGCTCCAGAGCACAGCGACAAAATGTGTGTGCGGGGGTGCTTGTGTGTGCGAGTGTCTGGTTAACATGGGAATCAATCTTTGAACAGAGCTATATTAAATTTCGAACATTTCCGCAATTTCACAGGCAGTCGACCAAGAATAGGCCAGCTAGATGGGTGAAGAGGGGGGGAAATCCGGCGTCTCGACTTAAAGGGGAAACACTTCTGGTGATATTGCTTTGACAGCACTCACAAGTATTTAATTTGATGTTTATTGACCTGTTTGCCAACAAGCCAACGATACTGAGATGTATCCACATTTCTACCGATTTATTTGTCAATCGCCAGGTTAGTGTTTAATTAACTTGAATTTGAGTACGCCACTTGAGGCAATCGCACGTGCAACTATTCAGGCAAGTCAATCAATCATCCTGTAAAATATATTGTAATTGCATCAAAAAAGCAGCAAATTAAAAGCCATGGGGGACAGATAGTTTTCGAATAAATTACGCATACGCGGCGTGGACAAGTGCAGCAAATCTCCCGCAGAAACACTGAAATTTAAAATGCAAATAAATTTATTAAATGCAATCGCCAGATAAAAATGCAAAGAGAGAGAAGGAGGGCTTTTGTTTAACATATGCAGTTGCAGTGGTTGTTGCTGCTGCATTTATCTACCATTCGGTATTGTGCTAGTTAATAAATCTTCATGTACAACACAAAGGGGCGAAAAAGAGGGGAACAGTCTGCTATTTTATCTAACTTTCATTAGAACAACAATAATAGCAACCGCAGCGACAACAGCAACAACTATGGCATTCATTTCTCGGCGTTCATTGAACTTCGCCGGCAAACTGCAGTGGCAAAAGCAAAGCACCGAGCAAAAGCAAAGCAAAAGCACAAAGGCAAAAGCAAACACTGAGCGCATGTGCGAGCTATTTTATTTACATTTTTGTCTTTCTTTTTTTGCACACTCTTTCCTTCTGGTTTTTTTCAGCTTTTTCTTCATCTGTGTTATTGCTTGTTGTAAATGCCATTAAATGCTTGCTCGCGCCTTCGCACTCCCCGTCTCTTTCTAGAAAGAGATGGGCACAGCGATTCATTCATAAAAGCGTTGACATGCATTTACACTGCAACTTAATGAGAATTCCCGATCGGACAAAAGACTCGCTTAGAGTAAACAAATCGAATTTTGCCATTTGGTATTTGGGTTTCTAGTTTAGCTCTGCAACCGCTGGTTTTTCTGTTCGTGCCGCTTATGCAATGCGGGGAAACTCGTTTTAGTTTCAGTTTTTTTCTACGTTTCCATGATAACTCAATGATTTTTGTTGGTCTGCTTTCCTTGTTTGGCATTTTTATAGCTAAAAATAAACAACATAATTGCATATTTACTGCCACGCTCGTTCGGACGCTTTTGTGATTTGTTTTCCCGCTCTTTTTTCGCCTCTGCGAGCGGAAGTCACAATTTCAGTTTCATTCTTGTCTTCGCCGCTGCTGTTTTGCCATTTGCATGTGCATTTCTGCTTTGCAGCAGCGGATGCGAGCGCATTCCAAAAAGTTGAGCTAATTTATGCAATTTTATTGGCTGGCCAGCGCATCTGGGCTAATAGAAAGTCGCCCGGCTTTTAGAAAGTACCCTTGGTCATTCTGTGCCGCTCCAATTTTCCATGGCTTTTCACACGCCCGCAGCGAGGCGAAGGAAAAGCCAGTTTCCCAACGGCGGGTATCATATATCACAGAGAGAGAGAAAGGGGCAACACCGGGCTAAACAAAGAACAACCTATTTATTTTGTTAGTTTTCAATTAGGTCAAGCCAAAAATTGAAAAGCTGAATAGGTTTGGAATTTTATAAATTTTAAATTAAATAAATAAATTATATTTTTATATTTATTTTTTAATAAACCAAGTTTAACAGTCAAATAAATATTTTCCCAGAATTTATTGTTCTTTTATCTCTGCAGATTTCACATCTCAAATACTTTCAGTTGGAAAACCTTGAAATGTTCCTTTTAAATTTGCAGCTGAGGAAATGCTTTTGCCATAATTTTTTGCTCTTTAATCTGAAATCTCTACAGATGCCACATCTTGGATATCTGAAGACAAAACCCTGACAGATGTTGGCAAATAAATCCGTTCCTTCACTTCTTCTGCTGTCTTTCCATATCCCATATAATGCCAAATCTGTTTCGATTTACGGAGACAGCCGACAAGGAACAGAAATCGCTCGAGTGTCGGCCATTAAGCATACGCAGCGTGTGCGTCTTGCCAATTAACTTGGCGGCATGGCATTCGCATCGGGCCATTGAGTCATCAGATGGGGTGAAGCTGAAGCTGAAAAGGGAAATAAAAGCCACATGGCCACATTGCGGAAGACCAAGTGGACCAAGAGTGTTGGTCCGAAGAAGGGGGCGCATTTCTAGGGGCAGGGGGCGTGGCATATCGCGGTGCACACGGCGAGACACGCGTCTCAGATGTTTTATGCTCATTGCACAGGTAAATGGCAGAAACGAGGCGACTGGAACTCCAACTCCAACTCCAACTCCGGCAGTGGACTGCAGTGGTCCATTGTTTGGGTCCACTTGTACATGTTGCACTGTGTGTGCTGTGTGCCACATTTCGCGACAGCAACAGCAACAATGGGCCACAAATATTTGCCAACGTGACCGTGAACTGGCATAATGTGGCACGCGATGCTCATGCCGCGACACGTGCCGCTGGACTCTTTATTCCCTTTCCCCACTCCCATTTGAACTTCACTTTTCGTGCAGATTTGTTAAAGGATTTACACGCCTTTTCGCACCATTTGTCAGCCAGCTGCTGCTGTTGCAATAAAACCAGCAATTAATATTTGAGCAACTTCACGCACTTTTCCAAATGGCCCTTGGCCCTGGCAATTTGCTTGCAAAATTTATGATGAAAGCCTTTCAATTTTCATAAAGCAACTTTTCTAGTCGACGAGTTGGCCCAAAGATCAACTGAGATTTACGCACTTGGCCTGCAAAATTTATGAGCTCAGCTGAGGTTCGAAACAGAAACCCATAACTTCCTTTTCCACTGGCCTGTTACTTTTATCTGACCAGAAATTAACTTTTCGGTCTTAGGCCTGGCTTGCGTTCTAAGTGAAGAGGTTGTTTGCCGTAAATTTGCCCCCTGAATGTGCTAATAACTGAGCCGGCTCTTTTGTTTTTGGGCCGGGTTCGAAATAAAAACGAGAGGAAGTCGAAACCGTTGAAGTTTGTCCGCTAAGTTACGGTCATGGGAAAATATCTTGCCCCTCCCTATTCTCTCTCTTCCGTTTAATTGGCATTTTCATTATCTACGCGCCACAATGTAATGAATCGCCGGCAGTGTAGCCATTTTTCACACGTTTAAGCCCACATTAAATGCATCTATTTATATGCATGACACTTCGTTTGTTATTTGTTAGTTGTTATTGTTGCTGATTTCATTTTGAATTCTCCAAATCGCACAAAAAATTCATAAAATATTTGTACCCTGGAATAAGTGATGGGGCTTAAAGTTTTATGGGCTTGCTGAAACTAAAAACTTAAATATAAAAAAATTACTTACACATAAGTGAATTATTCATAAATCATTTCGTTAATTAACGTATAGGTTTAAATGTTAGTAAATAACTTTTAATGGGTATTGAACCAATGAAATCCCCTTCGTTTCAGGCAATTTGCTCTGGCTTTTTATTGTGCACATATACTTTTTTTTACTGTTAAGTGTTTCGACTCAATTTATTCATATTTGCTGCGGTTGCTATTGCTGTTTTGTTCATTACGAGTATTACTAACCAGTTTGGTATGCCAAGAGTCGCAGAAAAAAATGATAATTTGTTTTGTAGTTTGTATAAACATTCCTGATATTGGTGCCTCTGTGTGTTTGCTTTTGATGTGGGCGTGCCGGTTTCGTATTTATACCCGTTACTCGTAGAGTAAAAGGGTATATTGTATTCGTGCAAAAGTATGTAACAGCTAGAAGGAAGCGTTTCCGACCCCATAAAGTATATATATTCTTGATCAGGATCACTAGCCGAGTCGATCTAGCCATGTCCGTCTGTCCGTCTGTCCGTCTGTCTGTCTGTCCGTCTGTCCGTATGAACGCTGAGATCTCGGAAACTATAAAAGCTAGAAGATTGGCATTTTGCATACAGATTCTAGGAGTTCCTACGCAGCGCAAGTTTGTTTCAAAAAGGTGCCACGCCCCCTCTAACGCCCACAATCGCTTATATACGATTTTAAAAATTTCAATATTTCGGAAAAGTAAAAATGCAGTTTTATTGTGTTTATCAATACCTATCGAAATGTAGAAGAAATTTTTCAAATCGGACCATTCGTTAAAAAGTTATGCGTGTTCAAAGTTTCTACCTCGATCTCCCTCGCACTCCCTTTACCTGAGTAACGGGTATCTGATTGTCGGGGCACCCGACTATAGCGTTCTCTCTTGTTTTCTTATTTAACCAGCCGGCTCACAATGGCCAAACCTCTCTCCGGCCGTTCTGGCCAAGTCAATACGAGTATAGTTTGCTGCTGGCTTGAATGTCAGAGCTACGTGCCAAGTATGTGTCATGTTCTTAATGGAGAGCCGGGTTTGTGTGACTGACTGACTAACTGCAGTCAAGATCTGGCTGGCTGGTGTTCGGGCCGTAAAATGTATTATAGAACTAACCTTCAACTTTCAAATGCAGCTGCATTAGCTTTGTGTCGAACAACAAACCGCAAAGCAAAAAACAACAAACAGCGAACAACCAAAAACGTGCATTTAATAGACCTTGAATCGCTGGCAGCCGAGAGAAATACCAATTGTGAGAAAAACTCGTTGTTGTCTTTGCAGTTCATTGACACAATTTTCATGTTTTGTGTATTTTGAACTTTTAATACAGCAGCTTTTTGCTCAAACAAACAGATATGTGTGTCCAATCTCTTGCACACATATATTACACAATTTTTTCGATTGTTTATGTAGGCGCCAGAAGCGCAGAGATGGAGAAGAACGGGCCGACGCAAACCTGGCCATGATTTATGGCTTTTTACGGAGTACTTTAGCATTTTCACAGTCCATTTGGCTAATTGCCGGCAGTTTCGCCCGCAGGCTCTCTCATATGCAAACGAATTTTTATAAAAGCTACGCTTCAGCTTCTGAGAACTTTTTTTGATTTAAGGGCCATACAATACACAGGCACTTGAGTTGATCTATTGCAGCATTTCGGATCTGCTTACTTTTCCATTGGAATACCATTTCGAATCGAATTATCAGCTTGACAGGCGGACAAATCCCTCAAAATGAAACAAAACAGCCCAAAAGTGGCCATGAAAATACAGAAGCGAGAGTTGGGGTATGAAGAGATAGTCTGGCTTTGTCTCTGGCATTTTAATTATAGGCCAAGCCTGGAAAAGCTTGGCCCTGGCAACAGCTCCATGACATTTATGATTGTTGCCAGTCGTCGTCCACCTGTGTGTGTCTGTGGATCCCGAACAATGGAACCGGGGGATTAGTGACGAGGGCTGGGAGTAGTTAATTAATATGACATGGCATGAAATCAAAAGCATGGGGCAAAAATTGCCAAGTACTTAATGATGATGTTGTGCTCCTTAGCAGGCCCCCCTTATAATTAGCCAATTAAACCTGGCTTCCCCCGACAAACACACACATTTCTCCCAGAGATTCGCTTTCGTTTGATGTATGCAAATGACTTTTGATGTCATTGAGCCTTTGGCACAGTTTTGCCTCGGCTTGGTTTCTCCACACTGCGTTTCTGCTCCAGTAAGCAAGTTAGGCAGAACATGAACACGACTCCGTGAGGCATCGAAAGACCACTTGAAAGGGCAACGCCGCCCTGGAATTTATTATTTTTTATTACATCGAGCGGAATTTACGATTTACGATGTGCGACTGAGTGACAGAGAGCGATTCTTGTCGCGAATGCTCGCTTTTGGTGTGAATGTAAATCACGAGCGGCGTAATTTTAATTGGCAGCGAAATTCTTTGGGAATTGTTTTCGGTTTTCGGTTTTTCGTATAAATTTTATGCCTCATTGGGGCTTGACCACAATCCATGGTTACCCCTTCTCCAGTTCGATCCGTTTGACACTTTAAGCGGGTTAATAAATTGTATAGCCCTTCCAGCGAAGCGCGCGTGCCATTGTCATTATCTCACCGACTATATATTCCTCGAACATACAAACACATAGCTTTCAAAGAGGCTTGGCCTGCCGCAAATCTCATTTGGCTTTAATTTACCTAAATCCTTAGATTTCGAGAGGCAATGGGACTGGGGCACACCTTTCCGTGTTGGCAGACGCACCTTTGCCTTTCCGCTAAGCTCGGGATATTATGCCGGGGAGAAGTCGGCTCTAAATCAACAGCAGCCGGTAAGTTGATATGAGCGAATGTGACACCAGCGACCCGGGGGTTAGAGGTTTTCGAACGGGAGATATGGGAGATATGCTAGATATAAGGAGGGTTCTGCTCCTGAAACTCAAACCGAAGGCAAGGCAAGGGGCCAAGGTGCGATTTTAGGTTTTGCAAAGGGGTAAGATGCTCAGATTGCGTATGTCGGGCACTTCAAAGGGCCATCACATCACACTCCGCCCCGGAAAACTAATGATAGACAAAAGGGCTGCCGGAGCCCAAACAAGTGGTGTTGGTTTTTGCCCGAAGGCAAGTGCGCTTGCCAGATGGGATTAAAATTACCAAAGGACGAAAGCTGGTTGGGTGGGGAGTCCTTGGTGGTTCCCTATATAGTATAGATATAGTGGCTGGGCTGTCTGGCAGACAAAGCTGCTTAATGATAGCTGCGGAGCCAGGGCTTTGGCTTCCCAGCTCCCAGCTTCCAGTTCCCAGTCGTCGTCTCCGGCTTTAGTTTTTGGCTTCTTCTGTCGCCTGATGCCATGTTCAAAATCATTAAAATGGATTTTTCACCAAACTAACCATACGGGATGCCCGGGATTCCCGATCCCCTGGTTTTGTTTCATTTGAGCTGGCAAAGCCAATTTATGAAATGCCACTGACAAGCAGGAAGAAGCCAGCCTTGAGTTGTAAATAAGTTTAGTTGTTGCCTTAATGTAATTGAAGTTAAGGGTTTTGCTAGCCAGGATCTGTTTGTACTTTCGTTACATCAAATTTAATTGGATTTGATGAGTTCTGTGTGTTCTCCTTGGTTAAAGTTGAAAGGCTTTAATTTTATAATAGTTTGCACTTATAAGTTATTAGTTTGGCTAATGTAATCTGATCTATTTACAAACCAAAAGCACTTAAATATTATTGAATTGATTTAAAGGATGAGTTAAGTTTGTATTTTATTGCATTCAGTCTAATATTAATATCAATTTACCTGCTGTTATTACGTTTAAACAGCGTTTCAATAATATATCAATAATATTCACCGCCCCCTGCTTTCCAACTCCTCCCCAAAAATCTCAAATGATGCCATTCGAGAATATTTGCAATAATTACATTATTGACAACACTTTGTATGTCCAACGGTCAATTACCAGGGGATATATTTATTTGTGCTCATATTCGATCGCTTTGATATTGGAAATCGAAAACGACAACGAAATCGAATCAGCAATCGGCACTTGATTGATGCCGCCTGACCCCAGACTGCAATTAGTTGTTAATTCGTTTTCCGGACAAATTGCGTGTGGCTAAATTTGATTTAGTCGATTGTTTTTGCTTTCTTTTTTAATGCCGCATTCAGATTGCAAAGTTGTCTAATTGCTGTTATCATTATGCTGACCATTTAATGTTTAATGGGGCAGTTGGCGAAATAAATAGAATAGAATAGAAACGCATGGCGGATAGGGAACTTTTATGGAGCCATAAAGAAAATTTGGACCAGCAAATTGCAGGAAGTAAATCAACGTTTGGCTGTTGCCTTCGGGAGTTGCGACAAATTGCAGTTTCATGTTTTTTGGCCAACAGAAGTACGGGGAGTGGCCAATCACGGAGTAATGCCCCAGTTTTATGAGCATTTAAAGCGCCAAATAAAACGCTACCAAAATCACATCAACCGCCAAAGACGCGAGAAGTTGTTGGCAGCCAAGTTGAGCGTTAAACCTTGTCAATAGATGCAGTTGTCTCTCTCTCCCCCTGTAATTCTGCCATTTTCCCTGTCTCGTTCTAAGATACACATAAAGAAACTATTATATATGTTCTGGAAATTCCTTGTGATGGAAAATCCTTAAAGAAGATATTAAAAGCGGTGATGGGAAATCCTTAAAGAAGATATTAAAAGCGGGTCAAAGACATAATTTCTCACGAACCTCAAGGACATTTTTAATAGCACACTTTTAGACGTCTTTGTTGGGGGTTTGAAATCACAAGAGAGTATATTTTTTGAAATTAATATATTTAAGTATGTAGTTTTCTGTAATTTACAAATTGAGGTCTTACTTGTGAATTAAAATAGCTTAATTTGTATCCCTTCCTATTTGAGTAAAAGGGAATATTTTTTTGTATGGAAAATAATCAAAATTGGTTTTAATAAATACTCAATATTTTTGCCAGTGTTCCAGAATGCGGCACGTGAGCCATTTTCGAAGGCAACATTTATTAGAGCGTGGCACTCACGCGCACACACTTGCAGACTGCAATGTAAATTTAGAAAATTGAAATGGCGCATTGCGTTCTGCACGTGTGTGCGAGTGCGTGTGCGTGAGAGTGTGCGTGGGCCTTAAGTATACCCCATAGACCATTTGTGGGATGTGCAGCTCGGGGGCGTGGCCCAAATACAATCACACTAAAAGGTGTTACACCGCAAAATGCAAACGCTTTTATGACACAGTCACCGGAGCTTCGCTCACAGGCATTTCTTTTCCTTTAACTAGTGTCAAATGTTACCTTACGTTCCCCAAGCCAAGAACCAAGGCATTTTCCTGGCACTTTCTCCCCGATTTTCCCACCTCCGGCTAACCTCCAGCGCAGGCCGCACTTTGAGAGTCATTCCAGGTTCGCCCCATTTGTCAGGCGCACACTCCTCTTTTATGGTCCATAAGATGTGCATATATGTATGAGTACCCAGAACTGACTGTGTGTGTGTGTGTGGGGGGTGTGTAGGTGTGCGTGTAAGTATTATGCGTGCTCAGACCGCTCACTTTTAGTTTACAAGAAATACCCAAAGCACAATTTGATTTTCGCAGGAAAACTATAAAAAAAGAAAAGTCAGAGAAAGCAAAAAAAAGCAGGACAAATAACAACGAATTTGTTATACCCTTTGACATTTTATATAACATTTCAAAATCCAAAAACGACTGATACAACATGCTTTTTTGGCTACCTTGGTAAAATGTAATTGCCTGTTGCAAATGACATCCCCTCAGCTTAGTGGAATATTTTACCAAATGAGCTTATAAGCTTTGGCCATAATTTAGGAGCCAAATCCGTTGTAACCTTTTTGTCAGGTGCCCCAAAGAAATTCCATAAAAATTGGTAATGCTGTTCAAAGAGCATAACAAAGAGGACAATTCCTGTTGGGGTCGTATAGTGAGCAGGGTTTACGAGGAGAGTCTGAGAACGACGACGACGGAGACTTCCCCCAAAAGTCAGTTTCCAAAAATTATGTTTGCCGGCACAAATTATACGAGCGTGCCTCTCAGTCCGCCAATGTTGATGCCCTGGGATACTTGTGCCACATTCCACTTTTGGCCATGTTTTTTTACCCCCCTCCCCCCACAAAACTCCATCTGCTGCCATTTGGCATATTCAAATTGGCAACAATGTCGCCCCAACAGCAGCAACAATAACAATATGCAATGCGTTCCGCTGTTGTCAAGTTTTGTGCTTGAATTCCCTTTTTGCTTAGTGTGCTTTTTTCATAAAATTTGTATGCAATTTTATGAGTTTTTACTTTTTACATGCGTCGCGTCGCAAGGCGAATGCGTTTGGCATTCCCGTTGCGGTTATTTCAGCGACGTGTTTACGCATAAAAAATTTTCTAGGGGAGTTTCAGTTTTTCAAAAGGAGGGAAAACCGTCTCTTAAAGTCGTAAAATATATACGCTTTCTGCGGTTCGATGGGAAGTGCTCTCTAGCAGCCACATAATTTTGGTGAAAGTGCAGCTTATGTTTTTCGCCCAGTTTTTCCCAATTTGCTGCAAAATGTTTTAGGTGCCTTATTCCCTTTTACGCCACCCACACACAGTTTGTTCAGTTTTTAAGGTTAGCAACCCTTCTAGGTGGTCGTAAATAAACAGCAACCCCTGAGCTGGTCAATTGAGTAGGCCGCTGTTTGCGTTTGGTAATGGCCATGTTCTCGCTCCCTTTTTTCCCTCTCCCTTTCTCCTTTTCCCCACATTTTCCCCATGGCTGTTAGTGGCATATAAACTGGGTTTTAATTTTCTAATTACACACGGCAAACAAATGAAAATTTATTGTCGGCAGGGTGTGGTGTTCTCCGTCGTCTCTCAACCCCCCCAACAACATTTATGCAAAGTCCGTGTGTCTCACCTTGGCTGTTATCTCCGGGGGTGTGCGTGCAACCACCCCCTAAAGCCACCTAAGGCCACCCACTCCACTCCACCCAAAACAGGCAGCTGCTGCTGCTACTGAGCCACGATTTTTATGTGCCAAGGTAAAGGCTCAAAAAACCAGGCGAAATTTATATATATTGTATTAATAAAATAAAACGCCGTGCAAACAAATCGTAAAAGTTCACATATCCCCAACAATTGGGATTGGGTGGGTGGATGTTATGGGGAGATGGTTTGGTGTTATGGCCCTTCCTGATGTGCGTTTTTAATTTAACATTTTTGTACTGGGGATGCAGCAGTTTTTATACCCGTTACTCGTAGAGTAAAAGGGTATATTGTATTCGTGCAAAAGTATGTAACAGCTAGAAGGAAGCGTTTCCGACCCCATAAAGTATATATATTCTTGATCAGGATCACTAGCCGAGTCGATCTAGCCATGTCCGTCTGTCCGTCTGTCCGTCTGTCTGTCTGTCCGTCTGTCCGTATGAACGCTGAGATCTCGGAAACTATAAAAGCTAGACGATTGGTATTTGGCATGAAGATTCTTGGAGTTCCTACGCAGCGCAAGTTTGTTTCAAAAGGGTGCCACGCCCCCTCTAACGCCCACAATCGCTTATATACGATTTTAAAAATTTCAATATTTCGGAAAAGTAAAAATGCAGTTTTATTGTGTTTATCAATACCTATCGAAATGTAGAAGAAATTTTTCAAATCGGACCATTCGTTAAAAAGTTGTGCGTGTTCAAAGTTTCTATCTCCATCTCCCTCGCACTCCCTTTACCTGAGTAACGGGTATCTGATTGTCGGGGCACCCGACTATAGCGTTCTCTCTTGTTTTTGTTTTAGGGGGGTTGATTACTCACTAGCTGGGGACCCATCTGCAAAGCTTGTCCCTTTTTGTTGTCCTTTCATTACACTTAAAGTGAAAGCTTCCCGACTTTTATAGGGTATCCCCAAGGAGAACTAAGAATATGTTTTAGAAATCAATAGAGCTGGAACTACAGGATATTCCCCGATCGGTTACTGTATGTACTTTTAGACCCGCTATTTCTTTTTATTTTCATACTCATATGTGTTGGCAGTCATATTCCCGTCAGAGCCTGTTACTGCCAAGCACGAGTCCTTTGGGAGGACGAGCGGGCGCCTTCGATGCGTGACCTCCCCACCCCGCTTTTCCTTTCCGTACTCATTTTCTTACGCCTTACGTGCGCATTTTCCTTTTATTTTTTGCATGTCCTGGCCGCTTTTATTTTACGGTTAAGTAAAAACATACGACACACAGGCGCGTGACCTTAGAGATTTGTATTTCGAACATTTTCATGTGCAAGTCCAGCCGGGGACTTAATTTATATGTGCCGCACTATAAACGAGACCCCGAGCTCGGGCTCAGGCCCTCTTCGAGGCTAATTTAGTCATATTTCCATTTCTTCCCCACCCTTCCCTTCTTTTTTTTTTTGGATTTTTGTGTGCGGCATGCATCAGAGCGCACATTATGGCGGCGTCTCGCACTTTTCACGCTACACTGGGCAAGCTCCCTGCCAGGATATACACATAGATGTATGTGGGATATATAGTTGTCCTTATTTTATTTGCATGAGTATCTGTCTGTGTGTGCGCCGGCGGTCCTTTGTGGCTTGCAATGCGACAAAGTAGACACATCGGGCCAAAGGCAAAGCCAAATAAAGGGGGCGGGAGGGCCGAAAGTGAGTACTCAGCGTTGGCTGACTTGGCCATAAAACACTAAGTCCTTTGGCCTTCAGTAATTTTCTTGTCTTGGCCATAAATATATTGCCGCTTTTGCTGCTGTCACTAGTGCGCCCATTTTGGGTTTGTTGTCCAAACGTGATTTTATTAAAAAGTTGTAAACTCCCCCGGCCCCCGAGGGAATAGACGATTTTTCCGCCTTCTTGTAGATTACGAGGGTGCACTGGGAGAAAAGCATACGGAGTGAGGGTCTAAAAGATTAGTTTAAAGCAGCGGTCGGCAGCGCCCTATTAAGTGAGCATAGGGTTTTGTTCTGCCCAGCCGCTGCTCGCTCACATATACTGTAGAACAGCGGTCTGCACACTCACTCTGATGAACTGCCCAGTGCAATTTACTCATACAAATATTAAACAAAACGTTATTGTATGTGTGTGCCGACCGCTGGTTTAAAGCACTATGATTAGTATTTTAAATTTATTAAATTATTTCTCTTAATTAAATTCATGTATATATAACTACTGAAATTCAGATTAAATCTTTAGCTTCCTTTAAACTTAATTTGATTAAAGGAACCTTTGATCTCTTCCCCGTTTTATCTTTGATCTCGTGTGTTTGCCGTGTGATGTGTGTGTTTTTATTTCGTTTAGTCCTTCGACACTTTGGCAGCCCTCGACTTGACGTCAAAGTGCAACTCATTAGAGCTGAAGCAGCAACTTGCCTGCTAGACATGATTAAGTGCAATGAAATGGGTAAATGATGCTCTTTCCCGGCCCTTCCCTCATATTTTTTCCTCCTCAAAAGCTAAACATCTCGCACACACACACCGAAAAAAAGGAAAAGGGAGACAAAGCAGCGTGCTAAAGTGTCAACAGAGTCCTAAAGTGTCATTGTATGAGGGAGAGAGTGTGTGTGTATAGGTGTTGGCCTCCTCGACTCATATCCGTGCAGCCGTAAGTCTGTGTGTGTGAGCAAGTGTCGCTCTCGAGTGCTGCGAAAAGCACTCAATTAAAAACATCAAATGCTTTTCTTCAGCTGCAAACACTCGAGTCCTCAGGCGCAGATCAAGGATAAAATTAAGGAGCTGAGCAGGCCAAACACACACAATGCCACTCCGCCATTCGCCTTTTATCTGCGGCTTGTTTATTCGATACTTACTGATATTATTCCTTATAAAATGACAAACTATGCTGATGAAATAGGGGAGAACACATACCAGGAAGAAATAGTAAAGTTACTTTAAAATTTGTTTTAAATTTTAACTAATTTAAGAAAATGGAACCGAAGAAGCTTTAAAGATTCTAGAAATAAATCTTTTGCTCTAAATATTCTAATTATTTGAATTTAAAATTTGTATAATTTAAATTACATATATTTAAAAAAAACAATTCAACGTTACAAATTATTAATTAATGTCTTTAGAAGTACATGCAATTCGTATATAATCATGTACAATTTTATTTAGATTTTATTTTTCCAAGAATTCAAAGAAAAAACCGAACTAGAAGCACTTTTTTACAGGATGGCTCCTGGTTAAAGCTCATTGCTTGACTTGCTGCGGTGGCTATGCGGCTGCTGTTCAACCCCACATGTTAGCACCCCCTTTTTGCCACCTGCACGCCCCTGCTATGCAACCCCCCTCAGCTTTTACTGGTCCCTGCTTCTGTTCCCGTTCCTGACCATATTCCTGTTCCCGGCTCCGTTGGCAGCAGTAAAATTGCTTGCGGTTAATTGTTTTTCACGCGAAAAACTTCAATAATGCAGATATTGGCTGGCAGTAAGCCCCCGCACACCCCACACACCCTTTGTTTTCAGGTTGTGTCGCCAGGGGGCGCTCGGCTCGGCTTGCCGCATTGTTGCAATTTATGATGTTGCATGCATTTTTCCCTTTTTTCTCTATTTTCCTTCAGCTCCACACCGCTTTGATGGTAAACACGAAGAGCTGGCCAATCGAATCAAAAATGCCAGCTTTGTGGGTTTCGTCGAAGGAGGAGGTGAGGTGGTGGGTCGGTGAGGGGCAAGGAAATCCAATAAGCATTTTCATTTGTCAAGCGGCGACCAAGCGGCGTATACGCAATTTGTCGAGCATTTTGTTAGCCTTTCGCTCTGCACCGCTTCGTTTCGTTCCGTTTCAGTTTGGCTCGGTTCAGTTCGGTTCGCTTTGGCTGCAAATTCAATTTATTGTAAATATTTTTGCGCCAAAGGCAAAACTTGCAAATTAATTTTTTTCGCCTGCCGCCCGCGGAAAATGCACAAGTGGCCAAGGAGGGAAAAAGAAAAAACGACGGAAAACATACAAATAATAGAACAGAAAATAAAATGAAATTCAATAAAAAGGCAACAAGGAATCGGCCAAGAAAGCGAAAGAAGGCGAACAAAAAATGCGCAACTTTATCACAACAAAGGGGGGGAGGAAAAGAAAAGCAAGCACAGCTGTGAGCAAAAAAGGAAAACTCGAGGAAAACGAGCGCGAAAACGAAAACTCTATTACAGCCGCAGTTGTTGCTTTTTTTCTGTGTGTGTGTGGGATGTCCTGGAGGCTTTTCTGCTGCTCAAGTAATGAGAAATGCCAACAGGCACACAAGGGGAAAAAACCGGGAAACCGAAAGAGGGCGTGGATATCCTTCGTGGGCCTTAAGATCCTGCAATATTTATTAAAGTCAAAAATTATGAAGCCCGAGTGCAAATAAAGTCGAGCTTCGAACCCTCAACTCAATTACATCGCCAATGATGTGCGACGAGTCCTGGCGTTGTCCATTTCAGTGTCCTGTGTCCTGTTGTCCAGTGTCCTGTGTTTGTTTTACCCTCGTTTTCTGGTCGTGTTTTTCTTTTCGAACCCTGCACTCTGATTGTTTTCCTTAATGTCCCCGGGTTTGTCTATATATGTATTTATTTGTTGCGGCCTCTTCCCATCGTAATCAAATCGAGCTGCCAAAGGGACTAACCCAACATTTTGATTGTTTTCCTTTTAGTACAAATTAATGGCCCGCAAGGCATTCAATTAGTCAAGCAATCTTCTATATTTTCTATAGCTATTTTTGTGTGTTTATTGATGGAATTGTTTTTGTTGCTTCACTGGAAAATAAAATTTAAGTTTTTGTGTTTACAATTTGTAATACTTCTCCTTAAATGATTTTACTTTCAAATAATATTATAAATATTAAAACTAATGAGACCTTTTCATTTTGCTCTTTTCATTGCAGGTTGGTGTCCATTTTCCAAGTCCCCTAGCTTTCCTTGAAGCCCCGTTAAGTATGCTTTAAACACTTCTCCATGGAGAGTCAATGCATTGTCCTGCCGGCTGGCTAAAATGCAAATTTCTTGGCCAAACAACAACATGTGCTGCTGCTCCTTCGTCGTCATCGTCATCGTTCGTGGGCCAAATGCATTCATGTGCTGGCACAAGGCAACTGAGCCAAAGCCGGCAAATAAACACTGACCCCCGCCCTAAAAGGGGGCGTGGTAGTCGGCAGACAGTGGGGGCAATGACTAAAGACAACAAACCACATGTCAGTCGGGCTGTTCGGCCGGGAACCCTTTTCACGGGCAGAAAAACCAGCCAAAGGGGTGTGACCCAGACCATTCGGAAAACCCAGGGGCACTCCCCAATCAACAATCGACGTCATCAACTGCACAGGCTGGACAAACAGAAAGGGAGGGGACTATTGGGGAGTGCAAGGGACGGGGACAGAGAGGGAGGGAGACAGGGAGGCCAGCACGCGATACTGTGGTTTGTCATTGCCGGGATGACGACGTCATGATAGTGGCTCTAGGAATATGGATGAGTCCTGGGTTTTGGGCCCGCCGGCGTTGTTGGCTTAGAAAGTTCATTGTCTTGCCGGCAAAAGCAAAATGGAAAGTGGTTGGGTTGGTTGCTTTCTGCTGGGCTTTTCAGGGGTGGGTGGTGAATGGTGCTGAATGCTTAAAGCTTAAAGAGGGGTGCAAAGTGCAAATTGCATGCAAAGCCTGCGACTGCATTAGTTTACCGCCTGCAACCATATGGTTGGAGTCCCTGAGTCCTGAATCCTGAATCCTTAGTCCTGTGAAAATCCCCGCCTCCCCAGTTGCAGTTGCCTAACCTCATTTCGCAGTGAAAAGAAGTTGAGGCTGCATTGTAAGCCGCCTGCAGACAATTGAATTTTAATTTGTATAACTTTAGTGCCAGACAGCTGGGGGGTTGCCTTCCCCCTGCCCCCTTTTTAAAGCCCCTTCCTTTTCCATTGAAGCGTTGCCTACGGCCATGCAACGGAATATTTTACATATTTCATGCGACGAGGGTCCTGCGCCTGTTCTGCACTCCCGTTTAATGGAGTCATGCATAGAGGCTCTTTAAGCGGCCTCGTCCTGCCACTAAATCCTTTTTGTTTTAGTTCACTTTGCCGCCATTGTTGCCGTTGTTGTTGTTGCCGCTGCAAAACAATTTGCAAATTGCTGGCCAAAAAATGGCGCCGCAAAGCTCACCTGAAAGCCACCCGAAAAACACCCTATGCCATCGCCATCAATTCAAGAGCAATTACAAAAGACAAACGGAGCAAGGACCCTACACCTATACTTACACACACATAGAGCCTGCACAACAACAATGGCACAACTTTAACGGCTGGTCGCCTTGATCATTATCAGGCAGGAGTCGTTGGCCAAGTGCACGGCACGGCCAAAAGGAGCAGGACGAGGATGAGGAGCTATGTATGGAAACCGGGAACAGAACAGAACAGAACAGGACGAGTGTGAGAGGACGAGGACGTGACTCTTAAGTGACTGCTGTGGTGGCGTTTTGTGGCCATGTTTTGGGGTGTCAGGCTCGACTGCACAAACACAATAACAGCCAACACCAAGTGAAAACAGACAGGGATGGGTGGCTTTCCTTAGAGAGAGACGGCAGGATGAAGCATATGCAGCGATGACAACATGTGAATGGCAGTGGAAAAATCAGAAGTTGGCCATAAAGTTGATCCTACCAACTATTGAGCCTTACCAATGGAGGCAGAAGTAAAGTACAGAGCGAGAAATGTGAAAAATTTCGAGTTAAAAAAATAATATTGAAACAGAAGGATAATATAAAAATATTATGCATTTTAAAACAAGAGAGAACGCTATAGTCGGGTGCCCCGACAATCAGATACCCGTTACTCAGGTAAAGGGTGTGCGAGGGAGATGGAGATAGAAACTTTGAACACGCATAACTTTTTAACGAATGGTCCGATTTGAAAAATTTCTTCTACATTTCGATAGGTATTGATAAACACAATAAAACTGCATTTTTACTTTTCCGAAATATTTAAATTTTTAAAATCGTATATCAGCGATTGTGGGCGTTAGAGGGGGCGTGGCACCTTTTTGAAACAAACTTGCGCTGCGTAGGAACTCCTAGAATCTGCAGGCAAAATGCCAATCTTCTAGCTTTTATAGTTTCCGAGATCTCAGCGTTCATACAGACAGACAGACAGACGGACAGACAGACGGACAGACGGACAGACGGACATGGCTAGATCGACTCGGCTAGTGATCCTGATCAAGAATATATATACTTTATGGGGTCGGAAACGCTTCCTTCTAGCTGTTACATACTTTTGCACGAATACAATATACCCTTTTACTCTACGAGTAACGGGTATAATTATAATTGTTTCTCCTTGGATTTTTAAAAGTGATTTTTTTTATTATAGAACAGAACAAATAAGACATCGACCTAGTACTTTTTTAGCTATTCAAACTTATGTTTAAGTTCGGCAGCTTTTTCATAACTTTAAATCAGGCAAAAACAAAAATAATCGGCTGAAATGACAACCCTGGCCATGTGCAACACCTGCCTGGCCTCCCACCAAAAAAATCAGAAGAACAGTAGGAAAAAGGGGGAAAATGCAACAAAAAGAGCGGGCAAAGTTTAGTGCTTTTCATAAACTAGTTGCCGAAGGGGGTGGTGGGCGGAGGGGCGGGAAAAGCGGAGAGACTAGAGCTTCCTTTTATTTTCGAATTTAGTGCCGCGGCGGCCGTTGGCCCGTCTCCTATTATTACTGCTATTATTATTATTATTATTTTCGGGGCCCCAGTTGTTGTTGGCGTTTCGGGTAGTATATTCATTTTTTTTCCCTTGTTGCTCCTGGCACAGGAAACGTGCGACGTCATGTAGGCGCGCCAGTCAGACGCCTGAAAGTATGCCTCAGCGTTTAGTGGCAATATCAGCAAAAACACGCGACGAGGGCAAAAACGCGAAACGCGAAAAAGGACGAGTGGGGGTGAATAGGCGGTGCAAGGACTCTAGGCCTGGCGTCGTCCTGTTTCCGTGTTGTGTGAAGTAGTTTCTTAGGCTGGGGTGAAGCTCGGTCACGCCAGGATCTCTTTACAGCCAAATTTATAAAGATTGAGACTAGGGCTTTCGATGAGCGGTGGGCTGACGTGAGATGTAGTGTGTCAGCCACCGGGTTATCGTATAAAACACCGTTTCGATTTGATTTGGGCATCAACAAAAAGCAAAGGGGGTCAGCGGTAGCGCGTACTGGGTCTGACTCGCGGCACTCGCCACGAGGAGACCGAGAGGGAATCGATTAGGGGACGCCTGGCAATTCTAGGCCATGTGGCTGCCTGACATGGGCATCCGCCAGCACTCGCTGTCGGACCAAGCTATGCGGCCGGCTGAGCCTGGCCTCTGACAAAATATCTGGTTAAATAAATCGGGGTGGTACCGTTGGAGAGCATTTTGAGGCGGTTCAAGTGTGGGTAAGAAAATATAGTGGGTTTTCTAGGCTTTAAATTGATTGTTGTTGTTTATTAGAATCCTTTTCTTTTTTTTAATATTTGCTTTGACGGAAATATATATATGTTTTCAGGGTATTCTGGATTTATTCAAATTTACACAGTATTTGGGAGGTGAGTTCTTCATGTTTGGATACAGTTTTGAGGTTAGGTTTTTCAGTTTCATTAGAGTTACATGGTGTTAGGTTTTATCTGGGCAAAGGTTATGGCTGATCTAGCCGGATTCTACCCAGTGATACCGCATCGAGGCCCGCCGAGATTTCTAAGCGCACATACTGCACCCTTTGGCCAGACTTGTTTTTCGCTGGCCACTCGTTGCGGTCTCACTGGCTTGGCACTCACCCGTCTCGCTCCCGCACACACACACACACGCAAAGTTTCCGCGCGTAAACTGGGGGTGCTCCGCCGCTGGTCCTGGGCCGGCACCACTGTGATCCACGAATCCTCTGTCCTTCTTCGCTGTCCTTCTCCTCATCAGCCGTCACTCGACGACTGGGTGTTCCGCTGCTTTTCAGGTAGCGCCGGTGTCCTGGTGTTTTTCCACGTCGAGCACGTTGCTTGCTCGGCTTCTCCTCGTGTTTTCTGTCGTCTTTCACTCCCGGAGTGGCAAAAATCGCCCACTCTTTTCCGCACTTAAATTCCTTGTCCGCGTCAGTCGACCTCTTCCAAAGAACTCCGAGTTTTCGGTTTCGCGAAACTTCTCGCCGTTCTGTTTCCTGGCTTCTCGAAGCTTCGGCATATCTTCCTCTCGCTCTCCCTCATGGGCGCGTGCCAGTTTTCGGGGGTTGATTTCCAACGCGATCATGCGTTTTTCTCGCTCGCTCTTATGCGAAGCTGGGTCATGTGACCGCTTTTCGTGGTGAATTTCTCGTTTCAGCGCTGGTATGTGTGTGTTGGTGTGGGATAAGCCTTCCAGGCTAGCGATGCAAGTATCGATGGCGATGACAGTTTTATTAACTATCGGGTGCGGCCTTGTAGCCTTAAACCTAACTTATAATACTATTTTAGATTAACTCTAGCCTTATTTAATTACTTATATCCTAGGTGGGGGGTTATATATACATTTAGGGAGTGGCTATTTGTGGGGAGCCAATTGGCTCCTCACATTCCCCTCCTTCTTCGGGGGACGCGACGAGACGGCGATCTCATCTCTCTTGTTGATGTGGACTCGGAATTCCTCCCCTCCGGCATGGAAGAGAAACTTCCGATCCACACGGCGTCGGGTTCCCTCCTGTGGGCGAACGTGCTCGACAAGGGAGCGGGGAATTCGTCCACCGCTCACGCGAATACGCCAGTGTCGCGGTGGCAACACCCAATCCTCGTCGGGCGATGGATATTGGGGACGTCCCTTAGCGTTGCTGTCGTCCTCGGCTGGTGGCTTTGCTGGTGGCTTCGCTGGTAGCGCTGGTTTGGTGGCTACAGGGGCGGCTGCTGCTGTCTCCCGCTCGCGAAGACGGTCCTCCCACTCCATTTCTGCGGCCCAGCTCGCGAACATGAGTGGAAGGTCGGCCTCGGAATGGGCAATCGGCGGAGGTGTGGCGACCAGGGCTAGTCCCATCACCGCATCCTCTCCGGGGGTGTCGATTGGAACGAGGACGGGCATCTCATCATCCGGTGGGGGGTCCCGTGTGGTACGCAGGTCCTCCTCATCGGAGACCTCGATCGTCTCCAAGGGGGGTGTCGGTGCTGTAGTCACCGAGACGCTGCCCTTCTCATCCGCGTATGCGAGTATGACCCCGTTAGGGTCCATCCTCTCCAGGACTGCGCTGGATCCGTTGTCCTGCACCCGCCATATATGGCCCGCGAAATCTTCCATGACGGGGGCCTCGTCATCCTCCCTGGCGTGTTCCGGGCCGGATGCGTCTTGGCCACGCTGGGGGGCTTCTTCCAGTGTGGTGGTGGGGTCACTTGGCTCGGCGTACTGGCCAGGGCACGGCCCGATGGCCTCCTCCACGCACCTCACCAGGTGCCTCCAGTCGGGGAAGTCGCCCGCTGCCATGTCTGTTGGGAAGATAACCTTTTATTAGTTTTAGTTTGTGGAAAAGGGGGGTTACCGTTTTAGTTTTGGTTAGTTTTGTAGTTAGAGGGGCTAAGCTACGGTGGACACTGGGAGCATTGAGTTTCCCCTGAGGGGAGTGGGGACGTTGGGAAAGCGCACCGTCCAGCAAGTGGCCCCCACTGACTCAAACTTGGCTCCTTTCGCAGTGGTCCTTGTGGATTGGCTCTTGCCTCGGCCAGGGTTCTTTTGAGCGTCACTCGACCGCTGGCTTGATATGTGTATTTTCTCTACGATGAGGCCGCGGTGCGGGCTTTCTGTATTGGAGTTTAGGGTCACCCGACCACTAAACCTGCTCTGTAGTCTTGGCTACGTCTGGGCTGTCCTGTTCTACCGGTACCGGATCCTGGGTCTCCGGGTCGTCGACTGCTTCCTTTAGGTCTCCGAGCGATGCCGTCCTGCATCGTTTAGTTCGTGTGTGTTTTAAACGCACGATCGTGGCCGAAATGAATTTGACCACCTCGTACGGCCCCTCATACTTGGGTGCTAACTTTGCAGCAAAGTTATCCGCCGCCCTGGACAAGTGATGCTGCTTTACAAAGACCAGTGATCCCAAAGTTGGTCTCCACGCGCGCCTTCTGAGGTCGTAGTGCTTCCGCTGATCCATCGAAGCTCGCTGAGTGTTTGTTTGGACCGCCTTAAACACGTCGCGCAGCAACTCCGCTTTCGCGACGGGTGATCTTGGAACATGGCTTGGTCCCGGCGTGACTTCGTCGTACAAGGCCCCTGGGAGTCTTGGCTCTCTGCCTTGTATAACAAACGCCGGGCTGAATCCGGTGGAGTCAGAAACGCTGCTGTTTATAGCCAGGTTCAGCTCAGGGAGCAGTTCGTCCCACGTCGTCTGCTTATCCTCGATATACTGGGCGACCATAGTTTTAATGGTGCGATTGGCCCGCTCTGTCGGGTTCTGCTGCGGAGTATAGGGTGCCGTATACTGGATCTCCATTCCCGCCTGTTTGCAGAAAGCTTTGAAAGACCGACTTGTGAATTGGGTCCCGTTGTCGCAAACAAAGGTACGGGGAATCCCAAAGTGATTTAAAATCCTCTCCCGAAAGGATTTCTCAAGGTGTGCCGAAGTAGCTTTTCTTAATGGAACTAACTCAACCCATTTTGAAAAGGCGTCGAAAAATACTAGCAGCATACTGTTCCCGCTCTTAGACCGCGGAAGGGGTCCAATGAAGTCGGCGCAGACAGTGTCAAAGGGCTCACTGATCTGCCTGGTGAACATCTTACCCGCTGGTTTGTTTTGGCTTACCTTAAACCGTTGACAAGTGTCGCACTTGCGAACATACCTGGCGACATCACGAAAGAGTCCCGGCCAGTAATACCTCTGGGCGATCCGGGTTGTTGTCTTTCTGATTCCGAGATGTCCAGCTGTGGGCTGGTCATGGCATTCTGACAGCACTCGCTGACGATGATCCTTGGCCACGCACAATTTCCAAGGGACGTAGTCTTCATCGTCGGGTCGGGTTCCGCGGTGCCGATATAGCTGTTGGTTCTCACACGCGTAGTCCGGGAAATCTTCAGGCTTGTCCTGAACGAGTTTCAGCATCCGCTGATACCATGTGCACCCAGGCTTATCCTCCTGAATCATTTGCAGTACATCCAAGGGCTGTCGTGACAGCGCATCCGCGACAATGTTCTGGCTCCCGCGCCGATAGGTGACGTCAAACTGGTACTGCTGCAGTTCTAACGCCCAGCGTGCGATTCGGCCGGTGGGATTGTCGATTGAGTTGAGCCATTTTAATGCGAGATGGTCCGTGATCACCTCAAATCGATACCCTTCGATGTAACACCTAAGCTTCCTTATGGCCCATATAATGGCCAGGCATTCCTTCTCAGTGGCTGAATAGTTCTCTTCAGCGGCGATGAGACGTCTGCTAGCGAATGCGATGACGCGTTCCTCTCCCTGGATATTCTGGGTTAGGACGGCTCCTAGCCCTATGTCACTGGCATCGGTTTGTAAGACAAACTTCTCATTGAAATCCGGACAGGCGAGAACAGGTGCCTCCGTGAGCTTCCGCTTCAATTCTTCGAACGCGTCTTGTTGATCCTGTTGCCATTGCCATTTTTTTCCTTTTTTCAACAACAGAGACATGGGTTGTACGATGCCGGCAAAGTTGGGTACAAACCTCCTGTACCATGACGCGATACCCAGACATCTACGTAGTTCCTTGCATGAAGTGGGCGGACTCAGTTGCCGTACTGCCGAAATCTTGTCGGGATCAGTGTGGATCCCTTCCTCACTGATGACGTGCCCCAGGTATACCAGGCTGCGCTTAAAGAAACTACATTTCTTTGCATTGAGGCGAAGGTTCGCTCTTCGTAGCCGTCGGAATACCTCTCGAAGATGGTGCACATGCTCTTCTAACGTGCGCCCGATGATGATTATATCATCCAGGTACGCAAACGCGTTGGGCTCCATGTCTGGTCCAATTACGCTGTCGAGCGCCCGCTGGAATGTGGCCGGTGCTGAATGAAGACCAAACGGCATGACTTTCCAGTGGTACAGTCCCCTTCCTGGAACTGTAAATGCAGTGCACTCGCGACTTGTCCTGGCCATGGGGATTTGCCAGTATCCGCTCTTCAGGTCAAGAGTGGAGATGTACTTGGCGTGGCGCAACCGCTCCAGAATGTGAGTTATCCTGGGCAGCGGGTACGCATCGGGGATTGAGTGGGCATTCAGTTGCCGAAAATCAACACAGAGCCGCATCTCTCCCGATTTCTTGCCCACGAGTACAATAGGGGCACTATGGGGGCTCCGAGAAGGTTCTATACAATCGTTGCGTAACAACTCGTCGATCTGCTCGTCAATAATCCTCTGCATTGCGGGATTCTTGGGAAAATACCGTTGTTTAATGGGTTTATCATCCCGCATTGTGATCGAGTGTTCGGCGATGTGTGACACTCCGGTCAGTCCGTCAAATTTGGCCAATTCCTCCTGTAGAAATTTGTGTACCCAGGGTTCTAGATCCTCCGGCCCTGGGGTCTCTTTGATTACTGCTAATGCTCCTCCAGTATCAGATGCATTCGCTGGTCTGGTTGGGGAAGGCAATCGCGCTTCTTCGGCTGGTTCTGCCGATACAGAACTCGGGTTCCGTCGAAATGGATTATTTCGCACGGCTGTGTCCTCTCTGGGCCCTAGAATACTGTTTGTTGGGGCAGCTGGCATCCTGCGCTCTGGTTCGTTGCTTTGTAGTTCTGGGACGGTGGCATCGAAGTTGTCGATTTCTTCTGACGAAGACTCATTTATGAGGAGAGGAGACAGAACTGAGTCGCTCTTGGTGCTGGCTACGAGAAGAGGGTTAAGTTGTAGCGAAACGCGACCACATTGGAGGGTGGCGGACACGCCGCAGAGAAAGTCCATGCCCAAAAGCACATCTTCCATGATTGAGGGTAAGACTAGGAGTGGAAAGGTGACCCAACGTTGGTCCAACTGGACTTTCGCCACCAGTGACTTGGTTATTTCTTTGCGGGAGCCTTCGGCCAGGCTGACTTGGGTGCGTACCGTCCGTACGTTATGTGGTGTGCCCACGAGTTGAACGACTCTTTCGCTCACAAAGCTTCTGCTGGCTCCGGTGTCTATGGTTGCATTAAATAGTCGACCCTCGATTTGTACTTGTGCGATGATTCTGCTCGCCTGGACTTGTAAAATATCCTTTAATTCTGGGGATTCCTCCTGGCAGTCTCCGGCCGCTCCCCGAGGGGACGAAGACTCCTCTCGTTTCCCGGATGACTGCGACGACAACACTCGTTGGTTCGTATTCCTCGGCGACCGCATTCCCAGCAAAAGAGAACTCGGGGATTGCGACACTCGTGTGAAAAATGCCCAGCCTGCGCACAATTCCTGCAGGCTAGTCGGAAGTTTGGCACGATGGACACGTTCCCCACCCGAGGAACTATTTCCGGTACCACGGCGGCCGGTGTAAATGTTCGTCGGGGTGATCGTGCTGTATCTTGGCGACCCGTTGGTGGCGCCCCTGAGTACGACGGGATCTGGTCGATTCTCTTCGGCGGTGACTGCAGTTCAGACAGCATCCTTGCATGACTTCCTGTGTCTCGATCGCGGGTGACTTCATAAGTCACTGCCAAGGCGGTCAGCTGTTCCAGCGTTGTGAACTCATGTCTCCTGGTGAACAGTTGATAGTCTGACTGTAGGTTTTCATAAATCCTTTCTAACTCCTGTTCTGAATTATATCCCGCTCTGTGCATCATTAATCGAATGTTTACAAGGTATTGCTTAAATGTTTCTCCGGGTCGCTGGTGCCTGGTACGAATCTCATCCTCGAGTCTCTGGAAATACCTCGGTGGTAGGAAAAAGTCAAGAAATGCCTTTTTGAAGTTTGCCCAGGATTCGCCCAATAGCTGGCTTGTCCTGAACCAATGTTCGGCCGTGTCCGTCAAAAGACCAGGGATGGCCTGCGGCATCTTCTCCACGTTGACTTCGTAAGCTGTTGCTCGTTCCTCGAGGTGTTGAATAAACGAGATCGGGTCCGTTGTCCCGTCGAAGGTGATTCCCCAGTTTCTCAGCTTTTCTGCTAGAGTTGCCGCTGTCATTTCCAGCTTTCTGGGAGAAATATCCCGCCTGGCAGTGTTGACTTCTATGTCGACACCTGCCTCAGCGGGGTTGGCGCATCCCAGTGGGACATGGAGTTTAGTCGGACCCGCAGGGTTTGGACTCGGCGTCCGTTGCTTCCGCTCGTTGATCGCGGCCAATATTTCCGATTCGCATTCCTGAAGACGCTCGGCTATCTCCAAAACGTGATCGTCACGATTATTAAAGGCTGCCAACCGGCTCCTCATCTCCTCCACGTTTCCTGTTCCGTCCAAGGCGAACTCCTTCAGAATTGCCTCCAATTCCCGCTTCCTGAGATACGAAATCCAACGTGCCCCCATGTTTGCGAAAATAATCCAACGGAGAACGAAGAAAAACCAGATTTTTGGTGCGGCGAAAGAAATTTTTAACGAGGGTCAAACGAAGCTCAAAAGTTTAACAAAATTTAACAGCGAAAAATGTTTATTTATTGGCTAACGGATTAATAACTGCCTAGCGGAACGATGGCAACCACAATAAGGCGTAAGACGACGATTTAGATTTTCTTCGACGGCGATGTAAAAGCTGGATGTAGCGGAAAAATTCCGTGAAAAATGTGTTGACTCGGCGACAGTGGTTTTCAGATTCCTTTTCTATGCTTCCGATGACTGTACTTGCAGTCGATTGCTGTGGATGTGAGAGAGACGACGATGAGAGCGAAGACAAGATGGCTGCGCTGTGGGGAGTATAGATTAGCTTGTGCTGTTAAAATCTCGCGGCCTGACTGGTTCACCTATAGAGGGCCCGCTCTTTCTCTCTTTGCTATGCCTGTATGCGACTCACGTGGTTCTGTTGGCCACGTGGTCTGTTACCTCTGACAACCTCTCGTTTTTTTTTTTTTTTTTTTTTTTGGTTATGTTTGGTCTTGATTTTGGGTATACTTTGGTAAAAGTTCTCCCGCTTGTGTCTTGCTTATATATATATATTTGATAATTTTGGTTCTAGATTTGCATGTCCCTCGATATTTATTCCTCTCCGTGCGTACCCACTTGAACAAAAATTCGCTCTTATATGGCTGTACCCAAAAAACACAAATCGAGGAAAGTAACCAGATGGGTCTTTAGGCCATATAATCATCTAAAATTCATAAGCCTCAAGTCCCTGTTCGGGCGCCAGACTGTGAAGTAGTTTCTTAGGCTGGGGTGAAGCTCGGTCACGCCAGGATCTCTTTACAGCCAAATTTATAAAGATTGAGACTAGGGCTTTCGATGAGCGGTGGGCTGACGTGAGATGTAGTGTGTCAGCCACCGGGTTATCGTATAAAACACCGTTTCGATTTGATTTGGGCATCAACAAAAAGCAAAGGGGGTCAGCGGTAGCGCGTACTGGGTCTGACTCGCGGCACTCGCCGCGAGGAGACCGAGAGGGAATCGATTAGGGGACGCCTGGCAATTCTAGGCCATGTGGCTGCCTGATATGGGCATCCGCCAGCACTCGCTGTCGGACCAAGCTATGCGGCCGGCTGAGCCTGGCCTCTGACAAAATATCTGGTTAAATAAATCGGGGTGGTACCGTTGGAGAGCATTTTGAGGCGGTTCAAGTGTGGGTAAGAAAATATAGTGGGTTTTCTAGGCTTTAAATTGATTGTTGTTGTTTATTAGAATCCTTTTCTTTTTTTTAATATTTGCTTTGACGGAAATATATATATGTTTTCAGGGTATTCTGGATTTATTCAAATTTACACAGTATTTGGGAGGTGAGTTCTTCATGTTTGGATACAGTTTTGAGGTTAGGTTTTTCAGTTTCATTAGAGTTACATGGTGTTAGGTTTTATCTGGGCAAAGGTTATGGCTGATCTAGCCGGATTCTACCCAGTGATACCGCATCGAGGCCCGCCGAGATTTCTAAGCGCACATACTGCACCCTTTGGCCAGACTTGTTTTTCGCTGGCCACTCGTTGCGGTCTCACTGGCTTGGCACTCACCCGTCTCGCTCCCGCACACACACACACACGCAAAGTTTCCGCGCGTAAACTGGGGGTGCTCCGCCGCTGGTCCTGGGCCGGCACCACTGTGATCCACGAATCCTCTGTCCTTCTTCGCTGTCCTTCTCCTCATCAGCCGTCACTCGACGACTGGGTGTTCCGCTGCTTTTCAGGTAGCGCCGGTGTCCTGGTGTTTTTCCACGTCGAGCACGTTGCTTGCTCGGCTTCTCCTCGTGTTTTCTGTCGTCTTTCACTCCCGGAGTGGCAAAAATCGCCCACTCTTTTCCGCACTTAAATTCCTTGTCCGCGTCAGTCGACCTCTTCCAAAGAACTCCGAGTTTTCGGTTTCGCGAAACTTCTCGCCGTTCTGTTTCCTGGCTTCTCGAAGCTTCGGCATATCTTCCTCTCGCTCTCCCTCATGGGCGCGTGCCAGTTTTCGGGGGTTGATTTCCAACGCGATCATGCGTTTTTCTCGCTCGCTCTTATGCGAAGCTGGGTCATGTGACCGCTTTTCGTGGTGAATTTCTCGTTTCAGCGCTGGTATGTGTGTGTTGGTGTGGGATAAGCCTTCCAGGCTAGCGATGCAAGTATCGATGGCGATGACAGTTTTATTAACTATCGGGTGCGGCCTTGTAGCCTTAAACCTAACTTATAATACTATTTTAGATTAACTCTAGCCTTATTTAATTACTTATATCCTAGGTGGGGGGTTATATATACATTTAGGGAGTGGCTATTTGTGGGGAGCCAATTGGCTCCTC